>CM077212.1:20485100-20940100 GCA_039654625.1 Rhinogobio ventralis
AATATTACCATCTTTCCAAATTTTAGATATGAGAGCTGTGTAATTAACTGTGAAAGTTAAGCCCATCTCTATATAATTATGTTCTTTGACTCATCATATGCTTAGGGCCACAAAGGCAAGCTTGTCTTATCTTTCTTCCACAGTTCTAAATACAAAAAAAAAAAAAAAAATCCTTCTGAATTCCAATGAATACAAATAACAGGTCACAATGTGATGTGGTTCACCGTTTTGCTGAAGTTTTCAAGAGCCTGGCAGATTATAAAAGGGAGAGAGAAAAACAATTGACTTTGCTTTGCCTTACCTGTCAAAACAAGAGAAAGAATGAGAGGTTTTCTTCCTTCCTCTATCTCCTTCCCAGCTTACCGACAGCTATATAAATCATTATGAAATAATTGTGTGTTTTTAATTAAATGTGAGGTGGTTGCTATCAGTATGCTGGGCTTTGGCGCAGACGTTTTGTGTGCATTTAAGGATGTGAGTGTAAGACTCATCTGTGCTCCAGTGCACAGGGTGGGGGCAATAACTCAGGCCTGGGGGGACAGCTATAGGCAGACTGGTGTAAATACTGGCCCCTGGCTCGAGGAGAAGGACCTTGGTGATGGCAGTGCTGTAATTGAATGCTCTGTGTATTGTGTTATTACAGTCTGCAGTGTCATATTTCATGCATGGCTGTGGCGGAGTGCACTGGAGTGGGGTTGACGTCCTTATCGGGGGAGAGCTGTCTCGATGGAAGCGTAGAAGCGCGAACGTGAACGCCTTCGCCATCGCCAGCGGCGGTCAGAGCGGTCCGTGCCTCATTCTCCATCTTAAGCTTAGTCAAATCAGCTCATATATTTCAGCTACTGTTCAGCAACATGGTCATCTATCAGGGAGTTCTTTCCAGGCATTGTATTGATGATGAACCTGGGGACTGTACTTTTTTAAAGCGAGTAGATGAATTGCGAGACACACATCCTATGTGATAAGTGTACTCTAGGATGACAAACATACATGTACTAGAGAACTGTGGGTTTTCCATTACTGACAGATTTCAGTGGTTCATTTTCAAGCAGAAAAGACAGGTCAAGGACTGTTTTCGCTCTTTTTGTCTATTCTTACATGCAGGTATTCCATCAAGTGTGTTACCTTGAAAGTGCTGTCCCTTTTGTCCCTTTTGTGTATGTGATAAAATATAACAGAGAGAATCTCCTTTCAGTGGGTCTGGGACTAATTAGAAAGCCTTAGTGTTCAGTAAACTGTCAGTGACTACATTTTAAATAATCCAGCCTGCGGTTTCCCCAATGAGAATTAATTTCTTAAAATGAAAAGCATAGAAGCTTCTGAAAAAAATTTAAGTGACCACTCGCTCCACAATGAACAAAGAAATGTATACCTCTTGTTTTTTACTGCAAAATTTACATGAAAAATATAGGAGATTTAAGTCTTACCAAGTTAATAAAAGCTATACTGTACGCTTGTTGCCTAGATAGAAAATAGCTGCCTGGGGGTATTGCCAAGATGGCTGCCAAGCGAACTGACTTAAAGGACTGCATTGTGAGTGTACTAAAATGAATGATTCATGTGTGATTTAAAGTGATATTTAAAAAAAAAAATCTGTCATTTACTTAACCTCAAATGTTTCAAGTTGTGCTGTTATTTATTGATTTTTTTTTTCAGTGTAACACAAAGGGATTTGTTTGGAGTCTTGACACACTTTTTTATTTCATAGTCATCTGTCATTTTGGGCAAACAATTTCTTTAAAATACAGTGCAGGATGGAATATATATGATTATTAGAATATATATATATATATTGTAGAGTAGGACCAGGTTATATACAGTCATGTAAAAAAAAGAAAGGACACCCTATTCAATTTTATTATCAGTACATAATAAAAAATCACTTTGACAGGTCTTAAATTTAGGTAAATACAACCTCAGATGAACAACATCACACGACATATGTGTCATTATTTATTTAACAAAAACTAGGCCAAAATGTAAAAGCCATGGGTTACAAACTAAGTACACCCTTACTGCTTCCATAGGAATTAAGATGGTAAGTAGCAGTCAGGTGCTGCTAATCAAATGTCTTTGATTAATTGATCATCAGCAAGTGTGAACACCTCTATAAAAGCAGACGTTTTGGCAGTTTGTTGGTCTGGAGCATTCAGGTGTGTGTTAACACAATGCCAAGGAGGAAATACATTAGAAATTATCTTAGAGCAGCAATTGTTGCTGCCATCAATATGATATGGGTTATATGGCCATTTCCAAACAATTTAAAGTCCTTTATTCTACAGTAAGGAAGATTATTCACAAGTGCAAAACATTAAGGACAGTTGCCGATCTTCCCAGGAGTGGACGTCCCAGCAAATTGCTCAGAGAAATCGCAAAACACCCAAGAAACAGACTCTAGAGGCCTCAGTTAACATGTTAAAGTTCATGGTAGTACAAATAGAATGGCATGTTTGGAAGGGTTGCCAGGAGAAAGCATATTCTCTCTAAAAAGAACATGGCTGCACAGCTTAGGTTTGCAAAGTTGCATCTGATCAAACATCAAGACTTCTGGAACAATGTCCTTTGGACATATGAGACCAAAGTAGAGATGTTTGGCCATAATGCACAGTGCCACGTTAGGCAAAAACTAAACACAGCATATCAGCACAAACACCTCATACCAACTGTCATCACGTTGATAGAAGGGTGACGATTGGGGCTTGTTTTGCAGCCACATGAACTGGGAAACTTGCAATCATTGAGTCGACCATGAACTCCTCTGTATACTAAAGACCAGGGCCAGATTTCCTAACAGCATGTACCTGTGCAAACCCTCTTTTGGCATTACAAAACTACTGCCAGGATCTACTAAAGACATTTTAATTTGTCACCCATAGCTTTTCCATTTTGGCTTTATTTTAGTTAAATAAATAATGACACAATGTAATATGTCATTTGTTGTTGTTCATCTGTCGTTGTAGTTACCTAATTTTAAGACCTGCTAATGACCAGATGATTTTTATTATGTTCTGATACGTAAAACCATAAACTTCTAAAGGGTGTCCTTGCTTTTTCACATGACTGTATATTGACTGACGGTAAAATTATTATGAATCCTAACAATACAAAATTGTGAGAATGTGACTGACTGGTCAGTGCTGCATCGGCACGAAAGTTCAAGGCTTCAATATTCAAGCTCAAGAAGACAAAAGGGAACTCCATTCGTTACTCATGCGCTGTGTGGGAAGTTTTCTGCGAGCAGCATCCGAAACTCACGCTCAGAAATCTGCATCTCAGACAGCGTGTGAATACTGTTCTCTTTCACGTTTTCTTTTGAACAGACATATTTAAACAAAATTGTCAAAATGCCTGTTTTGGCAAGTATCCTTGTAAACATAGTCAGTTATGTCTTAACTGAACGTACACTCACCTAAAGGATTATTAGGAACACCATACTAATACTGTGTTTGACCCCCTTTCGCCTTCAGAACTGCCTTAATTCTACGTGGCATTGATTCAACAAGGTGCTGAAAGCATTCTTTAGAAATGTTGGCCCATATTGATAGGATAGCATCTTGCAGTTGATGGAGATTTGTGGGATGCACATCCAGGGCACGAAGCTCCCGTTCCACCACATCCCAAAGATGCTCTATTGGGTTGAGATCTGGTGACTGTGGGGGCCATTTTAGCACAGTGAACTCATTGTCATGTTCAAGAAACCAATTTGAAATGATTCGAACTTTGTGACATAGTGCATTATCCTGCTGGAAGTAGCCATCAGAGGATGGGTACATGGTGGTCATAAAGGGATGGACATGGTCAGAAACAATGCTCAGGTAGGCCGTGGCATTTAAACGATGCCCAATTGGCACAAAGGGGCCTAAAGTGTGCCAAGAAAACATCCCCCACACCATTACACCACCACCACCAGCCTGCACAGTGGTAACAAGGCATGATGGATCCATGTTCTCATTCTGTTTACGCCAAATTCTGACTCTACCATCTGAATGTCTCAACAGAAATCGAGACTTATCAGACCAGGCAACATTTTTCCAGTCTTCAACTGTCCAATTTTGGTGAGCTCGTGCAAATTGTAGCCTCTTTTTCCTATTTGTAGTGGAGATGAGTAGTACCCGGTGGGGTCTTCTGCTGTTGTAGCCCATCCGCCTCAAGGTTGTGCGTGTTGTGGCTTCACAAATGCTTTGCTGCATACCTCGGTTGTAACGAGTGGTTATTTCAGTCAAAGTTGCTCTTCTATCAGCTTGAATCAGTCGGCCCATTCTCCTCTGACCTCTAGCATCAACAAGGCATTTTCGCCCACAGGACTGCCGCATACTGGATGTTTTTCCCTTTTCACACCATTCTTTGTAAACTCTAGAAATGGTTGTGCGTGAAAATCCCAGTAACTGAGCAGATTGTGAAATACTCAGACCGGCCCGTCTGGCACCAACAACCATGCCACGCTCAAAATTGCTTAAATCACCTTTCTTTCCCATTCTGACATTCAGTTTGGAGTTCAGGAGATTGTCTTGACCAGGACCACACCCCTAAATGCATTGAAGCAACTGCCATGTGATTGGTTGATTAGATAATTGCATTAATGAGAAATTGAACAGGTGTTCCTAATAATCCTTTAGGTGAGTGTAAACAGTCAAGAAATAAAATGCATGTGTAACAGTATATTGAATCCGTGCTCTTAAAGTGACAGCAGCCTAATATTCCTGCTGCTGTCTGTGTTATTTAATGTTAATCAAACAACAAAAAGGCAAATAACAATCACACATTGCTCTTGACTGAATAACTTTTGTAACTAATAAGGATTAATGGCTGGTAAAATATTTATGGTTGGTAAATTTTGTTAAGTCACTAGCTATTGGCAGGGCCTATATCTCTTGCATTAGGCATCAGAAATGTCTTGCTCTCAAGAGCGTAATATCCAGCCTGTTATATTCTGCTAAATGTGTTGCTGTTGAAGATAACCCTTATGATAGGATGGCTTTACCTTGGATAGTAAAAAGCAAAATGCAATTTAAAACTTCAAGCTAAACATGTAAGCGTGAAGGAGCCACATCCTATGACCTTGAGTATTGTGAATACTTAAACAGCGAGATTTTCCACCTGGAACCACAGTTACCAATCTCATTTCAAGACGGGCTGTACCATGACAATGGCCTTGCAATCATAAACACAGTTGGATGTCAATGACATTGCCTGTCTTCCATATGATGTCCCATCTCCAAAGCTGCTTAAGATAGACCTATTACACCACTGAAGAAAATAAAAGAATATAGTTCATGTTCACAAGATGGCCTACCGGCAGGGGCTCTGTACGGTTCCGCTGTTGTCCTTTGATGAGATGGCCCTATCACTGCAGTTGGACGATTTCCAAGCAGAGGACAGAATGGCAAGCTTTCCCATCAAATCACACGCTTTCCAGTATTGAGGAGTGGTGATGATGTATTAGCTGAGAAGCAACAAGAGAGTGTTTACATTGCGATTGGTTCCACATCCCAGATGGTTTCATAATTATCAGAATGTACATGTTTAAAGCCTCATGAAATGTAATAATCTTACACAATGCAATTAGTCTAGCGGGTTGTGTTTGTATTTTCAGTGGGTTTTTTTAATGTTATGTTTTTGGTGCCACTGCTGCATAGAACACTAATCATAAACGCATATCTCGGGATCTCTGCAGCGTGGAAATAGACACAAAGAGCTGGCTTCTTTTCTCTGCAGGGCAAAGAAAAAGCTTATCACTCAGACAGAAGCATGAAAGGGTTGGCTAAACCAGGACACCAAGTACAACACATCATCTTTTTCTTATTGCTTGTCATTTCTTCTATCCTTTTCTTTTCATCTTTATTATTAGCACTCCTTCCAATTTGAAGTACTTCTGCTTTTATCCTCTCATCCCTCCTGCTGTACCTGAAAGGTAAATTGGGAAAGTTTGCCTGAGGCTCGACCAAATCTTATAGGAGGCATGTGTAGGTGTTCGGGTGAAGATAGCATGCTTTAAAGCCTTGACAGTGATGCCATCAGCATATAATTGATTCTGCACAGCTGATTAAAAGAGATACAGGATATTTTCATATTCATAGCTATAAAACTAATCTGTAAACTGAAACTTTACAATAACCTGCTTCCTCAGTGCCTAACAAGCTCAAAAGTACACTGATAAAAATGATTCTGTGGTGAAATACTACAGAAAAAACAAACGTAATTTCTACATGAAAAAGTTAGTTCAGGCAAGAATAATTTTTTTTTTTTTAATTCTATAAGCTTGTAGGAATTAAAGCGTAAATATCAACGTTATAACAATTAAGTAAAGCCTACTCAACTTTTCTAATACTGATGTTCCTGTCATGCACTGGGGCATGAATAATTAATAAGGTTGATTTTTCGCTGTTTTCCAGCTGTATTTACACTGTTTTATCATTGCTTTTGTTGTTAGGTTTAGTAACTTGCCATTTTGTGACTTGGGGCCCTATCATACACCCAGTGCAATGCAAATGTATTTTGCTAGTTTTAGCCTGGCTCAGTTCACATTTTCAGCGCCACGTTGTTTAAATAGCAAATGCATTTGCACCCATTTTTTCGCCTATGGGTGTGCTGGTCTGAAAACGAGGTGTGTTCAGGTGCATTGTTGGCGCGTTGCTATTTTGAGGCTGAAAACGACTGCGCCATTGACCAACAAAAACCTGGTCTAAAGTCAATAGTGCAGTATTATTTGTGTTATTTAAAGGGTGCATTAGTAATATGCACCTATTGGCGGGTGCACAACACTCGTACACTTTGCTTGTTACACACACAGGGACGCACAGCAGCACACACACATTTTTAAATATTAAAAATAAAAGGATTCCTCTCTGGAGAAGCGTTCAGTCTTTCCGCTCGCAAATTCCGCCATGTAAATAGCGAATCCGCAATGGTGCAAGCGCAACTGGGTTTTAAAGGGAATGGGAGATAAGATTGGTTTACTGCACCTTACACCCAAAACACACCCATGACTCATTAAGAGACTAGGTACAACCATTTTAGACCATGCGTTTCGCGTGCAGACCGTTTTTTTCTGTCGTTAAACTAGCAAAAGTGGATTTGGACACACCCTAAGTGCACCTGCGCCATGTGCTTCAGACTATGTGCTCAGATCGTTAAAATAGGGCCCATGCAGTACTCAAAAACGATCCATCAAATGTTACCGTCATTGTGTATTGTGTGCCAAGTATTGAGGACTCTGTTTTCAGGTGCCACTTTACTTCTATTATGTAGATATGGTGTTTACACAATATCTATTGTATTATTTACTTTCTAAGTAAATAATTACGTTTCTAAGTAAAGCATACACTTGAAAAGTGTGGTTTAATTCAGTGTTATATTGTTTGGGTAAAAAGTATTGCAAAGGAAACTTCAACTACACACAAACAAATGACTAAAGAAATGCTAAAATTAAGTTTTCTTTCAACAGACAGAAAGAATAAGTAGTTTGTACAAAGACTTGTTTGATCTACGTAAAAAAATATGCAAAGAAAATTCATCATTTGTGTAAAGTGTTACCAAAAATTGCTGCTCCCACAGCTACATTTTTGTGCTATTTTTATGCTACATTTCAGGCCACCATAATTTACCCTTAGCCACCAAGAAGAAAACTTTATTACATTTTTTGGTCTGTGTGAGTGGATTGTATTTTCAAACAGACTTAATAAAAATGGCAAAACATTGAGGGAGAGAGTTCAATTGATTTCTAAATCTTCATTCAGGTGTTTCACAGGTCAGAAAGTGACCTCTTCTATTTCCGCTGGCAATGGCACAGCTGAGCCTCTGAGCTGTCTGTCTACCTGAGCACTGACCCTAGAGGAGACTGCAGAGCCCTGACATTTCTCTGGATGGAATATGAATGGCACGGTGCCAGGAAACTGTTCTAGATTATAATGCCTGCACATGTGAGGATTGACAATGAAGTCTTTTGACTGAGACTTGCACTCAAAGTCAAAATCAATGTATCCATGGACGTACATCAATATGTTAAAGGAATATACACAAAAATGTAAGTTCTGTCATCACCATATACCTAAAGAAGAAACTTGTTGTAGGCTATAGGTTTGGAGCAACATGAGGGTTAGTGATGATATAATTTTTTTAGTGTGAACTATCCCTTTCAGAGAAAATTCAGTTGCTCCAGTAAGATATTCTGTTTGAATGTACTCGGCTGGTACTTACAATAGTTGGGAATTTTGCCAGTTCTGTCAAATAACTGCTTCCCCACTCATGTTATCTGTTGAGTCCACACAATGATATGCATGACTGTGTGCTACATTTGAATAAACGCCCTCATATTCTGTAGCGCAGGGGCCAGCCAGTCAAACAGATGAGAGAGGCTGTTCTAATGCACTGAGTGTACCTGGCAGACTGGCATGTGGGACACCTCTATCGTCGTGGGTGATTGACTGAGGAACTACATTGACATTTTGAAAGGAGCTTGACGGATAAGAGGCCCAGACAGTCTTCAACTACCATCACAAAATAAATTGGGCTTCCTATCAGCTGTAACCTTTAAAGTGTGTATTTACCTGTGTTTGTGTGTGTTTCCTTGAAAACATCCAATAAAAATCATCCAAGGTGCATCGGGGTGTTAAACGACAGAATCACAAGAATTGTGTGCAGGTCTCATATGCAAAACACAAACAAAGTGTCTCTGTAGGCAGAATTTTGAGGCATAATAGGTGCACTCCTTGTTCCAAATAGTATGCAACTTAATTATGCTGCCTCCTAAGATAGCACCTGCTTTTGGCCAAATTCCAAGGCAACATCACCTGTATCTTTACTAGAGAAGGCATAATATGTGAGAAACACTTTTTGGATTTTATGCACTGAATAGAGTGTTATGTTTCTACTCCAAACCGTTGTCTAGATATTATTTTAATTGTGGTGTAGTGGACAGCACATTCCAGGGCCTAGTTTATGGCCGGGATCCTCTCTGCCCATAACAGTGGACAAAGGTTTGCTACATTTTGATTGGATCTTGGTGGACTAACACAAACAAACTGTCCAACGGCATCAGATAAAGATGCTAGGACAACAGTCAGACTCCTCTTGGAGGGCAAGAAGAAGACCTCTGTCACCAAGCCCAGGAAGGACAGGACTTATCATTGGTCCACATGCAGTTTCTGCCCTTCACCCATCTAGAAACTGATCCCTAATGTCCTGGTCAATGACTGCCATAAAAATTCCTCAGGACCTCAGCAGTTGTGGGTGAAACAAAGAAAGACCACAATGATCCATCCAAATCCATTCATAACTATGTTTGGAAACCTTAAGACTGATGTAAACTACACATCCATTTAATACTTATTCAGAGAAATAAGTATTCTCAATGACAGCTATTTGTAATGCAACATCTTACACAGATTCAGCTGTTAATGAACAAATGAATGAACGCATGAAAGTTCAGTCTTTTTCCATCATGTTTGGTGTCTATTTGTTTATAATATTGCCAAGGGTATTCTGGTGGTGGTTTGGAAAGTGAGAAATGCATTGGTAAACTTTAAAGACACTTTAAAGAATTCTAACTGTGTACAGTATGCAAATGAGTTCCACAGGGGAAAGAAGGGTGGGCCACACTGTGTGCCCCCTCTGATGCCAGAGGCCAATCACAGCACTGGAATGGAGAAGCGCCAAATTGCAATCTCCTCCTCATCGGAAAGGGATAAAGGTACCCTTTCAACAGACACTCCTTGTTCTGAGTCTGTCTGGCAAGGATGAGACTGAAACAGAACAACAAGTTCTGAGTCTGTCCGGCAAGGATGAGACTGTGACAGATCAACCAAGTTCTGAGTCGGTCCTGCAGGGATGAGACATAACAGATACACCATAACATTCTGAGCGTCTGGTTAATCCAGAGCAACAACAAAAGATCCGAGGATCTGAGTCTACAGCTTGTGAGGCAGCAACAGATACGACCACGTTCTGAGCCTCCAGCCTGTGAGGAAAGAGACATTAACAAACACTACGTTCAGAGTGTTAGTCCAGCAAGACAGTGACGACTACAGCACGTCCCGAGTCTCCATGCCAGAGAGACCAAAGCGGATTGACCAAGTTCTGAGTGTCTGGCCCAGAGAGGCAGAAGACACACAGAGAAATTTGCAACAAGGTTAAGCTCAGGAGAGCAAACCTTCACTTCAAGGTTCCTTCGTCTGCGTGTTCCAGATTTAAGGACCCTTTGGTGCTCCAAGAGATCAACATCCCACAGATCTTCACGTTCGAGGCTGTTGAAATGGATTCCAGCTCTCCCCCACTGCATTGTCACCCAGCACAACCAGTGGAAGAAGTCACCGCCATCGGACTGCTTATTCAACCACGTGGAATATAAATATCACTTAACCAAACCTCTTTCTAGAGACCTTGGCATTGTTGTATATTATCAGTATATGATTTTCTAATTTACATTAGAGGTAATATAACTGATGCTAGTTAATGACAAATCATCTTTCGTTTATTTGTTTGATGCATAGTAAGGTTCTTCACCTTAGTTTCAGAGAAACAACAGTTTATCTTTCCATAAGATAACGCAACTCTTCCATAGCCACACTCAACTTAATCACATGTATTTTATGCACTTTATTTCTTTATCATTCATTGTATTCATTTAGTTGTTGTGTTAGTTATTCTTGGTTTATCTTTGCTAATAAAATTTATTTTATTACAATTGTCTGTAACACTTTAGAATAATGGTCCGTCATTAATAGGTAACTATGCAGGAAGTAATGCAGGACTTAGAAACTATATAGAAGTTTAACTAATCAGTAAGTAATATCAAATTTAGGACTAAGATAGTTCCTTATTAGTAATCAATAATGACTGAAGGAGATTGGCATCACTAAGAACTAATAGGTAACAATGACAAATTATAAAGAGTTAATTACTGTCAGGATATAGACAAGGAGGCAGAGGTAAGTGAATCCAAACACAGCGTTTATTAAGATGCTAAGAGTGCAAAGTGAGTATGCAAGGAATATTGGTGCAGATTCTGTGAAGATCACTCGGTGCGGGGCTGATCACGTTCGCTTCAGGTATGTGTATACCAAGCAGTCACAGTTCATTAATACTTGTTCTTTTTTTCCTTCAGACGTGGTCGATATCAAGAAAGCTTGAGGGAAACACTGGAAGCTCTGGAGAGCACAGGATCACAGGCGATGGGAAACGAACAGGTATCCTGGAGACAGTAGGGCAATGACATAGAGGTTAGTGGAACACAGGTGAGTAAACGTTACGTCTTGGGATCTTTGGGTGTATCAGAGGGTCAGGAGAGGGATGGTCTGTTCATGTTGGAGGTTTGACATTGAACTGAGGCTGTGGTGAGTTTTATTGTGCCTGGTGATGAGGTTGTTGATGGGAAGCAGGTGTGAGTGATTAGTATTCTGGGGAGAGTGATCGTTGAGTAGTGGCTGGGACCGAGCTTGACTGATCTCTGACATTACCCCCCCTCCCCCCCCCCCCCCTCCAGAGTCCGCACCAGCGGACCTTGGACACCGAGGTCGTGGGGGTCTACCTCGAGGTCGTGGTGCAGGTTTCCCAGGATGTTGATCATGAAACTCGGTGAGCAGATCGGGATCGAGGATATCCTTGCGAGGTACCCAACACCTCTCTTCTGGTCCATAACCCTCCCAATCCACCAGGTACTCGAGTCGACCACCCCGACGTCGGGAGTCCAGTATCTCCTGCACCGTGTAGATGGACTCAGCTTCCATGGGCGGTATCGGGGGAGTGTCGTCAGGGACCGGGTCTGCAGAAGGAACAGGTACAGGTAAGTGATGGGGTTTCAGAAGAGAGACATGAAAGGTGGGATGTATCCGATACGGAGCAGGGAGTCGAAGTTGGTAAGTGACTGGGTTGATTTGTCTCTCGATGGGGAATGGGCCGATGTACTTTGGGCTCAACTTGCGACAGGGTTGCCGTAAACGGATGTTTTGGGTGGAGAGCCATACCAGTTGCCCAGGTTGGTAGTTGGGCGTCTGGCGGTGGTGAGTATCTGCAAAGCGTCGTTGACGATTTACTGCTTGCTGAAGATGATGGTGTGCCTGATTCCAGACTCTCTCACTGTTTTGGAACCAAGCATTGACAGCGGGTACTGCTGACGGCTCACCGGACCAGGGGAATAATGGGGGTTGGTATCCCAGAACACATTGAAATGGTGTTAGATTCGTTGATGCCTGCCGGAGGGAGTTTTGGGCATACTCTGCCCAGATCAGATATCGGCTCCAAAGGTTCTGGTTGGAGTGGCAGAATGTGGGAAGGAACCAACTGACATCCTGGATCTTTCGTTCAGTTTGGCCATTTGCTTGTGGGTGGTAACCTGAGGTTAAGCTTACTGTTACATTCAGGAGGGAGAAGAATGCTCGCCACACTCGGGAGATGAACTGGGGCCCTTTGTCAGATACGATATCTTCGGGAATACCGAAATTGCGAAATAAATGCTCCAGCAGTAACTCCGCGCTGTCAAAGGCTGTAGGCAGGTTCTTTAGAGGAATTAGCTTGCACGCTTTGGAGAATCGGTCAATGGCTACAAGAATGCATGCGTGGCCGTCAGAGACTGGAAGATCCGTGATATAATCGACCCCAATATGGGACCAGGGACGATGCGGGACAGGTAATGGTAGTAGTTTCCCGGTAGGCAGGTGTCGTGGGATCTTGGTCATGGCACAGAGCGTGCATCCCTGGATGAACGTCTTGATGTCGTGGTACATGTTTGGCCACCAGTATTTCTGTTGAAGCGTCGACCAGATTTTACTAACGCCGGGTGTCCTGTTCCAACAGACGAATGGACGGAGGAGATTAGCCAAGTGCGGAGATCCTCGGGTACATAAGTTTTACCAGTGGGGCACTCTGGAGGAACAGGAAAGCGTTGTGACCTTTCGAGGAGTTGTTCGTCGAGATCCCACTGGATAGGGTTGACAAACAATTTCGCTGGGAGAATGGTTTCTGGTTCATCCATGGTTTCCTCGGGGGCGTGAAGACGTGATAAGGCATCTGCTCTGGTGTTCTTTGACCCCGGACGGTAGGATATCCTGTAGTGAAACCTAGCAAAAACAGAGCCCATCTAGCTTGACGTGGGTTAAGCCTCTTGGCTTCCTTCAAGTATTGGAGGTTCTTGTGATCTGTCAGCACTGTAAATGGGTGTCTGGCCCCCTCCAACCAGTGCCTCCATTCCTCCAGGGCGAGTTTAACGGCTAGGAGTTCTCGGTTGCCGATGTCGTAGTTACTTTCAGCGGGGGATAACTTCTTTGAAAAGAACGCACAGGGCATAGGTTCGGAGGAGTGTGTTGAGTATTGTGACAGGATGGCCCCCACTCCCGTAGTTGACGCATCCACCTCAACGATGAACTCCTTCTCCGGATTTGGGTGATGGAGCAGTGGTAAAGGTGGTTTTGAGGGTCTGGAAGGCATGCTCCGCGTCAGAGCTCCAGTTAAGGGTTTTAGGTTTTCCCTTCAGGAGGGATGTCAATGGCGCTGTTAACATGCTGTACCGGTCTATGAACCGCCGATAAAAATTGGCGAAGCCCAGGAATCTCTGTAATTCTTTTATCGACTTGGGAGTGGGCCAGGAGGTGATGGCTTTGGTCTTGCGATCATCCATCTCAACTCTCTCGCTGAGATGGTAACCCAGGAATTCGACGGCGGTTTGGTGGAACGTGCATTTCTCTGCCTTTAAAAACAAGGAAAACTCTCGGAGCCGTTGGAGGACCAGGGAGACGTGATGCTGATGTTCAGCTGGATCTTTGGAGAAGATGAGAATGTCAATGTAAACTAGAACAAAGTGATTCAGGAAATCACGGAGCACCTCGTCCATAAAACTTTGAAATACAGAAGGGGCATTTACGAACCCATACGGCATGACAAGGTATTCGTAATGCCCTGCGGGGGTGATGAATGCTGTCTTCCACTCATCCCCTTCTCTAATCCGGATCAAATTGTATGCACTCCTTAAGTCAAGCTTGGTGAACATTTTGGCTTCTCGGAGTTGTTCGAGGGCGGATGGGACAAGTGGGAGTGGATAGCTGAATTTTACCGTGATTTTATTGAGTGCCCTATAATCTATACAGGGCCGCAAGCCTCCGTCTTTTTGCAGAGCTTCTTCGACAAATTTTTGCATGGCAGCTTGTTCAGGAATGGATAAGGAATAGATCCGACCCTTGGGAATGGGTTCACCCGGAACCAAATTGATAGCACAATCCCAAGGTCAGTGTGGCGGGAGATTGGAGGCTGCAACAGGATTGAACATCTGCAAACGAAGAGTAGCACGGAGGAATGGTCACTGACAGGTTTTCTTTAGGGCTTTAAATGGAAGTGGAACTCACTGAGACGGGTTCGGGCTGCTCGTCTGTTGGCTGGGCGGAGAGGGCGACATCAGCTGAAAGGCAGTTGCAACCCCAGTTCAGAATTTTACCAGATTTCCAATTTATGGTAGGTTGATGTCGGATGAGCCATGGACGACCGAGGATTATGTCAACCTGGCTATTCTCGAGAATGAACGGGTTAAACAGTTCTTGGTGGATGTTCTCAACACATAAGGTAACAGGGGTTATTTGAGATGTTACATACCACTTGTTGATGACTTCGGCAGTTACGGCATGGATGGAGTATGGTTTGGATGTGTTGGTTCTTTGGAGCTGGAGTTTCTTGGATAGATCCCCTGATATGAAATCGCCTGCCGACCCGGAGTCCACGATGGCAGCGACTGAGACGCGGAAATCTTGAGATTTTAAAGTCACTGGTATCGTTAACGGGGCTGATACAAAGGGTTGGTTGAAGACTGAACTCACCAGTAACCGAGGAGGACGAGACGGGCATGTCCGTAGAAAGTGACCCTCACTCCCACAATATAGACATAACTTTAGTTCTCGACGATGGTTGCGTTCAGCTTGAGACAGTCTGTGGGTTTCTACTTGCATTTTCTCCGGCATCGGTTCTGGGAATAATTCAGATGGATTCTGGTGGAGAACGGGAACTGACGATTGAACGTCTCGGTAACAGTTCTGAGATCTTTGATGAACTCGGAGAGCTTGCTGCATGAATTTTTCTAGTCCCAGAGTGTCATCATAAATGGCGAGCTGGAGGCGAAGTGCAGGGTTTAATCCTCTTCGATAGACTGTCATAAGGGCCTGTTCATTCCACCCGCTTGCAGACGCTAGAGTTCGGAATTCCAGGGAGTACTCAGAAACGGATTTTTTACCTTGACGTAACTGCAATAATTGGTCGCTGACAATTTTCAGCCCACCTTTTAAAGCTTCCCCGGATAGCTGCTGGATAATGAAGGAGATTTTGGATCTTTCCGTTGGATATTGGTGGGCTTGTTGCTCAAGAGCTAGCGAACATTGCAGTAAGAACCCGTTGCAATCTTCCGCCCGACCTGAGAAGGGCGCTGGTCGGGAGGCAGGGCTTGCGATATACATCAGTGTGGGAGTGGTGTTTGCAGAAGCACTGTCCTCGGGCTGCATTGGATCTATAACGGTTATGGTCAAACCTTCTGTCAGGATATAGACAAGGAGGCAGAGGTAAGTGAATCCAAACACAGTGTTTATTAAGATGCTAAGAGTGCAAAGTAAGTATGCAAGGAATATTGGTGCAGATTCTGTGAAGATCACTCGGTGCGGGGCTGATCACAGATGAGTACGTTCGCTTCAGGTATGTGTATACCAAGCAGTCACAGTTCATTAATACTTGTTCTTTCTCCTTCAGACGTGGTCGATATCAAGAAAGCTAGAGGGAAAACACTAGAAGCTCTGGAGAGCACGGGATCACAGGCGATGGGAAACGAACAGGTATCCTGGAGACAGTAGGGCAATGACACAGAGGTTAGTGGAACACAGGTGAGTATACGTTACGTCTTGGGATCTTTGGGTGTATCAGAGTGTCAGGAGACATCAGGATATGGTCTGTTCCTGTTGGAGGTTTGACATTGAACTGCGGCTGTGGTGAGTGTTTTATTGTGCCTGGTGATGAGGTTGTTGATGGGAAGCAGGTGTGAGTGATTAGTATATTCTGGGGAGAGTGATCGTTGAGTAGTGGCTGGGACCGAGCTTGACTGATCTCTGACAATTACTAATCACAACATTAACATGTCTAAAATATGTGGAAAAACATATTTTTCACTTTAAAATAGTGGTCCAGGTCACTAGTAGTTCCTGCATAGTGACTAGGTAACACCTGAGTAATTAGTGATGCATTTTATGACTTTATTCAGAGTAAAAAAGATGACTGATTACGTCTCAGACACACAGACACTTTTAAAATTTTCAGTTAGTTAATAGTTATTAATGAGGCTAATCTCATTCAGTGATCTCATTCAGTGATTATTGATTACTTAACAAGGAACTATCCCCTAAATTCGATATTGCTTATTGATTAGTTAAGCTTGTATCTATATTAGTTAATAGTAGTAGCTGAAGTGTTAATGTAGTACTACTCATTAGTCCTGCATTACTTCCTGCATAGTTACTTATTAATGACGGACCATTATTCTAAAGTGTTACCCAATTGTGTCTGCCTTGTGCTGATAATACAGAAGAGGCTCTACAAGTTAGAAATCTCACCAATCTTTCAGATAAATCAGCTGACCAACTCTCCCCACTTTACATTCATTCTAAATGATTGAACAGCCTCCTGTTTGGAGTGTTCTCATACAGCCAAGGTAAAAGACCTTGACTAGTGTCCCAAACTAAGAGAGGGGGAAGGTGGTCATATGATGTACTCATAACCACACCTTAAGTGACGGGTGATCCAAAAATCACAACGTCAGTGGTGACGTGAGTACCAATCACTACCTTACTTAGCGTCCTTGGATGGACGAAAGTAAAATCACTACAGTGGCTATACAGAGAAAATGGGCTTTAATGATTCCAAACCATTTTTGGCAGTTTTCGCTGAAGTTTATTTATTTATTTATTGAGATAGTACAGACAGTACAGAGAAATGACAGAAAGCAAAGTCTGCCACGGGCCGCCGGAATACGTCAAAGTGCTGCCCACGAGGCTAATGGCTAAGACAAAACATTTATAACAGGTGAAGTAAAAATATAATTCATTTATGCTGTGCATATATTTAATAATATATTCACAATTTTAGTGATATGCTAACCAACAAGCTATGGAAAATTAATTACTCAAACAACCTCAGGTGACTTGGTGTTCAAAAACAGTCACTTTATTGACGTCTTTTCGCGATTTAAACACTGATTGAGCGATTACATGAGAGATGATGACACATTTAGGTAACACTTTAGAATACTGTTCCGTCACACATCCAAATAATTAGTAATTCCTTCTGAAGGATTTGGTAATACTTGAGTCATTACCATGATCTTCACTTTAGAATTAATTATAGGCTACATATTCATTATTCACATGAATTATCATGCCTAGTTCTATAGTAGTCCTCTGGAAGGTATGGAAAAAATAGTAGTTATTGATTAGCTAATAGTAAACTACCACATTTAACTGAGTGCTATTACTTATTACTTCATCAGAGGTACTTAGGTTAGGTTAGTTAATAGTAGTTACTAGAATGTTAATAGTGCGTTACTCATTTGTTCCTGTGTAGTTATTCATTCATGACAGGTATTCTAAAGTGTTACCCACATTTCAGTTGGTCCTATTATATTTTTCAACATAGCCTTTGATGTTTTCTATGATATAACTAGTAGTGTAGATGATCATTTCTTACGTGCGACATGCTAACGTTTGAATCTGTGATGTACGGTCATAATTCATGTCATAATTTTGTTTTTCCTCACTTAGCATCTCATAATTACAAGTTTTTCACCAAAGCATGATTTATTTATTTTTATGTGGCAAAAGTGATTCTATGTTCTCAGGCCAACAGTACACTCTGACAGAAGTTCTTGTGTCAAGAGTTGGTTCCAACAAATGGTTAACAGTTCTCGAGTTACCAGTACACCGAGCGGAGAACAGGACACAGTGATGTCCACATTGCCAAACATTTTAATAAAACCTGCAAAAACCATTCAGTCAAAACTGAACCCATTTGTTTTTATGGGTTTATAAAAATAAACCAGTTTGTAGAAAAAAAATTCCCATGACTTCCAATTACTAATAGCTGCCTGTCAGAGTAGGTGAACAGAGGACTCAAATGCAGAGGGTTTGTGAAACAGAGTTTATTGGAACACTTTGGGAAAAACAACCAGTGAAGTGACACACATGGACAGATATAACTGATAGTACACTGTAAAATCCAACAGTTGTTCTTACTAAGACTTTTTAGTAAACTTTACTTAATGTCCAATAATTTGTTGAACTTACTTAAAACAATTTAGTAATCTGAAGTATTTGCATGCTATGACTTTGTTACTTAGAAAACCCAATTAAACATTACTTGACTGGTTTGAGTACCAAAAAAAGGCAGGCAAAAGTTTTTTGAGGCGGGGAAATTTTTAATAGACTTTTCACTCATTTCCTCCACTTCCACTCACCATTATTGTGATTAGTGTTCCCTTTGGTCAGGCACTTGGAACTTCATTCATATTATTATAATTCTCTTCCTATTGATGCAGTGATGCAACAAGAAATCATAGTTATCTGATTTCAAAGGAAGGAAAGTAATACATATACATACACACACACACACACACACACACATATATATATATATATATATATATATTTGTGAATTAATGATATATAAAATAACTTTAATTCATGACAAATAATGATCTTTTAAAATGTTTTGCTAACACCTATGGCATAAACTTTTAATTGGGTTGATATTATCCCTCTATATTTGTAACAATATCTTGCAATTGACCATGCTTGAGTCACACACAGACTTCAACATTCAGCATGCAAACCACAACAATGGTAACAAGGTTTTTTTATTATTATTTATTTTTATTTTTATTATTAATAAGACCTTTACTATTTTCACTAGGCCGAGGGTCTCCGGTGGAGCCAAAGGTGGCAGGAGCCCAGACAAAGTCAATAGGTCGAATGTCCGAGATGGAGCAAAGTGATCAGAGGCCGTCACAGCAGGGCATCAGGGCACAACAGAGCATCCCGGAGACAGTCCATAACTTTTTCAGTGCTGTCTTAACAGCAATGATGATACAGGTACAGGGTGATATAGGGTGGGAGTCAATACCTCCACATTGAAGTCCATCAGCCAGTCCTCTGTTTCCATTCCCTTGGCTGCTGGAGTCGCAGGAGCACACCCCTGGTCAGACTCTCTGTGGGGTTGCACTTCTGGGGCGATGGTAAGCGCTGTCCTCTTTACCTCGTGCTCCGGCTCACTCGTCACGGCGGGTGGTTCTTCAACGTCTGCGGGGGGCTCATGTGAACAATCCACGGTTGATAGTGTAGAAACTGGGTCTGGGTCTGGCTGTGATCTGGATTGGGGCAAGACACTCTCCAGACACCTGATGATGGCTTCTCTCCAGTCAAGACCTCATAGGGGCAGGTGACAGTAAGGTGACAAATATTTTCTAAACAGTCTAAAAAGTTGTGGCTTATTTGAGCCACCATGGTAAACTTAACTCAAACTCAACAAACTCATAATGACAGTGACCAAAGTAACTAGGAAGTGCGGGAATACAAACAAATGAAAACAGGAACTGAGGAAATACAAACTAAAAGTCCATGAACTGAGCTTAACTGAATACAATGGTGATTGTTGTTTATTTACTCTTTCCCCGCCAAACACGGAATTTTCTGTTATTTGTGAGAAAACGCTTCCCCGCCAAACACAGAATTTTCTGGGTTTCCGTGTTTTCACTGTTACATGCTAGGGGGCGCTGTACAGAATCTCCTGATCAAAACACACACGAAGAGGATGCAAAAAACAAGTGATCGTATGTAAGCAGATGCATATGTAAAATAACGTGATCATCAACATTAAACAGCATCTAAATCAAAACTGCTTAATGTTACTGAATGAAATGTCGACCCAGAACGAGCTATAGGACTGTGCAAGCAGTAGGGGTGTTGATGGACTCGATCTACTCCATCTGTGTTTGATCATCGTTCTGAATCTGATCTGGATGTAGTCTTTGACAAAAACAAGCAAGCAAGCAAGTCCAGCCCAGGTGAGAAAAAGTAACGCAAAAGTAACTAAGTAATTAGTTAGTCGCAATTAATTACTTTTTTTTAGGGATAAACTATTTTTTAGGGACTCGAACCTGTCTGCCGGCATGAGAGTTGGGCGCTCTAACAAGGAGGCTAAAGGCTGCAACCCCTAGCATCAGTCGCTAGAGCGTCTCTTTAGATCAGAGGAGTGAGGTTTACTCGCACAGCAACTACTAGCTGGTCTCCGTTACACTCACCCCCCTAAACCTCACTCCCATCCAGGTCACGGCACCAATGTAACCCCTCCTAATCGAACCTGCCCGCTTTAAGTGTGACTCGAACCCAGGTCTGCCGGCATGAGAATCGGACACTCTAACAAGGAGGCTAAAGGCTGCAACCCCTAGCATCAGTCGCTAGAGCATCTCTTGAAATCAGAGGAGTGAGGTTTACTCACACAGCAACTACTAGCTGGCTTTCGTTACACAACATTCTCGAAAAACAATAAGCAGAGTGGACTGCCATAACATCAATGAAAAACATTATGAAGCCATGCTTCAACATGGCTGTGTTTACGATTAGAAATGTCAAACAAAATTCACCTGCGTAGGCGATTGTAGCCCATGAAAAGAGGTTGAAAATAAAACGTACAATTCACTGGCCTCATGTCTCGACAAATTAACTTTGCGAGCTTCGAGTTTATAGCCTCTTTCCGTGCAGCGGGTAGAGGTGCAGACAGGGGAAAAAAATTGTCAGTCTTGGCTGTTTAGCAGGTGGCTCTACCTAGGTCTAGGTCTAGGTCTTTGTATTCATCTGGATGAAGCTGCATATGCCCACTCATAGTTGTAGTACTGCTGTGATATGGGAACTCCTGATGACACAGTTCGCATTCCACTTTGTCCTTCTTCATAGTTTGATCTACAGTCCAAAACCCGAAGTGCTTCCATATCGAACTCCTCAAGGTATTAGGGGTTATCACTCGTCTCTCATGTCGCACAGGTTGATCGCCGTTGTTCTCCATTTTTTTGGCAAAACACCAGCAGCAGCCGATTGAACCGATTTTAAACTATAGGCGTGTAAAATTGGTGGGAATTTGCCTACTGCACTTTCGGAATTCTTTATTTTCTTTTTCTGCTTGTTTGTGAGTTTTGTTACATCTATCTTTTTTATTTGTTTAATTCGTTTAAAATTAATATACATATTTGGCTAAAATCAATTCCCTATTTTTGTGTTCGAAACTTGTGTTGGTTGGTCCGATCAATTGTGCAATTGATTTTCGAACGTAAAGTGACAGCCCTATTCTGAAGGATAGGTCAATACCAATGCTTCGTGATCTAACTTCATATCCAGAACAAGTAAGGATGGCACTTCATATTTTGTGAATGTTTGCAAATTTCCTTTCTGAATGAGCTTTCTAGAATCCTACATGGCTAATATGGCTAAAGTTACCATAGTCTCTGACTGTATTCACAGAGACTAGAGCTTTTGTCGTTAGTTTTATCCCGAAAACGCTCACCGTCTGCGTAACTCATAAACGCACATTTGTTATGCATTGTATAGTCAGGTGACAGACCTTTTTACGTTCCCACATGAGCACCTATACAACAATTTATAGATTAACATGACGGTACATGCTAGTCGATGAGTTGAATTAACGTAACTCCACAACAACTAATGTTACATAAATGTATCCACTAACCATTCAGAAACGTCCAGGTGAAGTCTAAAAGTTGCAACCTCTTTCTGAGTCTCTCCATCTGTGCCGACTCCGGTTCAAACATGCAAGTCTGCACTCCACAACTGGTTATTTCTGACATTTTGGCTAAGGCCCCATTTACACTGCATGGTTCAAGTGACCCAATTCCGATTTTTCCCTCTCATGTGGCACAGATCGGATATGATATGTGAATGTGTAAGCAGGAAAAAAACGCATGAATTCCGATATCCTCAGATCGGATTCAAGCCTCACTCATATGTGGTAATAAATCCGATATGATTCGGATACGTGCATTTGCGTCTGCCATGCAAACGGTCAAATCGGATATTCCCCAGTAAATGCGAGTCGTACGTCATTGAAAAAGGGACGGAGGCAAATGACATCAACTCGATCACATGACACTAATGGCGCGATGGAAGATGAGAGCAATGTTTTGCTGACCTTTAAAGATAGCAAAACATTGAATAATCATTTTGTCTGCATCCATTGCATATTGTGCTGTTTTACTTCCTTGTCCGGGTCAGAACGTCTTGGGCTGTTTCGCAAGTGTATAGTGTAAATGCAAATATCGGATACGGGTCACTTTTAAAAGATGATGTAAGCGGGTCGTCAATATATATAGTCACCAAATCGGAATTGTGCATCAAGACCTGCAGTGTAAATGCAGCCTTAGTGAGATTCACCTGTTTTGTTGTTGATGGAGTATCCGAAGCTCGTGTAAAGGATTCGTCCTCTTCTGGTAGGGGGGCGGGGAGCAGCAGCTCATTTGCATTTAAAGGGACACACACAAAAACGGCACGTTTTTGCTCACACCCAAATAGGGGCAAATTTGACAAGCTATAATAAATGATCTGGGTGGTATTTTGAGCTGAAACTTCACACACACATTCTGGGGACACCAGAGATTTATATTACAGCTTGTGAAAAGAGGCATAATATGTCCACTTTAACTAACCATACACTAATATCAATGAATGGCTTGTTAATGCATTATTTTTTCATGACTTGACTTGAGGGGGCACATCATAATTAATTCATTGTTACCTACTTACCAAATTCAGCTCATGATTTGTCATAAACTTACTATCAAATACACATGTACTAGTACAGTTAGTATTCAGCCCAGTCAATTGATGTTGTGTGGCTTTTCAATATGTCAGAGAACGGAGGTACAGTATCATCACAGCCTGTGACTGGAGGGAGAGTGAACTGTTTTGATCCCAGCAAACATTCCCCTGACCTTAGTTCATGTTTCCTGTTTGGTTATTTGTTTGGGAACAGATTCCTCAGGAACTGTTGTGAGTCACAGTAGGTTTAGATTGATAGGAAAGAGAATATAAAAAAAACAGACTAAAAACTTTTAAGATAAATTATTAGTGGATTTAGTATTTTCTATGTTTGATAAGGAGGATCAGTGAAAACAATGACAAACTAATCCTGTGCCTGATATCAATAGTTTAAATTATGACAATAATAAATGTTTAAAATGTATTTCAAAATAAAAGTATTTCTTATTTATTTTTATGGAAACTAATTAATATAGTTTACCCCTAAATGTAAATGAATGCATTAACTATCAAAAATGTTCCAACGTGTAGTTAAGGCTGCTGTTCATGCATGCATATCTTAGTTAAGGATAGCTTTTCATTGGTTCATGATTAGTTCATATCTTCACTAATCGTGAGTTCATGTTGAAGTAATTCAGGTATCAGTACATAATTATTCATGTACTGTTATTGTAAAGTGTTACCTTTTAATTTACTGAAAAGTATTGATAAAACTTACTTTAAAACACTTCAAAGTGTACTGTTTTACCAAACATTTATGCATGCTTTATGTGTTTATGATCTTGCATTGTGCAAAGCGCTATGCATATGACACACAGCAAAGCTAATTACACCAGCATATGCCCCAGAGCATCATTTCAGGTAAACAGATTTTTCCATATTGACATAGCCTACTTCTGTGCACTTGTATTCAGTGTGAAGTGACGCTATGAAGCCAGGGTAAATGGTGCATTGTTCATCACAGTCGAGAAGGCAGGCAACAGCTCAATCTCTCTGACTGCCCTCATCGCTCTGTTGCGTGTCATCGGGCAGTGGGTGATGTCAGAGTAGCTGTCATTTGTTTTGGCCCGTCATAATCATTTCCTGACTTCATGTTTCTTTTCCACTGTGTCACTCTCACTCACCATGATCATTAGTCATAGAGCCAATCATGCATTATCCTCATGCCATCAATCACAGCCGGTCCCACCCTCTCCGTACCAGCCGGTTGTGTGACAGCCGCACTAATGCATCATGCAAGGGTCTCTGGGAGCAATAAGACGGGGGGGAAAAAGACGAGGTGAATAAGTGTGATTGTGTGCATGTGCTTTTAAGTGTGTGCAGGTTAGGACGTGTGGCTCAGCGGGTAGGTTTGAATGTTAATGAATACTTTGACAGTTTTGACTTGTGTTGTGAGTGCATGTGTGTATGTGGTGTGTCTGTCACAGCATGAAATTTTATTCATTCATTTCCTTCAATAAATAATAGTGTCAGTACTACTGATATGTCGGCATCCTTGAATGGAAATGAGGAGATGGGTGTTAAAAAAAAGAGCTTTTTATCCGTCCCATCATTTCTTTTCAGAATTATTGAGTTTTTAAAAAAATATATATTTTCTCTGTTTTGGAAGGTTATGCCAGATCTGAATGGTCCTTTTTCTCCTGGTGACAGAGAGAGTGCCTGAGTGAAATTCCGCTCCTTCTTGATTCCACAGGGAATTTTGTGCTTGTGCAGATTAAAAAGAGAGATAGAGTAAAGAATGAATCATTTAGAAAGGAAAGGTGCGAGGTTTCCAGTGGCTGACAGCCGTGCTTTGAAGTCCGCCTCTCTGTAGAGGGTTGAGTGTGTCTTGGTGGGGATGTTCTGCAGTTGTTTGTTTGGATAAAAGGGCCGTGCGTCTCAAACACATGAGAAACAGGAGGAAAACATCAGTCGGGATGGAACCGTACGTTGGACGTAAAGTTCTAGAATACTGTCCTATAGATATAAACCGTATTCTCTGTCCTCGATACTGCCAGATATTTTGAGAATAAAGGGAAAAACCTGCTGTGGGAATATAATGATGCAGTTGCATAAGAAGACGAGATACATACTTTAAAATGCCAAAAGTGGCTATCAAAGTCAACACGGTATATGCAGTTAATTGAATTTAACAATGTTATTTTTTAACACAGTTAACGCATTTATTCAGACATACACATTTTAACTGCTTCATTCTCTTCTTACATGTGCAAGAGGCAGAGGAAGAGCACATATGTTTTACCACGAGTGTTGTTTGTAAAAAAAAAAATAATAATATTTCCTTTAAATAGCTCAGAATGTACTAACGTGCTACATATTATAATTGACCAACAGCTATAATGACTCTTTTCACTATATGCAACGTTTTAAACTCACTTTGAAAAAAAAAGTTTCTGTATAAGGAGAAATGTCCTAAATTATTGCATAATACTTTAATGTTTAACAGGTTATTTACATTTATTTCTAGTAATAAAGTATGTTTATGAGCTGTTTAATTCATACAATTGATTTAAAATTAAAAATTAATTAAAACAAAATTAATTAATTAAAAGAAAATCGATAAAATGATCCAATGATAGGAACTTCTAAAAGGTTATAAATGACTGAACCCTTTAACATTCCATATTGAACCTTTTCTTCTAGAATTGTAGAGGCCTTATCAGTATCCTACCATTATTGGCAAATTAAAATAAGACACTACCACTGTTCTAAGAACAGGCTAGTATGCTAAATACAGAGATTATGTCTGAATGTTGAGGAGTGAAGAAGAGGCAGGAGACTCAGGTAGCCTGAGGAAGAGATGGGTGTGAGGAAGCATATTAGCACCTGTAACATGTCACTATGACCACAGGTGCCCGACATACATTAGTCCTGTACAAACATTGGATGCTCTCCTCTTATGACATCAGCACTGAGCACTGAGGGCAGGTTGGAGAAATGTAATATTCCCTTCCCCTTTTTTGCACACATATTAATACACATATTAATATCACCATGAAATCAAAATTTACAATTCTTATTTATTAATTGAATATTATGATTTATCTGTGCAATAAAAAAAAAATAATTCATGTGCTCTCATAACTTTTTATCAAAATAACTTCCCCTCCCTTTTGCAGCGACATCTCTTCTTTGATGTTGTGTTCACCGGCGTGAGGGCAGGACAACCTTTCACTCACATGAGATCACAGCAACAGCAAACCACAACCATCCAATGGTCCAATCAATTCCTGATGGACATTCTCATTCAAGAAGCTGTTTCACTCAGATATACTTCTCAACAGGAAAGAAAAGACTTCATTTTCATGCTGACTTTAATAGTGCTTTTGAATTTTATTTTAAAATGATGTGCATATAATATCTATCTATCTATCTATCTATCTATCTATCTATCTATCTATCTATCTATGTCTGTCTGTCCCTTTTCTAAATAAAATTACAATTGTAATTTAATTTAAGGCAACACAATAGGGGTAAAAAAAATGAATAGGGTAAAAAAAAAAAAAAAAAAAAACGAATAGATATCACCATACTTCCCCAGTTGACTGATTACATTAAGAATTTCAAACTTTTTTGTATTATAAGTTTTCTGAAATGTTATGTTTAAATATGCAAATGATGTGTTATCTAATTAAATATGCACTAATTTGCATGCATTTCTAGAACAAAAATCTGAACATTGGATGAAGTCAGGTTCAAAATTCTTTTTCCATTTTTTTTTTTTTTTGACATATCAGAGTGAAAGTTTTTTTAAAGAGGGGCTTTTGGATATCTATTTTTATCACTCCATAAATCAGAAAATACCGTCAACAGCTGGAAAAAAACTTTTTTTAGGAATAAAATGTTTGGTATAAAATCAGGCAAATTATATATGAACAAAGCCCTCTGTATAAACCTTCAGAGTGTATGTAAGTGCTGCTTAAGTGTCACATACAGTATGTATCACTCACATACTGTAATTGAAATCTACAGAAGCAAATAGATAAAGTGCAAAAAAAAAGATACATTAAAAAGTGTATTTTGGATGTTTTCTTTCCTCCACTCCGAAAAAACACTTTATAAAAAAGCCAAAAAGCACAAAATCTCAAAATTGACAGGAACATGAAAACACAGTTTTTGCCTGTAGTGTTTTGCCTTAATTGTAATTTCATTCTCTTTCTGATTATAGTTCTGCATACTGTTTGCTACCTCAGTTAAAATTTAATTCAAATTATGGAACTGATTAAATTCTGAATGATGCATTTCAGAATGAAATATTGATATCATGATAAACTACACATACAATAATATTGTAAATAACCCAGTGCCATGTGGTTGACACTCCAACAAAGCAGGTGGCGGTATTGCACATTAGAAACCCTAGTCACCCTAGTGCCAGTCTGCAGGACCTCTCCCCCTCTAATATCTTGGCCATGACTCTGTCGCCGGTTCACCACTGTTCCTTCCTTGGACCACTTTTGATAGATACTGACCACTGCAGACCGGGAACACCCCACAAGAGCTGCAGTTTTGGAGATGCTCTGACCCAGTCGTCTAGCCATCACAATTTGGCCCTTGTCAAACTCGCTCAAATCCTTACGCTTGCCCATTTTTCCTGCTTCTAACACATCAACTTTTAGGACAAAATGTTCACTTGCTGCCTAATATATCCCACCCACTAACAGGTGCCGTAATGAAGAGATAATCAGTGTTATTCAATTCACCTGTCTCATAATGTTATGCCTGATAGTGTAGATAGATAGATAGATAGATATTGTGATAATATTGTTATTGTGAATGGTTTTGCCACAGTAACCGTGTAATGAAAATCTAATATAGCAACATCCCTAGCGCACTATCAAGATGATTACTTTATCATCCAGCATAAATGACTCGTTTTAAAGTTATATAAGTAATGTTGTAGTAGCATATGTTACATGCATTATTATGTTTGCTGTTTTTCATTGATGCCTATATATCTCTGGGTCATTTGACCTATAGCCTTGCTAACAAAATCAGTAAAAATCAAGACCAAAGAGAGAACACTTTTTCTCCATCGAGTGTACACAAACATCTGGGTTTGCCTTAAGTACACAAAAGGGTGATTGAATTGGAAAGATGATGCTGTCAATGTCTTGTTTCCGTAGCTTTCCCCACACATAATAGTCACGAAACCCCACATTTCTATTTTTAAGTATGGGGGGTTAAAAGCACGACTCTGTACTTTCCTAAAAGAGAATTTTAGATTCTTCTCTCCAGAGACAATTCTTTGAGAGAGACTTTTTGTGTTACTTCTGTTTGAGAGGACCGATTTTGCACAGCAAACTTCAACAGAGACGACAACTAACAACTCAGACAACGCTCTCCAGCTCGCTTTCTCCATTAGAAGTAGAGGAGAACAGAGTCTTGAGTGAAACTTCAAGGGGGCAATTCAATGTGAGACTCTGACATGGCAGACCATAAATTCAGCAAGAAACCTAACCAACTCATTGTTACACCCCAAACACCTCAGACATAAATAGCCAACAGGGAGAGTTTATGAACCTCTAGCTGAATTTACAGCCAGGAAAGTTAGTGTGAAATAATGGTGTGATTTGCTGACTCATCTCAGTAAAAAAACAAAAAAAACATTAGTACCCTCCTCAGGGAGAGGGGCGAAACGACATCGGTGCAAAAGGAAACAATAAGAGACAAAAAAACAACAACCTTTCACTTCATTTGAGCAGTGTAAATAAAGGGGAAAACAAAGAAACACACACATGAGACGTATCACTGAAGTGTGACAGACTGTGGACAGCATCCTACGGAGTTCAAAACTGAGCTGCCAGGTGTGTGCCAAGACATTTAGCAGTTAAAATAATAACTCGCTGTTTACAAAAGCAAATTCTTGCATCACAAATTCTATCTAAGAAGAACTGTGGAAGTCATGAAATATTGAACACTTCATGTTTGCGGTTGCCTTGACCCCACCTAACCTTCCTCATAGATTTATATGATTTATGTATTCATTCAAGTCAGCTGCTGTGGATGCAATCTTGAGGTGCTTTTTAACCCCTCGTGTTTCACAGAGAAAGGCTTTTTCAGCATATCCCTTTCCCCATGGCTAGTTTAAAGGATGCTGTAAAATTGATTGCTGTTCATTATTGCAGAAGGTCACCATTTGGCCAATAAGCGTTGATGAGGTTTCACCTCTGGTCATTGATCTCAGTGGCGTTAAAGCTGCCGCCTGTAAATTTACACACATCTTCTGCCGGCTTCGTCAAGACACACTACCAACCATGCATGCTGTATAATAAAAACACAGAAATTTACGAAAAAGGCAACCATGTATGCTGATGTTTGCTCTGAATCAAGGACAAAACCTAGTCATGTGGCTTCATTTAAAATAACTTTGTTTAACATCTAAACAAGCAGGTGCTTGACAATCCTTTAAGTCCTTCAGTCTTATATTTAAGTAATTTATTTATTAATGCAATCCAAACACAGAAGTGTAATGACAATGTTTTTTGTTTTTTCATTCAAATTCAACTCAGCCCAGTTAGTATTCATTAAATGACACAGAATAGTTATTCTCTGATCAAACAGGATTATCTGGAGTGCATTCAAAGAGTAACACAAGCCTCCTTCAGGCAGAGTTAATGACTATGAAGGACTTGTGTAATGAAATGAAGGACATGGCAGAAACATTCAGCCATGACTTGGATTCTCAAAGCATCTGCTGAATTCATAAAGCTGTCATCATGTCACTAATACATAACTCAAACGATGCAGAGATATGGAACTGGCTGATGCTGATGAATACTATGTAGATAACAATAATATCATCTTTGGATCCAACGGGCTCCTCCCTTCCTCCTGTTTCCCCATCAGCTTCCGCTGTATTTAATACCACCAGTATTTAAAATGGACTTAAATCATGAACGCAGGAGAAATACACTTTACAAAAGGCAATAACCAACAAGGAAACCAATGCAGCCGGAGACCTGGAAGTCCGTGGCGGAAGCTCAGCGACGACCAACCAAGATTGATCCAGTAGCCGGCTCTGGTTCTGGGAGGATTTCGCCAGGGCATCCAGTCCAAATACTCCAACACATTACAGTGTTCTGGGAGGAGGAGAATGTGCCACGCTGGTGAATCCATTTTTAATCTTACTCGTTTTGAGGATTGGTTATTCTGTAACCATTTGGTGCCGTAGAACACGCATAAAAATTGGAATACATTCAAAATTGACATGAACACGAGTACATTGTACTTGTAGAATAAAAATGGCCTACAGTGCCCTGCTTACTCTATATCTTACAAGAACAGAGAATATGAGGAATCTTAAAAACTATTCAAGAGAAGAAATAGTAGTATAACAACAGAAAATCTTCCTTACGGCATCATTTTAAAATGAACCCACTTCCATGGAAGAGAGCGGCACCGACACTCTGACTTGACAAAATGTCAATGTGTTTTCCTCAGGAGAGCATGCTACTTTGTCCTCTCTTCTCAAAGCTGAACGCATGGTTTGCTCCTGGATGTGGAATGTTAATGAGGTTGATGAGTTTGATTGAGCTGAGGTGGGAGAGAGAGAGGAAAAAAAGGGACAGAGAAAGAGAGGACTGCCAGAGCGTGAAGGAGTATGTCGCTCATAAGAATTTACCGCTCCCTCCTTTCATAATACAATAGACCCGAGGAAAAAAGAACTGGCTTTGTTTGACTTCACCAGTCCAAGACATAACATGTTTTGCTGCATGTCATCTGCTGATGTCAACAACTGCCGAAACAACCATTGTTAGAAAGTTTTACTCCACGGATCCAATTTTCCTGCTTCTTCACTGCCAGCACATGCCAATACACACAACAGCATCCCTACCTGTTATAGTATGACGTTTTTAGATGTAAGGAAAAGGGGGGCCATGACACCCCACAACAGCACCCCTGTTTCAACGGCACGCCTGCATATAACATTAAATGAATTAAAAATACAGAAGACTTGCAGCGTACCTTTACTAACAGATACCTCCTCAAAATTGAAAAGCCAACAGATACAGCAGTACATTATCATGCTGCTTTTTGGACAAGATCCACTATGTTCAGACATGCTTGAGGGGAAAAAAGTTATAAAATCCTTCATTATCCCAAAGCCCCCGTACACCTGAGCCCTTGGCGCTTTTTTGCTCCTGCCAATGAAAGAGTGTGAAGAGAATCAGGTAGCTGTCAGAGCGTATCTTATCATGTCTCCACAGAAAGCCACAATATGTCTCTGCTGATGGTCTTGAAAACAGAATGAGATCTGCACGGTTTTTCTTCTTTAAACCGCAGAAAGGTCCGGACAAGATCAAAGGATGTATATGTGTGCTCATGAATTAAATAACTCTTGTTTTGTTGTACTATATTCTAATTTACATGTATATTTTACACTGTTGTTTCGAGCAGATGTTTTTGCAGAAATATGTAGGTCTTTTTTTCATCCCCATTATCAGATGCTACATCTTTTGGGGCTACAGTATCCACGGAAGCGAGAACAAAATTGAAGATCTCATCAGTGAGGGAGCACATCACTAGGAATGCAGAATGCCGTAGCCTACGCTGTGTGTAGGCAGATAGCACAAGGCTCCAGGCAGATAGGCATCAGGCTATGAACATCCAGATCACAGCTTGCAGCGGGCTCAAAGCTAAGTACAACATCTAGAGGTGACTGACTGTGAGGGCAAACTCTGAAAGGTTATTTTATACATATTGATGGTTTAGGGTTTATTTCCACACACAAAACATATATATATATATTTTTTTTTTTTTGTTGTTGCAACATATCCAAGTAAAAAGGGCTGGGAAAATATCAATAAGAAACCATACTTTGCTAAACAAAACATTTTCTAAAAGGTTTTGGACTGTAAGCAACCATGAACAGTTGCACAAATGTAGGTTGACATGAATAGGTTAGAACATCATTGCCATGAGCTACTTACACAGAAGGTTGACGGTTAGGTCTGGTTAGTCTCGTATATGGTTCTCTCCTGCCCCCTGCTGACGTGTTGTGTCAATGACAATACAAAACAAGCAATGTCGAGTTCAATCTGCAGCAATTATGATATGCAAAATTTAGCATTTATTATATTTCAACATTATTATTATTATTAATCGGTCTTTTTGTCTTGTTTTCCAGTAGAAAATCTAATTTACTTGAGAAGTTGTGTAAGATAATGAAACTTGGGTTCAGAGAAATTGTCTTGAAATACATTTATTTTGTATTTTTGTAACATAATTAGACATAAACTTCACACTTCATTTGAATTAATATAATATATTACTTTTATATTTTATATTACATATAAAATTAATATATCATATTTGAATTAAATGTAAAGGGAATGAATATATTTTGTTATAATTTTTAAATAATATTTTATAATTCAACCTTTTTATAGGAACCATTTGTATTATGCAATCTAAGTAAATTCATCCTGTTTTCGGGATTTCTAGGTATTTTTACTAGGATTAAATAGTTTTTATTATTATTTTTATATATTATTATTATTATTTTATAAGTCTTTTTGTCTTGTACTTGAGAAGTAACGTTAAGATAAGAGGACTTGGTTTCAGAGAAAATATATTAACATAAAAAAATTGAAATAAACGTATTTTTTACTCCATTTTTAACATAATGTTATATTAAACATATACTTCAATAGTTTTTAATTAATATAATATACAATTAATATAGCATATGTATATTAAATGTAAATATAGTATAATTATATTAATAATGTTCTTTTATTATATTAATAATTATATATATATATATATTATAATTCAAAGTTATATGTCTAAATTATTAAAAAATCTAAGTAAATTCATATTGTTTTAAGAATGTTTAGGTTTTTCATTGGAATTAAATGGTTTATCATCATTATTATTATTATTATTATTATTATTATTATTATTATTATTGCAGTGTATGCAAAGCTGTTCATCTATGTGTTTCATTTATTATTACAGTAACTCAGATGTTTCCTGTGCACTCTGTTGTGTATTCACCTGGGCTTGATAAGACAGGAACAGTCTTCTGATTGCCTAACCCACCTAGCTATTTTTAGCACCTTCACCATCCTTATCATCAAGGTAAAATAAGAATGTTGCTGAGAGGGCTTAATTACGTATTTCAAACAGATGCAGAGACACAGACTCATTTCCCTCGTTCACTCACTCTCGCTTTTGGGACTCTGTAGTAATGAAACAGGATTTGACCTAAATATTCACTTTGCTTCACTATCGTTTCTAATTATTGCAGCATTACAAAGATGTGAACAAACAATTCAAAAACATTTTTCTTGAAGTCACTAGTTGAATTCTACGTTAAGGCCAAAGAAACAGCATTTTAAAAATAACATTGAATAAAACCTCCCTTCACCTACTAACTACTCCTCAAGGTTGTCCATTTATTCAGACTGTTTTATAAAGCTCTCTGGCATGTATTCCAATCATAGTTCTCACAGCACTTTTTAAAACAACACACACAGCAGCAGTGCACAGCAATTAAAGCTCAACATTGATTTTTTTTTCTTTTCCAATAGAATGTTTTTTTCCAATGTCAGACAAGCTGTGAAAAATATATTTGAACTAGCAGAATAACAGGGTTTTGTGAGTAGATATCAAAATTTACAGAGAAAACATACACTTAATGGCCACTTTATACACTCACCAATTCAACTGCTTGTTAATGCAAATATCTAATCAGCCAATCACATGGCAGCAACTAGGCATAGACAAGGTCAAGAAGATGATCTGCTGAAGTTCAAACCATGCATCAAAATGAGGAAAAAAGGTGATTTAAGTGACTTTGAATGTGGCATGGTTGTTGACGCCAGACGGGCTGGTCTGAGTATTTCAGAAGTTGTTGATCTTGACCGAGCTGTTACAAGCAAGGTGTACCTAATAAAGTGGCTGGTGAGTGTATATTACTATGTGACTAATCTTTCCACTTACAAACCCTACACCATAATTTCGATTTGGTTGATACAATAACATTACATCATTTAAAGCTGCAGTCCGTAACTTTTTTTTGGTTAAAAATGATCCAAAATAAATTTTTGAGCATGTACATAACCAGCCAGTGTTCAAAACGATCTCCTTACCTTAGCCCGATTCACAAGCTTGTAACAATGTGTTATAATTTGAGTGGTACTGGTAGCTTTCCGTGGGAAATACGATCTTTGCGTCATTACGTCACATCTGTAAACAAATAGTCTGGGCTAGTAGGCAATATATTGCGTGTGTGGATGCTGCAGGTGGCGGATCATTATCGTTGGCGGAAGATGGCAATATCTGAAATCCTTGTCATTGTGGGGACATTTTTTGGTCCCCATGAGGAAAACAGCTTATTAATCATACCACGTGATGTTTTTTGAAAATGTAAAAATGCATAAAGTTTTGTGTAATGGGTAGGTATAGGAGTAGGTTTTGGGTCAGGGAATATAATATACAGTTTGTACAGTATAGAAATCATTATGTCTATGGAAAGTCCCCATAAAATACGAAAACCCAACATGTATAAGTGTGTGTGTTTGGTGTGTCTGAACACGCAGTTCACTACTATCAAACTTACACATGTCAGACTCAAACAAAGTTTTTAAGACTAAACAGCTCAGGTCATTCCCTGAGGGAGACCAGCACTTACAAGCCAACTAGTGCCAAACCAGCTATAATTCATATAATATGCTTCCATTACATGTCTATCTGATTCCAGAAAGCGAATTTGTGCACAAGCAGAGATGTAAAAAGGAAAAATAGATGTTTACCGAGTAGTTTGCACTTATATTGCCAAAAAAGTAACAATGGTGACTTCACAATGAATATTGCCACAGGCAAAATTTTGTAGCGTTTCAAGGACTTTTGGAGCTCAGTATGGGGAGGACCTGAAGAAACCGATGAGAGGAGGAGAGAAATTAGGTCTGGAAGGGAGGAATGAACAAAACATTTGTTTGTTATCAGAGGAGGACCTCTCTTCCAAGGTCTCCCGTGGCTCTGGCTATAGAGCGTCTGACCAACACGCCTCTTAGAAAGAGATCAGCCTCCCTGCGGTTTCACAAGAACAGACCGCTACAACCACAAAACACCATGCAAATAGACTCTGCCCAGTCCAGCCCAGCCCTCACCTGAACATCAGCGGAGACCAAGAGCTGCTTCAGGACGCTACACTAAAGGCCTCAGTTCACAAACACTGTAAAAACCCTTCCACCTACAAGAGAAGATGAGAAAGAGGATGGTCTTGTTGATGATGCTCTGCTTTAGTCTCGGCTGGTCCACGCCACACACAGAAGGCATGTTTGCTGGATCTCATTTCTGCTCATTTAATGGTACAACTCGCTGTGTCTTCTGTCTGGGCAACAAGGTCCATGAGATGCCAAGAAATATACCGAAAAATACCACATTTGTGTGAGTATAAACAAACACACACACACACACACAAATGCACGTTAAAACGCATGTACAGTAATACACATCTAGATATAGAATAGGTTTTGAATATCAGAGGACACAAAGTTAAATATTTAAATATTTAAAGCCACATAGTTGTTTTGGACGTTGAAGTTGTTATTTTTAACTAAAACTTAAATTAATTACTTTAACGAAAATGAGCAATATAACTGAAATAAAGTTGAAGTACTAAATTTACAAAAACTAAAACTGAAATAAAACAAAGCTAAAAAATATAAAATAAAACAAAAACTAATAAGAAAAAAAATGACAAAAGCACATATCAGACTTAGCCTACTAAATATTAAACTAATTAAAACTATAAAAATAAAAGATAATTTAAAATATTAATAAATGATATAACAGTATATACAGTAAATAATAATAAAATAAAACTGCAATGGTTAAATACAAGTAGAAAAAGTAGCTGCATAAATCAGCATAATCAATTTTCATTAATTTTATTATGATTAAAAGTTACTATAAAATAGTATTAAATTACAAAATGAATTATGCATTTTTTTATGTATTGGGTTTATTATTTTATTTAGCTTTTTTTGTCAAAACAATTTATATAGTAACTTTTAATCAGTTGAAAATGTATTATACTGACTTGATTAAATAAATAGGGTGAATTCAGGGTGATTGGGACACTTTTTTCAAGTCATCTCAATGGCAAAAAGTGTCCCAATCACCCCGAATTCACCCCTAATCATTTTAATGAATGTTGTATAGTAATGAAAGTAAAGTTCAAAAGCTTGACAGCCTTATTAAAAATCTGAGAATCTCAATGACATTGTTATTGTTCCAGAGCTTGTTATTGTGGTTTTGGAAAGAATGTAATTGACTAGGAATACATGTTTCTGTTGTGAGACCCAGAATTTTTTTTTGTAATCTCAAGGCTATCGTCCCTCAAATGATACGGGGGAGTGTTTTTTATGTCAAATGTATCGCATTAAGTCATTATGTGAATTCATATGAGAAAATGTTTTTTTGTTGTTGGTCGGGCTGCCGCTTGGCCAAAGATCTTGTAATTTGTGCACCTTTTATCGGCGTTGTGTAGTATGAGCACTGTTAAAGGGTTAGTTCACCCAAAAATGAAAATTCTGTCATTATCTACTCACCCTCATTTTGTTCCTTCATTCATCTTCGGAAAACAAATGAAGATATTTTTGATGAAATCGGAGAGCTCTCTGACCCCCCCATGGACTGCAACGTTATTACCACTTTCAAAGCCCAGAAAGGTAGCAAAGACATCGTCCATGTGACTACAATGGTTCAACCTTAATGTTATAAAGCGATGAAAAATACTTTTAATGCGCAAAATACAAAAAGAAAAATAACATCTGGGCCTTGAAAGTGGTAATTCAACTGCTGGGGTCAGAAAGCTCTAATGGTCTAATGGGTTTGGAACAACAAGAGGGTGAGTAATTAATGACAGAATTTTCATTTTTGGGTGAACTAACCCTTTAAGACAAGACGACAACAGGCGACAAGAAAACTTGTTGTGTAGTGTGAGCACCATGGCGAGTCATGTAGTCTCATAGTTCTGTGTGAGCTTGCCCATTTCAACCAGTCAAAGAGAGAGAGAGAGAGAGAGAGAGAGAGAGAGAGAGGTAAACATGAAGATGAAACTATCTTTGGCTCGTCAAGCAGGTTAATAATGGGTTGTATTTCTGTTTTGAGCTGACAGTCAGTCAGTTTAAGGTTGCCCAGCTGAATCTCAAGATGCTCAGCTTGATCACACATTTCACACTAATGGCTGTCTCCGCTTCGTGTTCATTACTTTAGGCTTCTTTACTTTTCCATTTTGGAAAGAGAACTAAGAGCTTTTCAGCTTGTGTGTCTCAGACTTTCTACTTGGCACCGCAGGAACGAACAGTCCTGTGCTTGATAGGAATCATTCAGGCTGCAGATGTTTTATCTCTTTATAACTGCAAAATATCAAGGCAAATGTGTCTAAAACATTACATTCTTCACAGAGTCATTGATGTACTATTTTAGTTTTTGTCAATATTTTGAATTAGATTTTATTTTTATATTTTCTGTTTTCACTTTAGGCTATATATATTTTTATTGATTAGTTTGAGTTTACTTAGTTTGAGTTTTTTTACTACAAGTAAAAAAAAAAAAGTTTTTATTTTTTTATGAAAATGTTTTTTTATTTGATTTTATTTAACTTAAATGTTACATTTGTTTCCTGATTTTCTTATGGTTTTATATTAATAACCCTGATTCTGTCATGTGTGATGAGTTCTTAAAGCTGCAGTGTGTATTTTCTGCATCACTTAAAGCACCAAGCAAAATCACAAAAATAAAAATAATGGTCGCTGCCACCACTGGTCAGCCATGCAGATAACCCCGCCCGGTCGCCCTAAACTCAGTCAGGGACAAAACAAATAAAAATAACAAGAATCAAAATGATATAACAAAGATATAGTGATTTTTCAAATCTTAAATATCTGTATCTCTTGTACCAGCATCATTTGCTTTAAAAGGCACTCAGTGTGCTTTGTGTAATTGGGCTGTCTGCATTTCTGAGGGATTACAGGAATGAATATCCACAGGAAGAACACACAGACACTAATGGCTGTGTGCAAAAACAATTACACAAAAGCTTGACAGTAAATAGATCGTTTGCAGTTGTCTGTAAATAGGCTACTGGTAACTGTGTTCCCATTTCTCATAACATTTCACATCTTGAATGACCTAGTTTCTGCTATGACTCATTCTGTTCATACTAACTTTCATCAGTATACAGTTCACACACACACACACACACACACACACATATATATATACACTTACACTCACAAATAAACTTGGAAAGAGTTTTTAAGAGCACACACATGCACATTCTGATACTCTAAATGTGAGTCACATGAGAACATTTATGAGTTCATACATTTGTACAGAAACATGTGCATATGTGAAGGAATCACCAAGGTCTGAATTAATGCGAATTAGCCACCAATTCACTGAAATGTTAAATAGTTACGAATTGACTTGAGAGTGTGATTTCAGCCAGTCTGTTCCTGTTTGATATCAATAATAGGATTTAGACGGACAACTCATAAAAAATAAATAAATAGGAGATTTCATAGCGCACTCTCCATTCAAGTAAATACAAACTATGGTTGTATATACCCATTACTTATAGAAAATAGCTGCCCAGAGGTCTTACCAAAATGGTGGCAGAGTCGACTAACTTATTAAATTAGATTGAAATTAAATAATTGGTGATCTGGGCCATGCAAAACTAAACAAAACAGCCATATCTGATATTCCTACTTTTATATCTGATTGCTCATAAAACATTCACCTCTGAATAGATTGTGATATTTATAACTGTAACACATTGTTGGATGGTGAATCACATCTCTTCTATCTAATTTTGCGCAGGGAGATCAAACTGACTCAGATCAGCGTGTTTCGCCGAGCAGCCCTGTCTGAGCTACATGAGCTGAAGAGAATGTGAGTGCAAGAGTGAAGGACACAGTCTGAGATGTTTACTATTAAAACATGGATGTGTACATTCAGCAAGAATGCACATGGAGATAAGAAAGCATTCAGTCAATCAAAAACTCTTTTTGGTTTTTGGCTTAGTTTTTTATAAACACATGATATTTAGTCTTGATTGAATATGTTTAGACTTTGATATGGAACATGATGTTTAACAGTGACCCAAACACTGGAGATATGTATCACAGGAAAATACTGCAAAACCTAAGTGAGAGAAATTGACAAGTGTGATTCTTTATTGTAAATGTATTTTATTTCTCAAATCAGTATTTGAAGAGTGTTTTGAATTCCCTCAATGCACTTCAATAGAGCATATAGTGAACATTGTGCATGGCTATTAAGATTTTGTATCAATTTGATATTGTATCAAGCTTTAGACATTCATATTAACTGCTCATAATAACATCTGTCGCTATATGATTATTATTCTCCTCAGAGTGGTTTCCGAGAATGGTGCTCTTGAGCGAATTGAAGCCTTTGCCTTCTCAAACCTGACAGAGCTACAGGAAATGTACGTTGCTGCACTGCGTGTGTACATTACGTCCAATCACATTCTTTTCAACATGCTGGAATCAAATATTGCAGGAAATATTATGAAACACAAAATAACCATCTAACCACCTATCTGACAGAACTATTACAAAGTCCAAAAACCTTGTGATACACAAAGATGCCTTCTGGAGACTTCCGAAGCTACGGTATCTGTGAGTTATTTTTTGTCTTCATTACTCTTGTCTAGTAAACTCTGAATCATTTTGGTTACATGCTTCCGCAATTTAAAGGGAGTATATTCCCACATGAGTTTCAGCCTAGCATTGAGTTATGATAAGAGTTCTGAAAGACCTCAGTAAAAGCGGAATGACCTAAGCACAGGGCAATATCCATATCACATGTTTCTCACAGGAAAAATACAAATGTCACTCTTACGTATCACATTAATTAATCTTGACTTCATGTGTGTATGAGAGTACTTGCTTAACCTACATTGTGAGGACCAAATGTCCCCACAAGGACAGTCAAACTTGAGATCACCTAAATTGTGATTCCCTCTCCATGAGGGTTAGGGTATAGAAAATATAGTTTGTATGGTATTAAAACCATTATGTCTATGGTGAGTCCCCACAAAGATACTGAAACCTAACTCTGTGTATGTGTGTGTGTGTGTGTGTTCCTCCAGGACTATATCAAACACTGGTCTTAAATTCCTGCCTGATTTTTCAAAAATCAACTCTGCTGCTCTTGAATTCCTATTGTAAGTCTCTACTCATGCTGTGTAGCTGTCTTAATGTATATTTTGACTTGGATCAGGTGTATGTCCATTCTCAAAACTTACTATCTGTAAATATACAAAGAAATTATCTCTATACTGTTAAAATCTATGCTATATCAAATTTATGTCATAGTGATCTACAAGATAACATGCACATAGAGAGAATTCCCAGTAACGCTTTCCTTGGATTGACCAGTGCCACCATAACTGAGCTGTAAGTGCAGCTGTGTGATTAATTATTCCAAATGAGTTATTTTTTATGTGAGGAATGAATTATGTAACAAGTTGTTGATTTAATGAATAATGCACACTATACTTACATTTAAAATGAATATTAGTCTTGGAGTACATGACAAAAAAAAGCAAACTTCAACTGCTGTTAAACTACCTGTTAAAACAAACATTTATATTATATTATATTATGTTATATTATATATTACACAACAAAATTATATTATATTGACTAATAACATTTTTACCATACATATAAATGTAACAGATTTTTACTTTATATACACTACCATTTAAAAGTTTGTGGTCAGATAATTCAGCAAGTATTTTTGGTAACGCTTCAGATTACAGCCCGGAAAGTACTGCGTAAGTAAAGCGAATTTGCAGTGTAACTTTCGGTAATTATAGTGTAACTATAAAGTAAGTGTGTGTAGTTATAAGGAAACAATATGTAATGTTTGGGGAATAAAGGGGTAACTATCAGGAAAATTAACTAATTATTTATACTGTAAGTATATTTTAATTAAGGGGTAATTATCCATGAAGTTACAGGGTAAGTATGAATCTACGGACTGTAAATTAAAGTGGTGCTTGTTCCCCTCTTGTTTCATGTAGTTACAGGGTAAGTACAATAAAAACACATACACAATCTGATATCACTCGGAAATCTTTATTTGAAAAACAACTTTTTTAAAACAGATTTACAACACTTATTAGTTTCTCTTGCTTGGCTTCTCCTCCTCTTGTTCCGCTTCTTATTCGCCACAGATGAATCTTAAGAAGGAATCCTATGTCTCTAGCGATTCTGTAGCTATATTATGTATTTAAAGAAAATACAGTGCACGCAGAAATGTCCTCACCGTTTACTCATCTTTTACCCTAACAGTTGGTCTCATGTGAAAAGATTAGTAAATTATGAGATCATCTCTGGATGTACTTTTTCTTTTAATAAATAATAATACAGAATATCAAAAGACATGCTTTGCTCTTAAGATCCATCAGTGGAAATAACGAAAAAGAAGAAGAGGAACAAGAGGAGGAGAAGCCAATCAAGAGAAACAAAAAAGGGACAAAACGTGCCACTTTCTGTCCGGACTTTATTATTGGAAAAGAAAAGTTTATTTTTAAAAAATGAATAAGAAGTGTCATAAATCTGTTTTGAATTAAGTTGTTTTTCAATAAATGTTTCTGAGTGATATCAGATTTTGTACGTGTTTTTTATTGTAGGCTACTTACCCTGTAACTACATGAAACTATTAACAGCCCGCAGATTCATACTTACCCTGTAACTACATGAAATAACAAGCACCACTTACCCTGTAACTACATGGATAATTACCCCTTAATTAAAAAATACTTTCAGTAAATAATTTGTTAATTTCCCCTTTATTCCCCAAATATTACATATTGTTCCCTTATAACTACACGTACTTACTTTATAGTTACACTATAATTACTAATTACTGCGCTGTAAATTCGCTTTAGTTACACAGTACTTTCCGGGCTGTAGTCTAAAGCATTGCCGGATTTTTTATTCAGCAAGGATGCGTTAAATTGATAAGTGATAGTAAAGATTTATAATGTTACAAAATATTTATATTTAAAATAAATGCTGTTCTTTTGAACTTTGCTCATCAAAAAATCCTAAAAAAGTATCGTGATTTCCACAAAGAAAATTTTAAGCAGCATAAATGTTTTCAACATTGATAAAAATGTTTCTTGAGCACCAAATCAACATATTAGAATGATTTCTGAAGGATCATGTGATACTGAAGATTGGAGTAATGATGCTGAAAATTACTTTAAAATATATTATTATAGACATCTTTTTTTTAAAAAGACAAAAAATCTTACCGACCCCAAACTTTTGGAAACTGGTGTAACTTAATGTACTCTTGTAGGAGATTAACGAAGAATGGGATTCGTGAGATAGACAGCTATGCATTCAATGGTACCAAAATTGAGAAACTGTGAGTTCAGTTAAATTGTTTTATATATTTAGAAATTAGCATCTCACATAAAACCTCTAATCTTTCATCTAATCCCTTTCTCTCTCCTTCTCACAGCTTTCTCATGGGAAACCAGCAGCTGAGTCATATCCACAGTTACGCCTTTATAGGAGCTGAAGGCCCCATCGTTCTGTAAGCATGAACAACTCTGACTTTCAACAACAATACAACTCACCAGCTGGAGCACCACACACCCACTCTATGTCCTCAGGACAAGCTCTCACAGCAATTCCTGTTACACTCACACTAACCTCAGTTACCTGGTTTGTGTGCATATAGTTCAACAACAATCTACGCACATCCAATCCTGCATTGGACACTGAAATGGCTGCTGTCATTACAGGGACATCTCAAGTACTGCCGTCCACACACTTCCAGAAAGCATGCTGAAGACCCTTAAGCTTCTGACAGCCATCTCGGTCTACTCTCTAAGGAGGCTTCCAATCCTGGATCTGTTTACTGAGCTCACGCAGGCCAATCTGACCTACCCCAGCCACTGCTGTGCCTTCAAAAACTTCAAGAAGCACAAGTCAATTACAAAATTACATTCAATTACATTACAACTGTTTATTCTGTGATGATTTACTCGTCCTCATATTGTTCCAAACCTGTGTGGTTTCTTTCCTTTACAAAAGGAGTTATTAGGCAGGATGTGCACACTGCTCTTTTCCATACACTGTAAGTAGATGGTGCCAAAAAGTGCACAAGCTGCCAAAATGACCAAAAAGCACCATAAATGCCTGTTCACAACTAAACAAATATTCGGTGCGATAAACATTTTAATTTGGATGAGCAACTGTTAATGAGTCCGTTATGACTGACACAAATATTAGTGTACCGTAAACGCGTGAGAATTTTTTTATGGAGAGAAGTTTTAATCGCTTTTCCATCACACTGCAAATAAACCTGGCCAATAAGATATGCACTTTTAGTCACATGACTAGAGCCACTGCTGTTACATAAAAATAGGACTATATCTGAAATTGCTCCCTGTACCCGTAAATAGGGCACTATTTGATGGGACAGCCATTTGTAGTGTCCAAAATCATCGAGTGCACTCATTCAATCCCATAATGACTGATGTACACTCAATGGCCAGAGAATACCCATAATGCACTGTGAGGGTCGAGCGCCGAATGAATTCCTGCGCCTGACCACAAGATGGCACTCGCATCTGAATCATCCATCTATCCGTTTTCCAAACCGCTGGTCCAATGTGGGTACAGCGTAATATCAGGTATAAATTCCTTTTTAATTGATTATTAAATTGCATAATTAAGGTTTGTACATGCTAGTTTCCATGACAGAGTTGGACTACTGGAGCTGCCAGTTTGCTAAGTTTCAAATTATTATTAAAAAGGCAAGCACAAACTATGAAAAAGGGGCAGCCATTCCGACGCACTCAGTGCACTCGTCCACTCGTTTTCATTCACTCCCTCAAGTGGACTATATTAGTGGAGTAATGTAGGGAATAGTGAATTAGGGTTTAGGGGGCAATTTCGAACACAGCTTAGGATGTTGGTATTTTGCTGAACGACATCTGGAACCGGCTCTGTTGTTTCTGTACTCTTGTATTTGATGTTGATGGATAAACACTATGGCTAATACAAAAATCTGAGCAGCTGTTAGAAGATAAGTAAATACAGTTTGAATTCCTTTTCTGGCAGGTGCCAGAAACTGAAAGTTGCACAGTACTCTATATTGGGTTAATTTCTGCATTTCTACAAGTGCCACCTACTGTCAGAAAGTGAATTTGCATTTTTATTCAGCCTGTCTGCCATTTTTTTATGCATTGGCTTGAACAGACAAATTACATGCGAAAATCAGACCAAATGTTCCAGTGCATTCCAGCGCACTCTTGTGGAAATTCGCCACTATTTTACCTTTTGCCGAATGAGTGGTTAATTCATATGATTTCGTACAACTCCATTCTTATATTTCTGTTCGATCTGCATATTAAACACTGAGTTAGCTTTTTTAATTGCCTGCCACCTTGTAAAATAGTAACATTTTCTCATGAGATGGGGTTGAACATTCATGTTGGTGTGAACTGGCCATACCATAACAGTAGTCTATATTGATCTATAATGCAAGTTGTTTAAAATCATAAGAGACCAAATGTTTCTACTGAATATCTTAAGAATGAGCTATGTTCAGGCCTTACTGATGCCAAAATGCTATGAAAGATATTGGGCCCTATGTTAACTTTCTGAGCGCATGGTCTGAAGCACATGGCGCAGATGCACTTACGGCATGTCCGAGTCCACTTTTACTAATTTAATGATGGAAAAAAACAGTTGTTGCGCCAAGCGCATGGTCCAAAAGAATTGTACCTAGTCTCCTAATGAGTCATGGGTGTGTTTTGGGCGTAAGGTGCAATAAACCAATCAGAGTCTCATCTCCCATTCCCTTTAAAAGCCAGTTGCTCTTGCACCATGGCGGATTCGCTATTTACATGGCGGAATTTGCAAGCGGAAAGACTGAATGCTTCTCCAGAGAGGAATCCTTTTATTTTTAATATTTAAAAATATTTGTCTGCTGCGTGTCCCTGTGTGTGTAATAAGCAGAGTGTACGTGCGTTGTGCACCCACCTATAGGCGCATATTACTAACGCAACAAATAACACAACAAATACTGCACTATTGACTTTAGAGCAGGTTTTTGTTGGTCAATGGCGCAGTTGTTTTCAGTTGCCTCAAAATAGCAACGTGCCAACAATGCGCCTGAACACACCTCGGTTTCAGACCATGGGCGAACAGATGGGTGCTATTTAAACAACATGGCGCTGAAAATGATAACTGCGTCAGGCTGAAACTAGCAAAAAACACTTGTCGCGCCTGCCGTTTGCGCCGGGTGTATGATAGGGCCCATTGACTGAACATATTTAAATAAATACACAAACTGACTTTTCTTCACACAAAGCACTCATATAGCTTCAGAAGACTTCAGAAGCACATATTGCATTGAAATATTCTAATAGTTAAGTCTAATTTTATGATGTTTTTTGTCATTTTAAGAGTTGCTCACCATTCACTTTCATCGTATGCAAAAGAGTAGCATGAACATTCTGCTAAACATATCCTTTTCTGCTCCATAGAGGAAAAAGGTCATACAGGTTTGAAACAACATGAGGGTAAGTAAATGGTGACAGAATTTTTCATTTTCTTCATTTAACACTGAAAACCTACTTTATACTCAGATATTATTTGTGTTCACACAGGTCTGTGAAGAATCAAATGTGTAATGATCCCGGTGCCCTCCGCCTGGAGCCAGATTTTTTCAAAGACCACTGTAAGGATGTGATAGAAGTGACCTGCTACCCCACACCAGATGCGTTCAACCCATGCGAAGACATCATGGGGTTTACATTCCTACGTGTTTTGATCTGGTTCATCAGCATACTGGCCATCGTGGGAAATATGGTTGTCCTCCTGGTGCTCCTCACCAGCCGCTACAAACTGACCGTTCCCAGGTTTCTAATGTGCCACTTGGCTTTCGCGGACCTTTGTATGGGTATTTACTTGTTGCTCATCGCCGGCGTGGACATTTACACGCAGTCCCACTACTACAACTATGGCATCGACTGGCAGACGGGAGCAGGGTGCCATGTGGCCGGCTTCTTCACGGTCTTCTCCAGTGAGCTGTCCGTCTACACCCTGACTGCCATTACCCTGGAGCGTTGGCACACCATCACTTATGCAATGGAGCTGGAACGCCAGCTGCGTCTGCGCCATGCCTGTGCAGTAATGGCAGCAGGGTGGCTTTTCGCCCCGCTGACTGCTCTGATGCCCATGTTGGGAGTGAGCAGCTACAGGAAGACCAGCATCTGCCTGCCCATGGATGTAGAAACAGTGCTTTCACAAGGATACGTGGTGCTGTTGCTCCTAATCAACGTTGCCGCTTTTCTGGTTGTGTGTGTCTGTTATATGCGCATCTACCTGACCGTCCGCAACCCTGCCTTCGTTCCTGCCAACGCAGACATGCGTATAGCCAAGCGCATGGCCGTGCTCATCTTCACCGACTTCCTGTGCATGGCACCCATCTCGTTTTTCGCCATCTCCGCAGCCTTAAAACTACCGCTAATCACAGTTTCCCACGCCAAAGTCTTGCTGGTGCTTTTTTACCCCATAAATTCCTGCTCAAACCCATTTCTCTACGCCTTCTTCACTAAAACCTTCAGGAGGGATTTCTTCATTCTGACAAGCCGGTTCGGCTGCTTTAAAACACGCGCGCACATTTACCGCACAGAGATCTCTTCAGGACAAAACGGAGCCATGGTACCTTCGCCAAAAACTAGTGATGGAACACTGTACTCCCTGGTGCACATTGCCCAAGTGCACCGACCACCATAACTCAGGTGTGACCGGCTGAAACTATGTGCTGCTCGAGGCGAAAATGAGGATAAATAAGGAAAATGTGGAATCTGGATATAAAATTCTTGAAGGTTTCTACAGCATTAAATAGGGTAAAGGCGTCTCATAATGATATTATAGTGCTTGACCCCTCAGGTCAACTGATTCAGATGTCTTTAGAAGTACACCATTCACAAGATGCTGCTTGATTGACTTTTGACATATCCTGCACGCACCAGTGTTCAAAAATTGAGATTAGGTGATATGAATAATGTAGATTTCTTAATCTTTTAACAAGTATGCAGCATTAGATATCATCAATTTAATTAATAGCCTACTTCTCAGTGTTCATAAGTGGAAAAGTTGTCAATTTTCACCCAAAAGTCACATTTCACCCTCACAACGTTCCAAACTTGTATAACTTTTTCTTCTGTGGAGAAGAGGATATCTTGAAAAATTGTTTTAGTGGTCTTTCCATACAATGAAAGATCACTAAAGTAATTGAAACACAGAATAACTTTTGTGATCCATGGAAGAATGTAAGTCATACAAGTTTGGAACACATTAAGACTTTGCGCTGATGCTGCTGGCAGAGAAATAACATGCTAAAAAGATTAATTTTGAGAACTGAAGAGTGAGTTTTTTAGATGAGGATTGTGATTTGTATGTGTTCTTTCCTTCTTTTTTTAAATCGTAAAAAAATGTAATTGCATTAACAAATAAAAACTTCCAGGTCATTCAAATAGTTATTATTTCATGTGTGTTGAAACTGAGAGGACATTTATAGCCCTTCCCATCATCCTTTTCACAAATATTCCAGTACTTAACTGGAATGATTTGTTCAAGGTCACAATAACCTCGCTGGCCACCCGCAGTATGAGAGAGGATGTCTGAGAGACTATGGGAGTTTTGAATCAAATGGACTTAGGGTACATGTAATAAATCCTTCACTGGACATCCACAATAAAGTAAAGCACACCAGGCTGCTTTACACAAACTTAAGCACACGCCAAGTTAGGAGTGAGTTTCACTCTGTCCATGTCCTGCTTCTGTTCTTATCTTTGCACCTGCAATAATGTTTAAGCTCTGAGACAGAGAGCTGTTGTTCTGCTGGGTTTTTTTTAGGCAGCAATGTTTGCCTCAGTGCTGGAGGGGAGCGATGGGAGTGTGTGGCAGTTACAGCAGCTGTGCTACACGGCACCCTGAACTCAAACCTCAAATGGGCTGAGGAAATCCACAAAGAAGAGGAATCTGTTATGAAGATATGGCTCATGTATCAAGGCCAAGGGTTCAATGCCGCAAGTCAAGGGAACAGTGGACAGAGAGAAAGCCACACACGGAGAAGACCGAAAGCAGATACTGCAACAATTATAACTTTAAAATTATTTTCAACAACATGCTTTTATAATAAATCATGATTATATTAATGTAGTACTATGGCAAATTCTGTACACATTAAGAATATAAAAACGGTGTTTAAAAACAGGTCAGGTTTTCTGGGGATTTCTAGAGGCTTGGACTACAACTGACCACTGGATGGCGCTGTAATCCACCAAAAACATGAAGCAGGTCATAACAACAGCAACAAACATTGTAAACATGCATACACTCACTGTTGCTGCAAAATATAGAATTTATTCTGTGCACTTTTGTGCGAATATTCTGTATGCATAGATTACCCAAAACGAACATTACTGTGTGGAATAACGTATCCCACAAGACATGACCTTCCAGTGCCAGGTGATGGATGTTTCTGAAATAATATCAGCTGTGATTAACACCTCTTTCTTGAAGAAAAAAAATAGAAAACAGCAGTCAGAACACAGTGTATATGTCCGCAGTATTCAGTAAGATAGTTTTCATAGTGAACATTAGCCTTAAGGCTGGTTCACACCAAGGACGATAACTAAAACTATAAAGCTTTATTAATCTTTGTAATAATAGGGAAGACCACACCACAGAAGAACGATCTCGTTGGAATTACTTTCAGAAAAAAATGTTTTCCAGCTGATTAACTATAAAAACATTTACAGCCGAAAATCCAGCCGATTTATGATTAGATTAATGGCAGGTTCCATTTGTCCTCGGAAGTGGGAAATTCCTAACTGGAACGCCCCTTCAAGTAAGATTTGTGACTGGGCAACTCTGGGGAAGCGCAACAACACCAACTTCAGAATCCAATATGGATGCTCAGCACATCAACTAAAGTGAAACTGTCAGGGTTTAATGTTATCTTTGTTTATGTTGTGCTTGAACACATGGCTCTGTCTTGGTTTGTGTTTGCCATGTGCTCCTTGTGTCCTGCCTCCTTGTTTCCTGTTACCACGCCCCCTTGTCTAGTCCTCGTTTCACTAATTGTGTGCTCACTCTTTCCTCATGTTCTCTGCTCCTTGTTTGTTTGAGTGCGTTCACCTGTTCCTCATGTTTTCTGCTCCCTTTATTATGTGTGCTCTTTCCCTCATGTGTTGCTGGTTCGTTGTACTTTGTGCTGTTATGCTAGTATTGCTAAGTGTTACTAAGTGTTAGTGCTGCCTTTTGGTCCTGTCTTGTTTCTTGTGTCTCTAGTTCCTGTCCTGCAAGCAGAGCTTCCCTGGCTGCAAGCTTGGTGTGTTTCCTGAGATACCTGATTGCATTGCCCTAGGATTCCTGCCTGGCCATCGCTGGTATCCTCTGGTCTCGCTGTGCTCTGACATAACTGCTCTCCAGCCTACCACCTTCTTGAGCTAGTTATAGTGGCTGCTCTTTCTGCCTGTGATTGTGTTCCTTATCTGCCTACTGTTTGGACTGTGTTCACCTCCTCACCATTCCTTGTCTTGTCGGCTGTTTTGTCAATAAACCCCTGATCACTCATTCCTGCATTTGAGTCCTCTCTTATAGAACTGTAACAGAAACAGTAGTAATATATTGTTTAGAAGCATTTCTGTTTGTGCGTCTCAATCAGTGTTGGAATAAGTTACTTTTAAAAGTAATGTATTACATTACTTTTGTGTCACTCTCTAAAGTAACTAATTACATTCATTTTTGTATGGAAAGTAATGCGCTACTTTTCTTAAGCTAGACTATGCTTAAAAAAAAAAGGTTTGGCAAATGTAAAGGCACTTTCACATCAGAAAGTGAAAGCCTCAGATTAAAGGAAATGCAAATTCACACCTGTATAATTAGAGGGCATTCAACATTCCTGAAATAAAATGAAAAACAAAGGTGACATTTTTGCTTATTTGGTGTGGGCAAAGACATTGGTTAATAAAGTGAGATTAAATACATATAGTATATTTGTATTTAAATTTAATTATTGCAGGTTTGCATTATATTCAGAGTCTGCATTTTACTGTTTTTATTCAGTTTTTGGAGTGCTGAATCTGTTTTTGTGTAAGTGAAATAAATGCATGCTCACATTTAGAATTACAATAACAATCACGTTTACACAGCACCTTACTCCCAATTTCTCTCAACACGAGGACAGGAGAGGTGCCTGTCAATAAATGGGAATGGCAAGTAGCAGAACCTGATTTCACCAAGTGCACAACATCTTTGTTGATCCTGAAACAACATTCCATTCAACCAATCAGATTTAAGGGACAAGTTTACAGTTTGTCAAGTCTAGGCTTACAACCAGGGTTTGGTGCTTCTACATCAGTGTTAATCCAATTTGTTATTACCCTCAAATTTTAGGGATAGTTTATGAGTAGGCTTTGGTTTAGGGGCAGGGATATGCTTAGGACAACATTTTCAGACAGGAATGTTGTTCCAGGATCAATTAAATGTTTTGACCCAAGAACACGTCTAACTTGGCAAAATCAGGACGTGCAACACAGTAACTTACTTTACTTGTTTGAAAACGTAACTTGCATATTGTGTTGTAAAAATAAAAATGTGTTACTTCACTAGTTACTTGAAAAAAAGTAATCGGGATTACCCAACTCGAGTTACTTGTAATGGGTTACTCCCAACACTGGATCCATTTACCGCCGAAGAGGGATGTCATAGCTGGGAATGATTTCACATTATCGTCTGTTAGAGGCCATAAAACTATCTTCGACATTTGCATATGATTGTGCATTTTACCACCTAGTGTCAGTCGCATGGAACTTTCAAACTGGTCATGAAACAGTCATTACCCTCTGCTTCTTCACCATGGTAAAATGACATTATTATTGTATTAATATATCCACAAAAAAAATAAAAAATGACTGCCAATATGTCTGAAAGAAAGAAGTTTCCTGAGGCTAATCAATCTAAATAATTATTTCCAACACAATTATTCACAACAGAAATTTTAAAAGAATAAAATTGGTAATTCTATCCTTGTTTTACACTAATAACTGCAATGCTCAAATATTTTCAACACATTCAAAGCTAAAATCAAAATTTCACATACAATATGAACGGAACCACAAAACACCCATACTTTTTAATTGGAAATTAATAACTTCTGGTCCGTCATTTGTCAAAGATAGGGAAAAGGCAGCTTAAGACTAAGATTTGACTGATGATACAGTGAACAACAAACACTAAATCAGTAAAAGAAAAAACTCTTTTATTCTTTAATACCATATATAATGCAACAATTGCATATCTTTGGCAAAAATAAACTTTATAAACTTTTTATTAACAGAGGTTAGCTTACAAAATCAAAAATCAGGTTCAGACTGCCACATACATGGCAGACGAACATGACAGAATTGATGGGGAAGTGGCAACTTACTTAGTGGATAATTTCTTAATAATAATAATAATAATAATAATAATAATAACAATAATAATAATAACAATAATAATTAATAGGCAGCTGTTTTCAGAATTGGCCTCAAATTCTAAAACTACTGCTCAGTCCCCCTCCCTGCATTAATACTTGCATTCTGTAATAGCACTATGTACAGCTGGGAGGGGAGGAATTGGCAGCCATGGTTAAAGTGACAGGGAAAGAGCTTCACAGGGATAGGCAGTTTTATAATCATCAACTCAAACAAGACGTTCTGGTTTGCCAGTGTAAGGGGACAAGTGGCAGTTATAGTTCACAATTTCACATGCTTGGGTATAAAAAATCCTAATGTAGCCTCAAACAAACACATTTAAAAACCCAATCATAAACAAACAACCTAAAGGTCCGGGACCACAGGGTACACACAGCCAGGCAAGTTTTGTGAGCAGCAAATTTGGCGATCTCAAAGGGGACAATTAAAAAAAAAAAATGAGTAGCACAACTCCAGAGAGTTCTTAGTAGCACAGTGCTCACTTCACATCCGGTTGGCTCTCCTATCACCTTTAGCTCATTAAATACAATGTCCACTCTCCCTAGCTTAAGTTACTGAGATCCTTTCTCCCATGATCAGCAACATCCGCGAATGTCTTAGTCTCAGCTGCAGGCATGTTTATTGTGCAGTTCACATTGTCTCTGGTTTCCTCTCAAGCCCTGGGAACTCTCTGGAGGTCTCAAAAGCAGCAGTGGATAGGAGGCAGTCCACATAGCACCCCCTACTGGAGTCTTCGTCACACATTTTGAACCAAGAAAAAGATGATAAAGGCCTGATTCAGGTAGAGGTGACGCTCTCGCTCAACAAAAAGTCAAGGAGCAGGAAGAGGGGAGAGTGGTTTAAATGTTATAGTAGAGGTAAAGAGGTTCTTGTTTTGATTGGCCGCTATTTAGTACACTCCAAAAGCAGGCAGTATGCGCATGGGCAACGATTTAATTAAGCCAGTGAGTGCACATGGAATAGCACAACACCTGATTATACAGATCGCTAACGTCTGATAAACACTGAGGCTGATGTGCATGCAACAAAAAGCTGTTTCTTTCAAGCTGTTCTCCAGTCATAGTGGTCAGGATGGGGATGCAAAACTGATCCAATCAGGATGCACGGAGGAGTCACATGGTTTTGACATCATAACTGCGGCAGCAAAAGGCTCCCAGGGGCATGCCATCCACCACACGATATATAAACCAGCAGTACAAAAATAAAATAACTACAGGTATTTAGGTCAACTAATTATTGCATTTCTTCTTTGTATCATGTTTATATTATGATCCAAAATCAATGGCACTTTCAAATTTCTTTTAGCTTTTTTTCCCACTATGAAGCGTGAGAGGTCTTGGGAGCTTGAAAATCCATGCATTCATTTTCCGTATAAATAAGTTTGTGTTGATTTAGAGGTGGAAGCATGCAAATCTTCTAAGTTTGAAGCTTTTTGACAGTCTCTTTCTCTCTCTTTTTTTTTTAATGATTAACATCTTCAAACCTTCTTAGTTATAAACTTACTGATGTGGGCTGTTCATTCAAATCGGATTCTTTTCTGTACATGAAACATGTCAGTATGGCTTTTCTCTCCTGTGTTTGTATTGCCATGTTTGATGAGTGGACCGGGACGTTATCCCAGTTAAAAAGACCAAAGGAAAGAAATCACCCCAACAACTACAAACAAGAAGGAAGATACACCAAACCAGGAGAGAGAGGTTGGGCAGGCCACAGGATAGTTACAGAATTGGGTTCATTTTCTACTGAGTTTCCTGCTCTTGCGTCTCGAGGCGACTAAACTGGTGCGAATACCGGCCAGGTGTAGAAGCGAGCCGGCCGCCTCCTTGAGCTCCTCATCCACGTCAGACCGAGAATCTCTCCTGATCCTCTTCCCTAAAAGCTGGCCCTGCAGTGGCCATCGATCCCGGCCTTCTCTCTCCTGATCATGGTGCAAACCCAGGCTGAAGTTGACCGGCTGTGAAAGAGGCATCTGGCGAGGGCAGGGTGGGACAGGGGTGCTGCTGTAGTTGTGATCCTGCTTTGGATCCCGACTCACAACCACCAAGTCCCTTCGGGAGAGATCTATGGGTCCTTCCTGGTCTGAGAAATCATAAGCAAAGTGGTAACTCATTAGACTATTATGATACAATTTTGAAATATTTTAATTATAACCAGTTGTGCTGCAGTTTCAGGATTATTTAATAAATAGAAAGTTCAAAAGACCAGCATTCCTTTGAAATAGAAATATTTTGTAACATTATAAATTGATTGTTCTAAAGTTAATTTTTGATCGGATGATCCTTGTTTGAAGCCAGTAACAGAAAAGCCAATATGAACAGTTAATATGCATGTCTTGATTGAAATAAACCAGATGTAAAACATGAATAAAAAGAAGCAGAGAACAAAAAAGGACAATGAAAAAAATGAGGTGTTGGTGTATGTGATGGTGGTCTCTTACATGAGTCAATGTTCTGCTCAGAGGCAGACTTTAACAGCATCATGGCAGTGGCAGCATCAAAATCACATTCTGTAAAGAGAAAGAAATGTTTGATGCACACAAATATTGACTATGTGATGTGTATGTGTGTGTGTTTAAATGAATGAGTCACTTCCACCCAGGAGCGAAACAGTCTCTTTCTAATTTCAAAGTACCAGTGCCTTGGTTGTCAAGGTTACCAAATACAGGAAAGAGATGGCATCTATGTGCACGGTGTAGACTTCAGTACAGGGTGAGCGGAACAAAAAGAGCTGAGATGAGTGATGGGCTTCAATGTGTGATGATATGTCAGAAAATGGTGTGTATAATGTGATCAGGTCATGGATCATCTGAACAGACTTAATGAAGTGTACTAACCTTTTAGGGCACAGCCCTGCTCTGATGTGAAAAGGTGATGAGGAGGAGACGAGGCACTGTAGAGTAAAAAGAAAGAGTGAGAAGATATTAAACACACCTGTTGGATATTCTCTAGACCTCTATAGTAATACAATATAACTGTAGATATATATAAAACATTACATTATATCTTTTTATTTTATCTAAGACTCAAAACAGTCAAATATTATAATGGGGTGTAACAATTCACTCCTTTTTTTTATGCATGTGTAAATCTTAAATCGCTTGTGTTTCCTAATAACGCCGCATTATTCATATTCGCTGAATGAATTTCAGTACCAGTTTCTTTCTAATTTTGGGGTGCCTGTCTTGCTCTACCATGTCACACTTTTTTCACAAAATATGATGTGCATTACGTAACATTTTTGCTTTTGATTTGTAGGGTGTAAAGTCTTGTATTATCCCTTTTTCACCAGAAACAAGGCATGATTCCCATCTTCCTCTGAGCCAGGTTACAACTATTTGTTAAATTCTCATCCTATTTTCACATGTATGGAATTAGTTTATGCTTAATTATGACTTAAAGGTTAGAATTATGGCCAGTGACAAAAGAAAATGCAAGCATGATGCTTTCTGCTACATCTGTGGGTGTTTTACTGCATCAGTTGCGCCGGGTGTATGATAGGGCCCTTAATGTCAAAGAACAAGTTTATAAATAAATAAGCTTCTTTCACAAAATCTGTCATTTTCTTTTTTTTTTCCCCTCTCTGTTTTATTGGAGAAATACACTCACCTAAAGGATTATTAGGAACACCATACTAATACTGTGTTTGACCCCCTTTCGCCTTCAGAACTGCCTTAATTCTACGTGGCATTGATTCAACAAGGTGCTGAAAGCATTCTTTAGAAATGTTGGCCCATATTGATAGGATAGCATCTTGCAGTTGATGGAGATTTGTGGGATGCACATCCAGGGCACGAAGCTCCCGTTCCACCACATCCCAAAGATGCTGTATTGGGTTGAGATCTGGTGACTGTGGGGGCCATTTTAGTACAGTGAACTCATTGTCATGTTCAAGAAACCAATTTGAAATGATTCGAGCTTTGTGACATGGTGCATTATCCTGCTGGAAGTAGCCATCAGAGGATGGGTACATGGTGGTCATACAGGGATGGACATGGTCAGAAACAATGCTCAGGTAGGCCGTGGCATTTAAACGATGCCCAATTGGCACTAAGGGGCCTAAAGTGTGCCAAGTAAACATCCCCCACACCATTACACCACCACCACCAGCCTGCACAGTGGTAACAAGGCATGATGGATCCATGTTCTCATTCTGTTTACGCCAAATTCTGACTCTACCATCTGAATGTCTCAACAGAAATCGAGACTCATCAGACCAGGCAACATTTTTCTAGTCTTCAACTGTCCAATTTTGGTGAGCTTGTGCAAATTGTAGCCTCTTTTTCCTATTTGTAGTGGAGATGAGTGGTACCTGGTGGGGTCTTCTGCTGTTGTAGCCCATCCACCTCAAGGTTGTGCGTGTTGTGGCTTCACAAATGCTTTGCTGCATACCTCGGTTGTAACGAGTGGTTATTTCAGTCAAAGTTGCTCTTCTATCAGCTTGAATCAGTCGGCCCATTCTCCTCTGACCTCTAGCATCAACAAGGCATTTCCGCCCACAGGACTGCCGCATACTGGATGTTTTTCCCTTTTCACACCATTCTTTGTAAACTCTAGAAATGGTTGTGCGTAAAAATCCCAGTAACTGAGCAGATTGTGAAATACTCAGACCGGCCCGTATGGCACCAAGAACCATGCCACGCTCAAAATTGCTTAAAATCACCTTTCTTTCCCATTCTGACATTCAGTTTGGAGTTCAGGAGATGGTCTTGACCAGGACCACACCCCTAAATGCATTGAAGCAACTGCCATGTGATTGGTTGATTAGATAATTGCATTAATGAGAAATTGAACAGGTGTTCCTAATAATCCTTTAGGTGAGTGTATATACAAGTACTAATACACTTAGCAGAGATCAAATAATAAGATCCCCCATATTTTCTTACACATACCACAATCCAACAAATATAAAAGTTACAGTTTCTTGTACAAAATCTATACTATTCTGTCGCTGTAAGGGAGGTCAATATACACGATCTGGCGTAACCTACTGGAATGATGTCTGTACACGTAAATGACGCCAGATCGTGTATATTGACCGCCCTTACCGGAAGTGATGCGCGTTCAAGGCTGTTGGACATAGTGTTGTATTTGAGGTAAAAAATTATATAAATACCTACAAGTCACCTACATCTTGAATGCCCTGGGGGTAAGCAGATAAACGTCAAATTTTCATTTTTGGGTTAACTATCCCTTTAAGAGACTAGGTACAACCCTTTTGGACCATGTGCCACCCCGACCGTTTTTTCCGTCGTTAAACTATTCGGACACGCCCATAAGTGCACCTGTGCCATGTGCTAAAGATCATGCGCTCAGATCGTTAAAATAGGGCCTACAATGATTATTTGAGAATAGAGTATTTGAACTAGGGCTGCACGATTAATCAGAATTAAACCGCACGCAATTCGTCAAAGGCTGCAATTATTTTATGCGCAGCTCGTCAGTGAAGCATGGCTCTGTGTTCAGTAGTAAATGCTGCTCCATCTGAAAGCCAGAGGGCGCTCTAGCGCATAAACTCCAAATATGCACCGCAGAAGTTCAATAGTGCCATAGTTGCCAAGTCCGCGTATAACATGCGACTTTGGGCTTCTTTTTTTGGCAAGTCGCGTTTAAAAAAAAATCACGTGGCACGGTTTGCGTTTTTTTGGGCTTATTTAAAAAAAATGTGGTTGCTTGTTAGGAAAATATGACAAGCAACTTCTTTAGTGTTTTTCTTTACATTTATGGTTGCTGTTTTGTCCAATACATTGACTGACACTGTCTTCTCACAGCTAATAGCCAATCAATGCAATGATACAAGTGCTGTAGTAATTCGTCCTTATACATCCCGCCTCCTTCTCCCTCTCATTGAAGAAAAATCACGTTCAACGTGCAGGCATGTGATGTTATAAATGCACGTAATGATAGTTAGTAGACGTAAATAGACGTATACATTCTCACAAACAATGCCACCAACAGAGATGTACAGAGATGGAGAGGAAACAAGGAGGAGAGGCATTATTTTTATAATGCATTTATCATTACAGGCTATAACTAAAAAAAACAAGTATACTAATATACGAATTTATTTTATTATAAATATGTGGCTATATTGTAGCGCTCCCTTAGTGCTTGCCTGTGTCCCAATGTGCATACTATCCATCCTAAATAGTATGTGACATTAGTAATTTTCAATACTATTTAGGGCAGATAGTATGCACATTGAGATGCAGGACTTGTCTTTTTTACAGTTTAGTGTGTGTTCACTACTCCTAATATGTGTGCACTAACTCCGACTATGGGTTACCATATGGCCTTCACGTCACTTTTTCTCTTTTTCCATCTCCAAACTTATTGTGATCAGAGGATATTGTGTGCCCTTTATTGCAATTTGATGATTTTTGTAAAATCACATCTGTTTTTGCTTTTCAAACTCAGAGAAGTTTCAGTTTAATATGTTGTAGGCTCATTTGTTGATAAAACATTATTGATCATAAATGTGTTGCTTTTTCAAATGCACGTTATAAGCGACTCAAACTCGCAGTGCTTTCAGATGGAGCAGCATTTACTACTGATCACAGAGCCGTCCTGCACTGACAAACTGTGCATTAAAAAAACAAAACAAAATCACAGCCTTTGCGATTTCATAATCACGATAAGCCAAATCGATTTAAGCGCGATTTCATGTTAATTGCGGTTAAACGTGCAGCCATGATTTGAACATATTTTTCCAACTCTTTGCAGAATGTAAGTTATATATGTTTAATATAGTCTTTTGTCAATAAAAACTTTTGACATTTGATTGCTTTTGTTATTTTGATAATAGCATTAAAGCTGATATATATACACTCACCTAAAGGATTATATTGAACAGGTGTTCCTATTCTCATTAATGCAATTATCTAATCAACCAATCACATGGCAGTTGCTTCAATGCATTTAGGGGTGTGGTCCTGGTCAAGACAATCTCCTGAACTCCAAACTGAATGTCAGAATGGGAAAGAAAGGTGATTTAAGCAATTTTGAGCGTGGCATGGTTGTTGGTGCCAGACGGGCTGGTCTGAGTATTTCACAATCTGCTCAGTTACTGGGATTTTCACGCACAACCATTTCTAGAGTTTACAAAGAATGGTGTGAAAAGGGAAAAACATCCAGTATGCGGCAGTCCTGTGGGCGAAAATGCCTTGTTGATGCTAGAGGTCAGAGGAGAATGGGCCGACTGATTCAAGCTGATAGAAGAGCAACTTTGACTGAAATAACCACTCGTTACAACCGAGGTATGCAGCAAAGCATTTGTGAAGCCACAACACGCACAACCTTGAGGCGGATGGGCTACAACAGCAGAAGACCCCACCGGGTACCACTCATCTCCACTACAAATAGGAAAAAGAGGCTACAATTTGCACGAGCTCACCAAAATTGGACAGTTGAAGACTGGAAAAATGTTGCCTGGTCTGATGAGTCTCGATTTCTGTTGAGGCATTCAGATGGTAGAGTCAGAATTTGGCGTAAACAGAATGAGAACATGGATCCATCATGCCTTGTTACCACTGTGCAGGCTGGTGGTGGTGGTGTAATGGTGTGGGGGATGTTTTCTTGGCACACTTTAGGCCCCTTAGTGCCAATTGGGCATCGTTTAAATGCCACGGCCTACCTGAGCATTGTTTCTGACCATGTCCATCCCTTTATGACCACCATGTACCCATCCTCTGATGGCTACTTCCAGCAGGATAATGCACCATGTCACAAAGCTCAAATCATTTCAAATTGGTTTCTTGAACATGACAATGAGTTCACTGTACTAAAATGGCCCCCACAGTCACCAGATCTCAACCCAATAGAACATCTTTGGGATGTGGTAGAACGGGAGCTTCGTGCCCTGGATGTGCATCCCACAAATCTCCATTAACTGCAAGATGCTATCCTATCAATATGGGCCAACATTTCTAAAGAATGCTTTCAGCACCTTGTTGAATCAATGCCACGTAGAATTAAGGCAGTTCTGAAGGCAAAAGGGGTCAAACACAGTATTAGTATGGTGTTCCTAATAATCCTTTAGGTGAGTGTATATATATATATATATATATATATATATATATAACATTTTAAAAATCTTAAAAGATATTTTTGAGCTCAACATCATCAGAATAATTTTTCTAAGATGCTAGGCTGGGTAATTTACTTATTATTGTGTGTACCATATTTTAAATAAATATTAAATTATATTATGTGCAAATTAATGGCAACAAAATACACAAACGTAAAAGTTAGTTTTGCCACAGAAAAAAAATTTGTCTGAAGTACTTTATTTTTCTTGCCCAAGATACAAGTTATTTAAAAATGCATTTTTAAATAGTTGTTAATCAATTCTGCAAAAAAAGCCAGAATCAAATACCAGTGAATCATGATTTGAACCGCTATATTATAAATACAACTCAATGAACAACATTTCAAACCACCAATACATTTTATACTAATAAGCTGTGGTGTTTTTTGGTAAATCTGGTTGAAATTTTGGTCAGCATCAAAGATGATGGCCTACACTGGACATGAGCGGAGCATCATGACAGATCAAAACTAAATCACTTTTATTATATTCAAAAAAAGCTGTCTACACTGCAAGTGCTTGTCTGTGACAGTTCGCCAAGTAAACTTCTGAAATCTTAGTAAGCACTATACAAGCATTGTTGATAAATATCAGAATTATCTATTTGTTGTATAATCAGACCAGTGTTGATACCTAGGAGGGGAGGCAGGAGGAGTGCAGAAGGCATGTGCATTTGGGAAGTGCTGCTTCTTCAGGGCTTGCATCAGCATGGGCCGGAACTCGGGGTGAACGCACCACAGAGAGCCTTTCCCATTGGTCTAGAAGGAACAGAGAGGGGAGGAGTCAGAAGCGCAAGAATGATTTCAGCATGGTGGTGTGAGGAAAATGCTTAGGTTAAATGACAACAGGACCATCTGTCTGTCTGATCCTACACTATACATTCTGAACACATCATGAATGCATAAAATTATCCTTTTGAATCATCATGAAACTATAATGACCATATGGGAAGGATGTGGAACGGTGGCTTCTGCTGTGTTTGCATGGGGGGGTTTTGTGTGTGTTTGAATAAAGGACTCATCACCCTTTGTCTGAGGTGTGGTCCTGCAGGGGGAATATGACCTTGACTCACTTCACTAGCCGTGTTCATAAACAGGAAAGAGGAAACATTACCATGGCAACAGACACGAGGCTGAGACATATGAAACCCACAGATTCACACACAATGTCACACGTTAATGAAACATACTGTCCTCACCGTTCCATAAATCATTTTGCCATCAACGGTTCACATAGAAGAAATGAAAACATCTGCCTCACTTCATTTAACTGGCTGCGTTCCTTCCCTGCTTTGAACACATTGGTTTTCAAAAAGCCCTAAACCAAAATCCCTCGACAAGCCTGTTAGCACACTGCAGTCAGCCCTGCACTACTTTATACACTGACCCAGTTAGTTAAACGTCTGAGCGAGTTCTCTGCAGCAGTCTTGAGAAAAAGATGTTATTCTAATTTACTACAAGGCTCTCGGGAATACTTGATTGTGATTGGTCAATCGCAGCATTCTCAGGTCAATGATTTTGAGTGTTGTCCCTGGCAACCATTCTTACTCCACTAATTTCATCTCTTATAGCACATTGAGATCATGCATATTAAAAATAATTTCAACCCTCATTAATATTTTAAGTAGGGATGTCGATTTAACATGTACATTTAATTAATTAGTTAGTTATGGAAAAATAACATGATTAAAATTATTTAACGCAATTAACGCACCTGCCCCGAACAGAACGAGTAAAAATGTGATACTGATTTTATACAACGGTTCAATAAATAAGAAGTTAATATTGTGGTATATTTTAGACACAGTATTGTCGGCTTTTGCTAAATTTTGCATGCGCAAAACGATCGGTGTATGACAATCAAAGTACCAAGAGAGCGATTAGAGAGCAGACGGCTCCATATGCTCTCAAATCGTTCTTGCGATACTTTGAGGTGATACACCGATCGGCCTGCAGCGCAGCTTCAAGTCGAACACACCAGGTGTTTCGTTTCTGAATGAATTTACGTATTGAGCGAATCAATCGGGTGAACCAATTATTAAATGGCTTATTCATAAAGAGAGCCATTTACTTAATTCCTGAATTAATCAGTCATTTGAAAAATCAAATAAACGAATGACTCAATGACTTACTCATTTAAACATTTACCGCCACTTACTGACATTTTTAGTTTGTTATTTAGAGTATTCACTTCATTAAATTAAATAATTTCATATTTTGGGGATAGTTTATGTGCAATAAATTCTATGTTGAATCAAATATAGTATTATTTTTCTAAAGCTACTTTTTGTAATGTCTATTTAAGACATGTGTATTCAACTTATGAAAAAAACGTAACTGGCACGACGATGACACTGGACGTAGCGTAATCGTTTTGAACTCTGAGAGGAGCAACACTTTCTTTGTAAGTTGAAATGGAAGGCAGTCTGCCGGAAACTGGATATTTTACTTTATAAAGTTTTAAATATGTATATTTTTTCTTACACAAACCCTTTGATTCACTTCAGAAGGCCTTTATTAACCCCCCGGAGCCGTGTGGATTACTTTTATAATGGATGGATGCACTTTTTTATTAAAAATTTTAAATCACTAAAACTAAAATGAATAATTTCAAATGGTACCTATATATTTTTAAAGTAACAATAAGGATATCTTTAAAAAAAACAGGCAGAAATGAATGTCCAAACTAAATTATTTAGTATTATATACTATTATATAATCTATTAATGTTTTTTAAATTAGCTTTTATTTTTATATTTTCCGTTTTCATTTAAAATTTAGTCATTTTGTTATGTGCTTTTGTCATTTTAATTTTTAATAGAAATTATATATATATATATATATATATATATATATATATATATATATATATATATATATATATATATATATATATATATATATATATATATATATATATATATATATATATATATATATACACATATATATATATACACATACATATATATATATACACATACATATATATATATACACATACATACATATACTAATATATATATTTAGCTTTATAGAATTTTTTTTAGCTTTAATTTATTTATTTTAGTTTAAGTTTTATTCATTTTATTACATCAACTTAAACATACTTTCATTAATTTTATTATTATTTTATTTTATTTTTCAGTTTCATTTCAATTAAAAAAAAAAAAAAAATTCCAATACTGACCGATTCAAGAAATAATAATAAAATAATACATTTACAAATATTGTGCATCCCTACTTTAACAAGATACAACACCTGATGTTAATGACTGGCATTACCCCTTACATACACAACATGGGAATGTTCATCTTTCTTGCGTTCTTACCTTTCCTATGCTTCGCTCTACTTTACGGAAGCACTTGTTTAGGGACAGGTTGTGGCGCACTGAGTTCTTCCAGCCAGTAGGGGCACTGGAGAAATATGGAAAATGCTTGAGGATCCAACCGTAGATGTCCTTCACTGGGAGAGATTTGCTGGGTGACTGCTCGATAGCCATGTATATCAGTAAGGAGAAAGAGAAGGGAGGCTTTGACTTGTAAGGATCTCTCTCATTTCCCGCAGAGACAGAGGAGGCAGACGAGGCGGTGTTGCTGTGTGGCGATCCACCGCCGCCCTCGATGTCAAACAGCGGGCTGTTGATGGGTTGCGCCTCGGGTCCACCGAGTGAGAAGTTCTGCAGCAAATTCTCATGGAGCCAGTTCAGGTTGGTTAGCTCATCATCTTCTGACTCGCCTGCTACTACACTCAATGCTCCAGTACGAACAATCTGGTCCAGACTGGTAGCCATAGGACTGGAAGCACTCTCTGCTTCAGGGAGAGTTCCAGCTCCACACACGCCCTGCGCTCCAGGAGATTCGGCTTTCTTATCTGGAGACATCCCGATTATCGGACCCATCAAACCCGGAGGGTCTGTGGAAGTGAAGGGCATTGGAGAGAACAGAAAGAGGGTACTGGTTACTACAACAGTCAATGACAAATACATTTTGGTTTATTTATTTACCAAAACACAATTTTCATTTAGCTGAATTATCAGTGATTAAATTTGGGTAATTGACTCTGATGAAATGAAAGCAGTCATAGTATGCCTCTCAATATTTCACTAGAACTCTTTTGCTACTCTTTTCACCCGTTGGGCAATAATTGCTGATTTTTTGGTTTTAATCTTTACCTGTTGTAGCTTATCAACATTGTGTGCACAAAATATGCTGACATAGTCAAAAGGCTTCTTTCGAGAAGTACTAACTCTTTTTATCAATGATTTCGGTTCTCAAACGATTTTGGCCAAAAAAATAAAATTTTTGGTGCAAGAATATGACCACAATTGATTAATGTACTAGCATAACAGAAGTCAATTCGGGTACATTTGGGGTAAAATTTAAACATTCATTCATTTTAAAATGTCAAAATATCTAGATATATTGGGGGTTTTTTCACTTTCTTTTATCGCTAAAACATTGCCATCTCTGTGCCTGCACCATTTCTCTTGAGGGAATTAAGAGGCCCTTTAGGACAAAGTTAAGGGCCTCTTAGGTGTCTACTCAAGTGTCTGAGAGGACCATGACCCTCATCTTCAAGACGATACCACACCAGAACAAGTACAAATAAGTAGAGTGTGTACTCTAGGGTTCTTAGACAGCCCCTGAAGACGTGCAGGTCTGTCATCAGTGCCATATTATAAGACAGACAAGGATGAAGAGGATAAGCGATATTCAGTTCCAGCCTGTGGCCGGCGTGGTGGCCCCACACAGCCTCAAGACACACATACAGGAAAAAAACTCACAGAGACCAATCAGAAAATCTACCTGCAACAGACTAAGTGAATGGCTTTAATGGACATCCATGGAAAGCAAACAGAATATTTATAAATAAATCATCAGCTCAAGTAAAAGAGGGCTGAGTGCCTGGGAGAGTGAATGTTTCTCTGCCCACTATTATACCCACTGCCATGGAAACCATACAGCACATCAATAAATAAATAATCACATAAAGTGCTGCTCTGAATCATTCTCTCTCCCACTCTGGAGAACAAGAGTGGAGGGCACAGGGAGGGGGTTCCACTTCCTCTTTCAGACCGTTCAAAACACCCCAGACACAAATAAACATCTTCCTCTTCACATGAGTACTGTAATAAGATGCTAAAAAATAGATTACACTTTATTTTAAGGTGTCTTTGTTATACTGCAATTATACATTTAAGTACTAAGTAACTTCATGTACTTAATTTAGGGTTAGGGATCATGTAATTATGCATAATTTATAGTTATTACTTTAGTAACTACATGTAACATACATATGTAACAATGACACTGTAAAATAAAGTGTTACCAAAATAGCTTTTACACAAAGTTAAATAGACAGTTCACCCCAAAAAGACAATTATGTCATCATTTACTCATGTTTATGTCATTCCAAACCTATATGACTTTCTTTTATCAGTGAAATACAAAAAAGCGATGCTTTAAAGTATGTGTACGCTGCTTTTTTCCCATACAATGAAAGTGGATGGAAACCAGGGACTGTCCAACTCCAAAAAAAAAGGAAAAAAGTACCATAAAAGAAATCCTTATGATAGCTGAGATATATTTCAAGTGTTCCAATGCTATATGATAGCTTTCTGTGGGGAACAGACTGACAATTAAGCCATTATCCGCTGAAAATGCTTTACATTTGTGGTCACCATTTATTTTTACTGTGTTCCATGGAAGACATTAAGTCATATGTGTTTTGAAACAAAGGGAGGTGAATAAATGACTATTTAAATGTTTGGGTAAACTATGCTTTTAGGGAGCTTTCTTGATTTAATTTAGCTGCAATTAAAACACAGTGCTGCGCTTCCAGATTCTATGTCAGAATGGCGGATCATTATTGGCCAAGGCAGTTCATGTGATGCAGGAGCTAGCCAATACTGAGCCTGCGTTCTGACGTAGAATCAGAAGCGCTGCACTGTGTTTACTAGGTGAACAGCATCAGAGACTGACAAGGAAGAAAAGAAATTGTTGAATAAATTCTTTATTTTTTTGTGCACACAAAGTATTCTTGTCACTTCAAAACATTAAGGTTGAACCACTGTAGTTACATGGACTATTTTAACGATGTCTTTACTACATTTCTGGGCTTTGAAAGTGGTAATAACAATGCAGTCCATGGGTCTCTTATATATTTAAAAAAATATCTTAATTTGTGTTTCAAAGATGAACGAGGTTTGGAACGACGTGAGGGTGAGTAATTAATAACAGAAATTTCATTTTGGGGTGAACTAACCCCTTAATATACGATAATCAGAAAAAACAAGTTGTTTTTTTCAATATCGTGCAGCCCTGGAATCAAACAATCCATCACCCGTGTCCATATCATTATGCTCCTGTAGTGCATCCACATGCCGTTTTGTTTTCCAGTACCATTCTCTTTGGGTGTCTTTCTTCATGGGCACTCAAGGGCAGGGACGGCAGCAGTACGTCCTTCATAGCACATTTAGTACTGTCTGCTTCCCATCCTGCCCCAGGAGGAGACCTGATCCCTGCACTCATGGCGGCACTCATTAGCAAGACAAATCTAACTCCCTCCAACAAGCTCATCAGCCCATTACCAAACCCTCCATCCACACATTCAGACAATGCTAATGGTGACACTCTACCAGTTAACTACTTAAAACAGAAATACGCCCAAACAATCCCACTATGAGTAAACTTTGGTCAATGGGAGGGGCAGCTAATTACCCTTTTAATTCCTAGGCTCTCTGGGAAAGCTATGGCATTTATTTAATGTTACTGATAATTATCCAGAATAGTTTATGTACACTCTAAAAAATCTTGGGTTATTTTTTTCTACCCAAATCCTGTGTTGAGCCTTTTGTGTAATTTTTTTGGGGTTATGTTTTCAGTGTTTAGGTAGTTTTTGTGTTACCCAGATCCTAGGTCGGCCATAACAACCTAGGGGTTGAGTTATTGCGGACCTCTTCAGGAGAGAGCAGTTCTCAGCTCCATCAAATTGGTGCATGTATTCTGTAAAATACAGGTTTGTGTACATTTATTTTATCTATAAATTCATAATTGTTCTGTATATCCTTTACTTTTATGCAAAGCAACATACAGGGATGCGAGTCACCTACACAAGTGTCACGTCAGTCTTTTATGCCTTGCAAAAAAATACAGAATATAAATACAGAATATAATACTTAGGATGTTAAAATATGTCCTCAGAGCTGCTCATTGTTTGTTTATGGACAGGTTATGGAGCCAGTCACAGCATATTTTGGCTACGAGTGAAACGCAGGGCGCCGGAAGTTCTCCCACTGAACAAGATACAATCTCCGGCACGAGATCCAGCGCCGTTACGGTGGAGACGGGATAACAGAGACTGGTCAATTACGCTTAAATTACTTCTAAAGGTTTAATATCTAATATTTGTTAAACAAGCTTAAAATAATAAAACCATATAAAATATGCTATACTGTAAAATATGATTGAAAATAAAGGAATTATCATGCAAACCAGTGATTATAGAGTATTTTTTTTTCAAGTAAAAAAAAAAGCTAGTATTGTAGTACAAATGAATAAACCCATTATGCTAGGTTAAATAACTCGATTTGCTGGGTAAAACCAACCCAACATGTGTTCTGTCCTATATTTACCCAGCACTTGTTTTTTAGAGTTTATTGTTGAAGTCACAATGAAACAGAAGTAAAGACAAAAATTTTCTTCCGTATTGTGACATAAATCTGAGTGCTTTTTTAGGGTGTGTTCACACTTCTAGTTCGGTTCGCTTTGGTCTAGACCCCAAAAAAAAAATTTGTCCTGGTCTGCTTAGCGTTCAGATTGCCATTTTGAACACCAAACCTAAAGGCATAGGGATACGTTCACAGCCTATTTTGAGACGGAACTTAACAAACATCCAAAACAATGCTGTGTGCTGCTGGGATAAATGTGCTTGTTGTATGTGCGTAGCCTACATATGATATTTTGACCAGCTGAAAACTTGTGAAGAGAGCTTATAAAATGTGTGAAGGAGTCAAAACAGCGGCACACACACATACTGTAAGGAGAGGCGGTTCTGATGCCTGTACCAAACTGTGATGGGCAAACTCGCGACTATGACGAGAAAAGAACAGGTATGCATGAGCATTCTGTCCTTTTTAGGGTCTCATCTTCCTGTTTTTGGTTCGTTTACATGGCTTTGGTCCGTGTTGCTTTCATATTCCATTTGAACCACACCAGAGTTCGTTTGGAAGCGGGCCGAGACTCATCTTTTCAGTGGTCTCGGTCTGCTTGTTTGTTTCGCACCAGGCTTCGGATGGCAGCGTTCACACTTATTCAAATGAACAGCACTAACAGAGCAATCGTACCAAACATGCCAAATGTGAACACACCCTTGATGTTTTTTACGGATTATTGAAAAAGAAAAACTGTAGGGTGGGACTTGGTTGATTGGATGGAGGCGAAACGACTGAATGCGAACTTGCAGTCGACTGTAAGAAAAAGTGAAAAGTTTAAGCAGACTAAATGATTGAAGTCCAGCATACATCACCGGAAGATCGAGTTATGACATTTTGATTAAAAAAATACAAGATCAAAAATAAAATGAAAAAGAAATTAAACATGCACGGATGAATTTACAAAAAAAATAAAAATAAATAGACAGGGTGAATTTATATGAGCAATAACTCAAAGGAAATAATAACTATTAGTGATTCTTTCTAAAATGGCATGTAACTTCTGCATTTTTTGTGCTGCACACATGAATGATTGCGAGGCTTCTTGAGGAGAGATGCTAATATTTTTCTAAGTGGTCACACACAGTTGCACCTCGCAGATTATAAAACAGGTGAATAAATTCCATAAACATGCACTCAAAAGGAGGCACTCAAGCCATATCATGGAGACGTGTGCATAAAAAGCAACCACCTAAAAATAACTTTAACAAATAACTTTGAAGACCCTAAGAAGTACACTTTAAAACACACCGAGGACACTTTAGCAAATACATAGCAATGCCTTATCCACTAAAGCATTGTGGTAGAAACTTTTGCCAGCACTACTTATATTTTCCAACAACAACAACAAAAAAAAGTGTGAAAAGATCTAATGAATTTTACAAAGAACAACCTGTTTTTCCTTTTTCATCCCCACTAACTACCATCAGTTTGAAGGAGGATTTATTCAGTATTGAACCGCTGATGTTTGCAGAACTTTTGCAGTACTGGGAAGAGCATGTGCATTGGAGATGGAGATCAAGGGGTCTTCTACGTGTTTAAGCATGCTTAAACAGCCCGTTTCAATTGGAGGTCTCTACTGAACACCAAGCGGAGAGCTGTTCTGCCTTGATTCCTGTAGCGGTTGGTATTGGTCTGTCAAGTATCAGTCCTGACTCAAGGGCTCACAGCGCATCTCTGTCCCTGTGTGAGAGCTGATCTAAAAGCCCAGCAGGAAGGTCACCTAACCCTATTAGAAAACTGCTGGAGATTAACTACTTTTTATTTTTCTCTGTATAGAATTCAGGTATTCTCCTTGATGTCGAGGAGACATCTGACAGAGACTAATGGATTTACTTCCAGTCACAATAAGCTCTAAGAACCTCTAAAACAAATCATACAGTACAAAGACCCTGTTGTTGTTAGTTAGTTCAGAGCTAGTTTTCCCCACAACTCTGAATCACATTTTAAAGCTAAAGCTGGAAGGTTGAAAGCTGTAATCCACAACTGTAAAGACACCACATGAACAATACAAGAGTCTGTTTCAAATCACCTTCCATTTTTAAAATTGAACATTTCAGAACAGTCATTTTTAATTAAACAATGTAATTAAAGTGAATATAAACATGTAAATCTCATTTACATACAAATTAGTTCCTTAATTTCATAAATGCTTCCCATTTGTTAACTTCTTAACAACTTTACTTTATGTAAAACATCTTTTATACTTCATATTCCAAAACAAATTCACAATAATTCATCCGTAAAGCCTCTAATTTATCTCTAACAGATGCAGAGTTTATAAACAAGCCCATTTGGCATAAAATTGTCTGGGGTTTTTTTCATTCAGGCTTTCAACAATTTGGTGCTTTTATCACAAAATTTGGTTGCTAAATGGAAAGCACACAGTTTGAACTTGGTCACTACGCATCGATCAATGACAGTTTTTGCATATATTCATAAATATTACAAGAAAAACATGACTTGAATTTTGTGAATTAATCTGTAAATTAACACTACAACAATTAAATATTAAGTTTACACACCGTCTGAAAATTTTATATATTTAGTTTTTGTCGTTTTGCCTCGCGCTAAATGCTCTCAGTGTAAATGCACTGTATTACAATTGAATTTCTGTCTTTCTGTTTGGAAAGACTTGCTCATGATAAGAGAATTCTGATTTGTCACATCAATCACTCACAGATACAGAAAGCAACTGAATACTTCCACCAAAAAATCTAGATAATAAAACAACACAACAAAAATTACAGTGGTAAGAAAACAGCAGTTAAGAAAGCATCTGATCATAGTAGCTATGTGGATATGTTTGCACCAGCTCTGCAATTCAGCTCTCCTGTCACGTCACGGTAATTTATATACCACTTTATACAATAGATTGCTTTAAAAGCAAGCAGCTTTACAGTATTAAACATGAGATTAGAACTACAACTTTAATTTCTACTATATTTCTATTTTGCCGCAGCACACCAGCAAAAGTAATGATTATGAATGTGTCAGGGAAAAAACAGAAAGGAGACTGTCTGAACATTTCAATAATTTATTAATAAACTAATGTTTTCTGAGTTTTGGCGGCAAAGATGAAGATGACGACGCTGATTCTCTGCGAATGCATCTATAGAGAGAAATGCACGTTAAGTTAAACATGTCATGCAGTAAGAGCTGTACTAATATAACGTGCACGAACACTTGGATATGTGCCTAATAATAGTGCATATTTATCTAGGTTACCATTAATGTTAGAGTCAGCGGCCAAGTAAAGTGGCTTACATTAACCATGTTTCAAACAATAAGCCATGTTTGATGTCAATGAATGAAAGGCGAAGGACAAAGGCCCTGTTTACACCTGGTATTAAGATGCATTTTATTAAATTTCTCTCTTTTGTTGTTATTGTTTGATTAGCATTAATAATGACAGCAGGTAAATTTCGATGCTGTCACTTTGGCCGCATTTACACTGCAGGTCTTGATGCACAATTCCAATTTGGTGACTATATCCGATTTTTTTGACGACCCGCTTACATCTATTAAAAGCGACCTGTATCCGATATTTGCATTTATACTATACACTGGCGAAACTGACGTTCTGACCCGGAAAAGGAAGTAAAACGGCACGATATGCAAAAGACGCAATGGATGCAGACAAAATGGTTATTCAATGTTTTGCTTTCCGCACTATCTTTAAAGGTCAGCAAAACATTTCTCTCGTCTTCCATCGCGCCATTAAGCCCAATTTATACTTCTGCGTCAAGTGTACGCCATAGCTACGTCGTAGGCTGTATGTTGCACGTGTAGCCTATGACGTACCCTGACGTGCACATCTCCAAATGCGTCAATTCTACGCGGACCGCAAGCGTTGGGATTGGTCTGCCAGAACCCCTCCCTCAAGAGTACACATGCTCCCTCTGCATGTGTAACCGCGCGTTGCCGCGGACAAGGACGCAGAAGTATAAATGAAAATTGAGGCGTAGAGGCTACGGCGCAGGTCCGACGCAGAAGTATAAATCAGCCTTTAGTGTCATGTGATCGTAGTTCGTATCCACCTGAGTTGACGGCATTCGCCTCCGTCCCTTTTTCCAACGTACGACTCGCATTTACTGGGGAATATCCGATTTGACCGCTTACATGGCAGGTGCAAATGCACATATCCGAATCATATCAGATTTATTACCACATATGAGTGAGGCCTAAATCCGATCTGAGGATATTGGAATTCATTCAGCAACGTCACGTGAGCGTAACCGCGATGGAGACGATAGTCCAAAATCGCTACCGGTTGACAAATTTCTACCAGTAAAGCGTGTCTACTGGTATATCGCCCACCCCTAATTCGACCACGTGAGTGTCTACGAAAGCAATCCTGACGAATGCAGTTTCGACTACCTCTGGAAGTGGTCAAAAGTGGACAAGCTCAAAATGTTTTAGACCCCATTTACACCTGCATTTAGCGTCATCCACTTGTGATCCAATCGACCAAAACGCATGTTAATACCAGGTGTAAACAGGGTCATAATTACCACGTGGACCAGCCATGTTAACGACCTGTATGTCATACTGGGTAAATTCCTGTGGCAAAGTCACACTAATTAAATTTGGTCTAATTAAACTAATTAAACTAATTTGATCGCCTCTTCTTGTCAGCTAACGTTTAGTCTATTGGGGGGCAGCCCTAGAAGAAATTAACCAAAAGAAGGCGGCACACCTACCTATTATGGAATTGCAATGGACCAATGGTTTTAAACTGATTTTGTTGGAAATGATGTCACACCAGTATCGCATTTCGCTTACAAGTATATCTTATGATATCAGAAGGGTTTCCATTTCTTAGAGCTTTACATGGTGGTGGCATACAGACATACAAGTCTCCACACAATCTTCACAGCGTGCTGTCTGGACTTCGTCCTATGTCAATGTCACACCCTACAGTCTCAATTAAACACACCCTGTTTATTCACACAGGAGTGACCAACACAATGGGGGCCATTATGATCACAATGACACAGGCTATGGTACTGGGGGCCAAGCTCTTCTCATCAAGGCACTGCCTGACATTAGCATCAGTGTCAATGGACAGAGGGGCCCTAACTGCCTGCCGGCTGCTCTACGGACTTAAATCCTTCAGAAAGGAGACGAAGAACTAAATGAGGAGTGTGACAGAGCAAGTCTAAGAACACATGGTTGAGTTGGGGGTTGGGGTGGGCGTGAGGTGTGAGGTGTGACACGGTCCAGGCAAATGCAGGGGAAAAAAAGCGCACATTTGCAACTGAAATCCAGAGCAGTCGCCTATATTTGATTACCACGCCCCGGTGTCACCAAGTAGCCATGGCAACCACAGCGTTATAGCCTCCTGGGGATGTGAGTTGCTCCTTCTGGTCTAATGTTGAGGGCATCGAGGAACAAAAAGAGGCTAACAGCAGATGAGAAATATGTGCAGCTGGAGGTATAATGAGAGGATGGAAGGAGGAGGGGTCAGCAAACAAAGGCATTGTCGTTACAGGCCACATAAAAGCTTAGACATAAGTTTGATTTGCTTTTCAATTGAGTTTGGAAAAGCTGATGAGTTTTACTAAAAAAAAAAAACATTACAAAGCATGTTCAATAGGAAAGCAACTGGATGTTCGTTTACATGTTTTGCCACTTAACCAGGAAGGGTTGCCAAACGTAAATTTGTGGTTTTACTTGCAAGACAATGCTGGTTGTTTTTTAACACCCCTCTTGCAGTGAAAATGAAGAATATACTAATGCATGCGTTTCTGACTATTGATTAAACTCCTGTTGATTGCTCAACAACTCATCAAAATGAAGTTGTTTCATTTTGTTTTGACTGCAAGGTTCAACCAGGATTGGAAGTCTGAGATATATATATATATATATATATATATATATATATATATATATATATATAAATAAAAAACTTTTTTTTATTCTTTTCTTTATAAAGACATCCAAACCTGGTTAAACCTTGAAGCCAAAACAGTGATTTAAACTGGTACACTCTGCATTTTTGGGACGGCAACCGCATACAGCCAAGAGCCAGATCTTATCTATCATTGTGAGAGTCATAATGAGACTAATTAATTTCCCATTTAGTGCCAGGAGAGAAGCAATAAGCAAGGGATCATTTGCTGTGTCCTACAAAAGCCCTCCAGAGAAAACAGCACTGCACAGACACTATTGCCATTCTCTACATTAGCGCAGGATTCGGTACTAATTAAGTCTCTTTAGGCAATTGTGCCCTTTCTGATACAGCTAGCCATGCATCTGAATTCTGTACACTGTGGATACAGCTAATGTGGTCATACTGCAAATAAAATCAAATACATGACAACCCTGTTAACAACACAGACACCCTTTTCACTGCCTACGCAACATGACCTGAATGAGTCTACAGTCTAAAGTGCAAAAGTAGACAGCAGAACTAAATAATGTGCTCATGTGACACGCAGCTAGAGTTGTGTACTCGTCTCCAGCTCTTCCCCAAGCTCAGCTATGCGTTCCCTCTGACCACGTGTCAATGTCACTCAGGCGTTATCTACCGCCGGAAATAATGAGTGCACGTCCGCGTCAGAACATCCCATTTCATCAACAAGTCACGAGCAAAACTATCAGCCCCTTGCTTTCGATCTCAACGAAAGCTTATGTACAACCAAACACATGTAATAAGCAAAACAAAACAAGAGAAAATAACAGCCCCCACCCTCACATCTTGTGTTACATAGTTGCCCTAGTTTCTCCCTAAACGTTACTCGCCACAAACTGAATATTTATTTGTAACCTTCAAACTGTAACCTTTAGCATTACTCTGTTGTTACAGGCGACAACCAGGCGCGTTCGATGAGCGTTCTATTCGAATGTTGTCTGATTCGAGCGTTCACATTTAAAAGGCACTTTCGCGACAGATGACGTTTGAATTGTAATTCTGTTTAAAAATATTTTCGTGCGTTCTGGAACTTCCGTAGATAATGTCACAAGAATGCTGGCCAGTCTTCTTTAGAATGAGGATCTTCGGTTAGCGTCAAGCTAATGCGTGGCTTTAAAGCAGAGCTTCGCGGAGAGCTTCTGAATATCCAGCCACATAAACCAGCGAAGTCCTGGGGATATACTTATTGTATCGAGATTTCATTCAGGAAAACTATACGAATATGACTGGTATGTGGTTGGTTTAATGTCTCGTGTCAGCTCGACGGTAAACGCATGCATTTCACTCAACTAAGTTAGCTAGCAAGATCACATGGTCTAAAATGTTTATAAATCGATTCTGACGAGTGTATATTTCAATATGAAAGATGAACGAATAAATAATTAATTCGTTCAACAACAAAAATCAACGTAAACACCGAAATTAGCGGGGGTCAATGGGTTGTTATTGGCTAGATTTTCTTTTTTCATGAGACACGTTTCATACTTGTCATCTGATTGGCATATATGATTTCCCTTCACATAAACAGCATTATAAATGACACGGAAAAGTGTTTACTTACATTCGTGCATTCTACTGTCGCGTCCGACGACAAAAGCTGCCGTGCTTTCATGCAGTAGCCTTTCGCTCGCGCTGTGTCAAAAGATCAGCAGCTGCTTCCTCCATCCACGCAGCGCGGAGATCACGCCGCACGGCAACGCTTCCGTACCCCCCCTGCCGTCGCCAAGGCAACAGGGCCACTTCAGCCAATCACACCCCCTCCTCTCCGATATCCCCCTGACAACTGCCGCATCGCAGTAGCACTTTTTTAGCAAACCTAAGCAATTGCGTTCAGCATGCGCTCCGCGTTGCACCACGTTATTCATTCGTTCTTGAGAGGTTTGTGACGAAAAAAAGCGGTGTTATTACAAACGCTATCGCTAACCAGTCAGACATTTTTGACGTCATATTCTCATTGAGAATATGCTTCATATTCAAAGGCTTTACTAACTTAGACGGCGTTTGACCACCGACCAGCTTACGTTGGAAACGAGGTCAGATGCTGTTGCGTCATTTCGCGGGGGAGACCTGGAGGCTCGTCGTCCAATCACAGGCCATTTCACGATGTGAAGTAGAGGTACTTAAAACTTACCAGGCAAACTTATATAAGTATTGTGCTCCAGAAGACAGAAGTATGACCATAAGTTGTATTGTACTTTTTTTCTTCCCCCTGGTAAATATTAACCCTTTCTGGCTGAAATTATTAGAGAGACAAAACATTCTCCAGCCATAAACAGTCAACCCCAAAATCAGTTTGTGATTTTTTTAAGAGTTATTTCTAATGTGCAATGTATCAGCTCTGACTGATAAACAGTTTTAATACCAAGAGTAAAGAGCAAAGATAGCAAAGAGTAAATAGCCCATCTCTTTTATTCTAAACAGGTTAATTGTAAGCTAAAATGCAGGTCAACCGGCCTGCATTATCTTATTAAACAATTAGAAAGAAGTAAAAGTGAGTTAACTGTAGCCTCATTATAGGAGCTGTTTATGCAACCCCCATGCATGTTGTTTTCCAGTTACATGATTGATTTATGGCATTGAGGTGGACTGAAGAAGGGGTCTGTCTTCAGCAGAGGACAGTGAGGACAAAGTTGAGAGGAGATACAACATACAGACTTCATTCTTAAAGGTCCTCACACACCACACACCCTCACAGACACAACATGAATCTCACAGGTTAATTAAGAATCATTTTGCTATAAAACATGACCAAGACCAATTCGTAAAGTATTTCTTTCTTTATTTTAACAATATTACTATAGAAGCCACTTGGCTATTCAATGCAGACATGGATAGAAAACATGAATTTTTCAACGTAATGATCAAATGTTAATGGGGTTGCATATGCAGATGTGTCAGTGTGCCATGCAATGCTCTGTTTTTCACAATTAAGGCTTTTAAGGACAGCTTTTTGTGCTGTAATGTGTCCAAATGTGCCATTGTGCAATTTTGCCACGTTAATCCAAGATAAGGATACAACTAAGCATTCAAGATTGGCGGCAGACAGATGTAAAAGTAATTGAAAACCCATGGTTAGGGTTATGATCCTAAATTGCTAAAATTTTGAAATTATTTCTCTCAATTTCAATTATTTTTTTATGTGCCATGTTTGTTCTTTCTGCCATAAAATAGGCCATCTAGTTTAATATACAATCCAATTCCACTCATTTCCGTAGATAAGCAGTTCACGGCCACAAGTATGTTCAAACACTACCTGTCTCTATTTATTTGGCCATAAAAGTCTGAACTATCTACCAGTCATGTGTCTGAAATTACTTTAATTCAAGTTTTTAGTTTCTCTTAATAATGTAAGCACTTTTTTATGTGTATAGATAGTATTAGATGCAAAGCAGCCAATTTGTCATTGAGGCAAACCTTAGGTTACACTGACCTTAACTTAAAGTGTGGAATATTAAGTACTCTCAAAATTGTATCCCCTGCATATAATAGGCTTTTTTGAGGAGTACAATCCAAGGAATAAAGCAGTTGTTTCTTTGAAGTGTAATCTAAAAGCATGTCTATTTAATAGATTTAAACAACAGACAACCTTTGAACTAGATTGACCTTTTTAAGAGTTCTAGATGATGTATTATGTCGTACTTGCAGAATGAAGTATAAAAATACAAATACTTGAACCAAGAGTGCATCAGTATGCCACAGAATATCTAAAAGTCAATGCAGTTCATCAGGTTTCTGGCTGTTGTTTGCATATAATGACGGTGCATATTTATTTACCCAAGAATAGTGGAAAGCGAAGGGTTTATGAATTCATGAGTTATTCTTATCAGACTAGATAAAGCACGCCGCTATAAAAGTCTCCTACAGAGAGGACTTTTCTTGCATTATTTGCACAAGTCGAGTGTCTGCATTAGGATATTACAGGAAGGCGACACCTGCAATTAGGGTGGTTTTGTATTATAATAACTGTAATGGAGTCATGTTTAACAAGCTCTTGAAGGCAGTATACTATTCTGTTCAACCATACTGACAGATGTTAGGGGTTTTCGTGGCTTCATGGACAGGAAGACAGGCTACAGTTTTATCAGAAAGTAGTGCAACCTAGGTTTAAAACAGCAAACCTCTTGACATGTCAAATGTATTGTTAGGAATCAACAAAATCAAACAACCAGAGTTGATCTAATAAAGTTTATTTTCTTAAAAATGACCAGTTTCTGTTCTTTTCTAGGAAATTAAACCCTTTTAAAATTCATACTAGCATCTACATAATGGTTATTGAAGACTTCACAATATATTAAGTCTAGATGTTATGGTACACATGCATAAAATTCAGGCTGCATGAGAAGCCACAGTCACCACATTACACATAGATGGAGTTTGAGGGGCAAAAAGACAATTGGGCTGTAGAGATACTTGTCTCAGCTTCAAAGAGGCCAGAGGCCTCTGATATAACTAACTCCAGCAAGGCTTTACAAAATCGGCATCGTACTTAAAACAGGCACAAGTCAGGCCATGGGCCCAAAAGAATGCGATAAAATGCTTTTAAAAGTCAGGATGCACTTTTAACAGTGACGCTATGACCACGTGAACAAAAATTAACTGAATGAAAATGTTCTGGGATTGTTTTTAATAGAAATCTTTTCTTTACATTCTCTGTAAGATTAATGGTCAAACATGTTGCAGAATTCTTTGGGCCCTTGGTTAACACTTCAAACCGCTTGGAGATTTAAAGCTCTAAATATTTTGAAAGGGAACTTGAGAATGATAAAGATATATACAATAGGCAAAAATAACCCTTTTCTAATAATGGCAGCAACAAAGGTGATGCAAACGTTTCTGAAACTGCATGACCATACGTTCCACACATCAAGCGCTCACATAAAAGTCACCTCATTAAAAAGAAAAAATGAAAATGCTGGAGGACAATTTAGTGTTAGTTTTCTGATCTTTTCTTTGTTATTCCTCTTTCACAGAAAGAACTTATATGCTGAGACATGAGTATGATTACAGCAAGCCTAATGTGTGCTAACAAAAATATTAATAACAACAATAATAATAATAATAATAATATATAATAAAATAAAAGACATTCAAATACAGTAAGATTTTTTTTGCCTGAAAATACAAAACTACATGAGAAAGCATTAAAATCATATTTGTAGATCAGAATAACATATTAACATATTAAAAAAAAAAAAGCAAGTGCTAATCACATTGTTTTTTTTGTTGTTTTTTGTTTGTTAATTTTTTATATCATACATATATTTCAGCACATCTGCTGTCAAAAAAAAACAAAAACAAAAAACAGTCGCTGGGGAAGCCATAATGGTATGGCTCTGCCTCTAATCCAAGAAACCGCGATCTGTAGCTCCTAGTGGCTCCGGTCGTGGTCAGATCTGTACATAAACTGCAGCAGAACTCGTCTTGAATCTCCACATAGCACTGAAGTTGCACAGGGCAGGGTGCACAGCGTATGGCTATGCGATTGGAAGGACCAAAGAAAGTCTACTCCCTTCCCAAACACCACCACTGTGGCACCCACCTCCATAATCTCCAGAATCCTGAGTCAACATATTGCTTCACAATATTTCACTCTTCCAAATCATCCATCACGCTCCCAAGCAGAAGTGAAGAGAACTCCTTGCATTCTCAGTTATCAATATACAGGAGAGTCTGCACCCAGTACTGAGGCAGCTTTACACGGTTTCAGAGTTCTGCATTTCACCTTTCCAAAGATAGTTTCTCTTAAAATGATTAATTCGAAGTCTGACATCTGACGTCTTTTGATATCCACACACACCAGGTCTCTCTGGCCCAGAAATGGCAGGCGCTCCGGATTTGTAGGCAGGTAAGATAAAGACCAGGGTGCTGTGAAGAAGGGTGAGCTCGATCTCAGTTGTGCTGTAATGTGTTGGATTCTATGGGCGGTGCAGAGTCATACAGAGTGTCCGTGTCATGGGTCGGCTCTCCGGCCAATGTGCAAGGATTGGACAATGTACCCGCGCCACAGTCACAAAAAAACCTACATGGGACAGATTATAAAAGGGATTAGAGCAGATTAATCTATGCGTCCACTAAACATTGCAGAAAAATTGTAATTCTGCAATTCACCAGTAACTAGCTCTTTCTTGGATTTAAACAAGAAACGAGTACTTCATTAAATTGATCAAAAGCGACAGTGAATGCATTTATAGTGTCGTATTTATAGTGTGTAATTCTACTTCAAATAATTGCTGTTCTTTAAAACGTTCTATTCAAAGATAACTATCATAGATTTCACAAAAATATTAAGCAGCACAACTGTTTTCAACATTGATAAGAAATATGTCTTGAGCAGCAAATTAGCATATTAAATTTTTTTCTGAAGGATCATGTAATCATGTGACACTGAAGAGTAACAGTAAATTGGAAAACAGTTATTTGAAATTGTAATAATTTTTCACAATTTTTGGATCAAATAAATGCAACCTTGGTGATAAATATTGCACTGACCTATCATGCCGTATAAACTCCACATCATGCCCTTGATGGCATTTCTTAATACAGTTCACACAAATTGCATTCCGGTCTGTTGTGTTACAGGTGTGACACCTAATAGAAGAGAACGGAACATGGTGAAATACTACAACCATTTCTGTTGGTTTTCAAAGCAGTCTGTTTCAAGTTGCCTGCCTTCTGATTACCTGTAGAAATCGTGCATGGGGTAGCTGGTGTAACTGGAAATCTTGTACAGGCACTGACCTCTGCTCACTGCCTTTTCTATGGCATCCTGATTGTTCATGATTTTATTATCTAGAAAGTTAGAGAAAAGATTTATATTAGTATATATTATTGAGGTAAAGTGAGAAAGACAGCCGGCTATGAGTTTCTAAGATAACATTTACCTTTCATTGTAACATTGACACCAGAGGCTAGAAATAAGCCTCCAAATCTGTTGTTGAATATTTGATTGCCTTCCAGAGTCGCTGTGGCATGGTTTGTGATTTCAATGCCTAAATTGGGGGTCAGAGAGAGTGTTGTTTGAACGAATTAATAGAAACATGACACACAAACTGCACACAGATTCCAATTCCAAGAACTCCAGAATGTCCAGTATGCATTTCACTCACAATCATTATAATAGCACTTTTTTATTATTTCCCATTTTAACATTACTACACCAAAATAACCATTACATAAGACTTAAGACCACCACAGTGGCAGCATGTACACTGTTCTGACCTCAAACCCTCTACCGACCTGCAGCAAAGCCGTCAAATATCCGGTTCTTCCTTAGCACCGGATGGCTGTTTGTGCTGATGAGAACACCAGCCTGTGCATTCCTGAAGATGTCGTTCTCTTCCAACAACCCTGAATATGCATATGAAGACATTGCTATTAATTTCTATGATGATGATTAAACATGGTACATCCATTATATTAATTGGGCGGATTTTTTGAAACAGATTAAGCTCAGTTTTGAATCACAAGGGCTTTCATTGTGGGATTAATCACTAATTGTGTGATTTAGCTCAAGACAAACTCTTGATCCGTGTTTAGGAATCTGTTCTGATTACATTTTTCTACTTTAAGTCACCCTCAACTGGCGTAGCATTTCCTTCACTGTGCTCATAAGCAAACATACATTTTCCAATCCATTCTTACCCCTCCCGCCGTTGAATATGCAAATACCCCCATCCCGTCCATCATGGATCTTATTCCTGCGTAGCGTGGGGTTGCTGTCTGTCTTAATCCACACCCCCGCCATGGCATTATCGAAGATCTCATTGTCCTCGATAAAACCCAGCCCTACGAATAGACCAACAAATGATGTCAAACAAACACAGCAAGCAGAAACCTCTTACAACTGGCCAGCCCAATATGACAGCGAGAGCTGTAACTGTTTTCACATTTTACGGCATTATGGCTAAGAGGAAAGAACTTACTCATAAACAAGCTTCATAAGGAGTGAAAAGACAAAAAGAAACAACAGAGAGGAAGAAGATAAAGAACTTACCAGAGTTGTAAACAAGGATACCTCCATTTTGTCCACCCCAAATTTTGTTTCTTCTGATTTTTGGATTGCTTCCAGTTCTGTTAAAAAATAAAAAAAAACTTTTGTACAATGCATCCAAAGATGTATCCAATATACAAATTCAGTAGACATTTTTACCACCAAGACTCTTGAAAACCTATTTGTACCCCTGATACTAAATTCAACTACTTTCTCCCTACCTGATCTGGACTCCAGAGTACATGTGATTGTAGATATCATTATCTTCCAGTACACCATGTCCATTGTCATAAAAATACACCCCAACCTTTTCAGAGAAAAACAAAAAAAAACAATATTAAAGGGAAGAATGAAGGCAAATTTTGAAAGAAAGAAATTGAGGTTCCAAACCTGTTTTCCACTGTGTATCCTGTTCCGTCTGAGTACTGGCGTGCTTCCTGTGGTCACCCACACTCCGGCTAGGGTGTTGCTGTACACCTCATTCTCTTCTATTACACCCTGGCCCTTTTCATGCTACAAATAGAATCAGAGTTACGCTGTGATACTTTTTTGTTCCGTCAACAGCCCATAATGCATTCGAGGCAGCAGTGGTGTAAAGTATTTGAATAAATGGAATTAGTTACTGAACTTAAATATCTTTTTGGCTTCTTTGTAGTTTAACTGAGTATCAAAGATATTAGCAACTTTTACTCTACTTGACTATATTTTTTACTTTTTACTCCAATACATTTATGATGAGTAATGCAATTACTCGTTACATTTTGCGTGGCAACTAACTTGTTCTGTGGCAGTTTATGTCTGCTATAAAGCAGCGATATCACCATAAATGTAAGAAATTATCACAATTTTAACAGTAAAAGACTGTAGAAATGCTATACACGTATAACTATAATAGATATAACCTTACATTTAATGTAAACTTCACATTTAATGAATTTTTGTTGAAATAACCGTTTCTCCTGACATATTAGTAATAACTTTCTCAGCTTGTGGAAAAGCAGCTGAGCTTTGATTCACCATGCGACTCATCACCACCTGCTTTTGGTGGTATGGTTTTCAGGTACTCTTTACACCTCTGCCAATCAGATCACGTGCATGCTCACCACATAGATTCCTCCATGCTGCCCGTCATGGATCTTGTTGTGCCTTACTATAGGACAGCTGTTCGTTCTAATCTGAATGCCAGCCAGGGCATTTCCATAAATATCATTTCCCTCAATGAGGCCCCTCCCATCACCAAATATGTAAACGCCTCCTTGGTTTCCATTGAAGATGGCATTTCCCCTAGATTAAGAGCAGACAAATCAACAAATAAAGCAACAAGACAGATCAATCAACTGACAGTGTGCCGAGTGTTTAGCTCAGCACAATAGATACCCAAAATTATTTTCAAGTCTAAAAATAGCAATATTGATTTATACTACTATGGCAGTGAGGACAAGGGAGACTGACCTTATAGTCGGGTCACTGTTGGAGGTGATCCACACACCAGCAAAGTTATTGGCATATATTTTGTTTTCTATGAACTGGCCTCTGCCTTTCTCGTGAACATAGATGCCCCCCGTTTGGCCGTGGTGTATCTCACAGCGTACCACAGTCGGGTTAGCATACGCTTTCACCTCAAACCCTGCAATCCTGTTCCTATGGATATTACAGCTCTCAAAGTAGCCCTGCAGAGGGAGACAAAGAGACAGAAATCAGCTCACTGGCTGCTGCCCAAAACAGATGAAATCTCTGATTGAACAAAAATTTGGTTTAATTACCATGCCATGGTCAAAGGTAAACACTCCTACGTCTCTGCCATGGTGGATATGATTACGTCTGATAATAGGATTGCCATGGTTTTTTACCCAGATACCCGCAAGCGCATTGTTTGAGATTTCGTTATCTTCATAAATACCCTGTAACACAACAGCACACAGTTTAAAAAAAATATAATAATTATAATAATAATTCATGTTTGTCAGTAAAGTATGCAATAGTTTTTTCTGCAACTGTATGACCTACAATTTATGACTAACAATCAGAGTGTCAACACCGAGCAAATATTCAAAATGCAACATTTTTACTAGAAGATTTGGCCAAATCATGATGGTAAAATAATCCATTTGGGTAGAAGTTACACTAAACCTTGTAATTTAACCACTATGTAACTATAGATGAAAGGAATAGTCCAAGCAAAAATCTGTATCATATGGCTTCAGAAGACTAAATATTGCACGAGTCATATGAAAGTGTTTTTTTCCATTTGGACATTGACTTAAAGGCCAATACAATCCTATTGTATGGAATCTTAATACTGCATACGATCTTAATATGACATGAGGAAATAAGTAAATAATGACAATTTCCATTTTGAAGAGCTAATTTAACGCACTTCAAAATAGAAAACGAAAACAAAGGTTCCTACCTGTGCATGATCAGTGATGTACAGTCCAACGTTTTCACAATCGCTGATGTTGCAGTGTTTAATGGTCGGTCCGGCACCCTGACCACTTACACACACCGCTGATCCCACTGCGCAGACAGACAGAGAAAGGACCTCAAATCACCCTGATTAAATTTCTCGTACTTCAACTGCTAAAATATGCCACTAACAGCAAGGTCATGATTTTAATTCCCAGAGAATACATAAACTGATAAAATGTATACTTTGAATGCAATGCAAAGTCAAATGAAAGTCTGCCAAATTATTTGAATGCATGTAAAAGGGAATCCCTCTTAATGAAACAAACACATTAGGCTGAAGAGCAAAACAATCTTATGCCACAAAACATTTAGATATGAAGCAAGCATCCACAGATGTACAGTTACACAGATTAGAGACAGGATATATTCAAAAGTTTAGAGACGGTACTCTTTTTAAAGAAATTAATACATTTTATCCAGCAAGTACACATGATGACATTTCTAGATTTCTATTTCAAAAACTGTTCTTTTGAACTTTCTATTCAAAGTATCCTGGAAAAAAGCCTAACGGTTTCCACAAAAATATTAAGCAGCACAACTGTTTTCATCATTGATAAGAAATGTCTTAAGTAATAAGTTACATTTAAACAGAAAACTAAATTATAATACTTTCACAATATTACTGTTTTTACTGTATTTTTGATCAAATAAATGCAGCCTTAATGAGCATAAGAAACTTCTAAAAACATTTTTAAAAATCTTACCAACACCAAGCTTTTGAATGGTAGTGTATTATGCTAGGGAAGCAGATGGTAGTGTAAATGAAAAGTACCTGTGCAGGTGCTGCGGATAACGCAGTGGTCGATGTTGGGGCTGCAGTTCACGGTGATCTCCAAACAGTGGTGAGCATTATGGTGCTGTGCTGACTTATCATCAGGGTTGAACTGAAGCAAAAATAGCAATATTACAAACATTCAAAATCATGATTTGCTGCAACCTCTAATAAAAAGCATCATGGGTGAATTAGATAAGAGCAAGTATTGTTATCTAAAAGACACCATGCAATGATTTACAAATGCGACAATTGTAATAAGATGAGCTAAAAGGAAAAAAGCTGTAAAAACTGTTACTCACCCTGATGGTCATGTAGCCCACATATGCATCTTCAGATCCCTCCATAAACACAAACGTTGAATCTCTAGTGTTTTCAATGACAACCTTGTCAGCTACCTTCCCTGAGGCTGAAAGGAAAGAAAACAGGGGTGTTTAGTGACTTTAGTCAAAGGATGTAAGGTTAAACGTTGGATGTTATTTTCAAGATTTAAAACAGGGTCATCAGATTCACCTGCGCCAATCATTGTGATGGGGGATTCAATGTAGATCCATTCATCGGTGTAAATGCCAGAATGCACAAATATCAGGCCATCAAAATGGGCCTCCTGCACCCCTCCCAGTGCATCCTCAATGGTGTCATAATACTGCAAACCAGAAAAACAGTGTCATTACAATGAAGCTAAAAATGCCTCAGTGCGTTTATTGAACTCTCTTCAAAAAAAGAAAAAGAAAAAAAAACTGCTGAAGCCAACGGTCCATACCAACATATTCTCTCTGCCTTTGTATCTGGCTGGATTACTATAAAAGTGTTCTGCAAAACCAGGCTTTACATGTGCTCCTTTATACTGTGGAAAAAGAAAAACAAAAGCAAAGATTTATTGAATGCTTCTTCATACTTTAGCACCTGTTTTTATCATTTTTGATTAGTTCACCCAAGATGGACAGTTAACATGGTGTAAATGTGGCCTTAGAAGTCACTTGTGAATATCATTATTACTCCAAGAAGTCACAAACAAAATGCAAGTTCTCATACCAACTGCTGAAAGCTCTCTTTCCATGGGTTTGGTTGCTCATACTCTTCTGGGTTGATCTGGTAGAACTTCCCTGGCTCTGGATGCATCATGGGTCGTGTGTACTCAAACACCTCCATGTATAATCTTTTCCTGTAAAACGCACAAAAAGACAAAACAAATCACTCCGATATAACCTTATGGAATATCTGAACCAATCCCCCACTTACAAAACATTATGGTGGCTGATAAGCATTTTGTAAAGTTTCAATATTTTAATGGCAATTTCAGGTCAGTGCTGTGCTTAAACACTACTGTTCAATAGTTTGTTTTTCTTCAAAGGAGCCTTTTATTTAGCATGGATGCATAAAAATAAATAAAAGCGAGAGTAAAGACTAACATTTTTATCCCCCAAAAATGCTATTCTATATAGTTAACAAGTTTGTAAATATTTTGAATAAAAAAGGAAAAACAAAATAAACGCGATGCTTATCTGTATTGTGAATGCATGGCGCGTCGGCATGGAAATAATATGTTATAAAAAAAAAAAAACATGCTGGGGGCTCAGCTATAGACTGCCGACTTCTTGCAAAGGCGTTTCTTTGGTAGAAATAAAGCTTCGCTGTTTGGTCCCTCTGCCATAGTTAATCCAGTGTGTACAGTAGCCTCCGTGTCTCTGATAAGCACGGCACTTCAAGCTGGTGCACCGCTGGTGTAACTGTTTTCATTTTGTGCAAGTTGCAAAAGAAACACTCGGTGTAGCAGAGCCTTTACGGTTAATTAACCGTGGCGTTTTTAAGCAGTTAATCGAGAAATTGCTTAATCGATGCATCCCTAGTGATCATACGAGACTTCTTTCAAAAACATTAAAAAAATCTTACAGACCTCAAACATTTGAACGGTAGTGTATGTTGTTCTATTGTGTAAGCTGCAAACAAGACTTATCAAAAAAACCAAAAGACACGATTTTGTCACGATTGTGCAGGTGTTAAAGCATTACACTCTTATAATTATTTTTGCAATATTAGTGCAGTTTGCCTGTCATGATCATCATAACATAACTTTTTATGGACATTGCAACAATGTGCTGGTTGTCCTAATCTACTGGATCATTAGTATCCCACTTACAGCATGACAACCTTTTCCTCCATACCCCAATGAAAGTGATTAATATACTTCTGTAAATCATTCTATTGTCAGTATGTAAATTCTCACCAGAGAATGGGGTCATTTGCAAGTTCACTGAACCGCTTGCATACGCAGGCAGCCTGGCACAGGTCCTGCTCCAGCAGGTAAGAGAAGATCTTCAGAACGACTTCATCCGGAAGCTTCTCTTGGAGATACTGCTCCGCAGGGGCAGCTGAAACAAGTCAACAGGAAAAATAATCTAAAGCAAACTGCTTGCAGAGCACACCTAATTAATAGCATTAGTCCTTTGATAAGAAGCATAACTTTTAATAATGATGCACTTAATGATCGAGACCACAAGTCTTCACTCACCTGGCAGGTCCTGGGATTTTCCCGACACTCTTGCACGTTTAGCTCTGTGACCGAAATTTTCTGTGGCTGAAGTGGAGGCTCCCTGCATCGCACAAATCACACATTGACTTTTTAAACTGCCGTTTAGATTAAAACAACTTTAGAAGGACTATCTCTGTCAAAAGTGCAAAATAAACAGCAAATTCTTTACCTCCATACTGTTTTTTGTGGGACACACGGTTCTTTTAGGCAACAGGGACTTTCTACGGAGTTGGTATGGACTGTTTTGAGCTCCTGGACCAGATTCTTCTGCAACCATATCTGCAGGGATGTCCTCATCTAGAAAGAAAAAGAAAACAATCCATTCAGCAAAACATATCTCAACCTGCCCTGCACAAGCTCAGACCCCAAGTTCCACCGCAAACTCCTGATTTCCATGTTTGCACGTCGCAAAGTGTGCCTGCAGGAACAAAAATAGACCCAGTCTCACAAGGAAAACAGTCAAAAAGAAAATTCTCAAAGCAAAGCAGTGCAGACAACACTTCTGCCCATCAGTTGGTAAGAACATCACACATCGGTGCAAAACTCAGAATTTCCATACTTCCAGAAAGCTTGCTTTTCCATATCTTGACACATATTTCTATTTAAGGAGTAAAAATCCTAAATGCTTTAACCTTCTTCATACAATTGGTTTTGCAAACGTAAACACCATTATGTTATCCATATAAAAACTATGGCAAAAACTAGATGACTGCAACGACTGCGGTTCTTTATTCAGCTACAAATGACGTACCTACCTACCTGTCAATACCTGGTGTACTGATCACCTGAGAGCCTTACAGTCTGTCCTTCCCTACAGCACAATTGGTACCTGGAGACAACATCCAAAAGTGAAAGATGAGAAGAGCAGCTAAAGCTTGACTCTAAACGGTCACGAATTGTATGGCAACTCACAGCTGACTGGTCCATCGGTAACAGACTTCACCGGGCAACAAAAGTACATCAGGGCAAAATATCAACACAAAATGAGACCCTTATCTCTTCAGCCGTGGCTCTGGTCACTCTTTCTGTCTGCCTACACATGCATCTAGTCAGTGTCCACATCCAAAAGTTCTAAAAACAAAGCAGTATGAAGATAAGATGCTCTTCCTTTTCACCAAAAACAGCATGCACAGATTTAAAGAAAAATGATGTGTACCAAAACAAGAACCTACAGCATAACATTACACACATATGTAATGCAAATACACAGATATTACATAATTCTCCGTTCTAAAAGCCCAACTACCTTAACTAATGAATATGATGGCAGAGATAAATGGATGGTATCAGGTGGTAATACCATAGTACTACTATGGTGTATGTCCAAAAAACATATTAATTTGGGTACTTTTACGTGTAAAGGATATGATGAGATTAACTTTGAGAATATTAATGTACTGTACACTCAAGTCAATCATTAAAAGTCTATAACTGCAAACATCACTTCAAATGTAAACATTAAGGTAGTCCAAATGCACTGATCACTACAGGTCTAAAGTGATTCAATAAAGCCTAATAAATGCTCAATGAGCACGAAAACCTAATGCAGTAACACTTTATCAATGGATTTTTCAAAGAAGAACTGAAAGCCTGTCAGTGGGGGGTCTGTAACCCAGCTAAACGTGGAAACAAAGGTTTCTGATTGATCATCGCAGATGCACCTCCACCAGCAGAACCCAGGGCTTTGTGCATAGCATCTACTAACCATACAAAAATAACTATCCATGTAATTAATGTTCCATTACGCACATATCCCTAACAAAACAGCAAAGAGAGCCTTTAACTACCCCCGTTTTCTCGCTGTGTGCTCAAGTGCGCAGCTACTTACATTAGCTAGCGTGCTACCTAGCCGTGTGTAAACAGTTAACTTCACAGTTACTGCATTCAAAGCTAACGAATAAACACAATGCAATTGAAGATACTAAATGCGGTGTAGTACGCGGCCACTGTGTTAATGTTTGGTGTAAATGAACAGTGCTCTGTATCAATGGCAGCTCAACCCTGGATACTAACAGCTACGCAGCGCAGATTTTCCTGCCTAAATCCACTTCTCACGTCTCTCTTCCAACTATAACCCATGAGAGATAACTTATACCAGACATACATCAACATTTAGTTTGTCACCTTGTTTCTAGATTTAAAGCAAACCCGGAAAGGTGGCGAGTGTGTTAAAAGACAGCCGTTTAGGGTTCGGGCTCGTGAAGCCCAAACAAAGCGCGGCCTGGCCTGTATATATGCGCCTCGACGCTCTGCACACAAGCCCTTTTAATCAGGCCGTACGGCTTCGGAGTGGCCGTGTCGGCCCAGATAGATAAAGTACCGTACACGACACAGCAAAACATTGAAGCGTTGTTGAATTAAAGGCCCCCGTCTCACCTCTTTCTGCGTTGTTTCTTTCCGGCTGCACCGGGCGCGGCCTCGACACTCGCCTGGGTCTCCTGCTGCTCGCTCTGACGGAGTTCATTTGGCGAGGTGACTTTACCCAGAAAAAATACGCTTCCCTCGAACCTTATTCTGTTGTTCTTAACATTTACACAAATCTCTGGTCTGAAACAAGTCAAATCACCCGTCTACATCGAAAAAGGACACCAACCCAGGGCAGTTTTTCTTATTCGGGGTGTTGTTGGTGTGTTTTTTTTCGGACAGCTCCCCCCTGTGCTGAGCTCCGTGTCTCTCTCCCTCTCTCTCTAGCAGGAGGAGCCATTAACATGGTCATGGAGAACATGCACAAGGGGGCACCACTGATATTCAGCACGAGTAACATTGAGTAATTGCTTTTAAATATTGATCCTCCAATCTTGGAGAAGTTCGTTTTCAAAGTGTTACAAAGAGATTACAACTGTGTAAAAGCCTTCCCTTATGATTTAAAAAATAAATAAAATAAACCCAGCTTAGACCAGCCTAAACTGGTCTCCTTGGCTGGTCAAGAGAGCAAAAAGTGGGTTATGGTTCTGGGAGACCCGCTATACTAGTTGAGCACCAGTTTGGCCAGGCTGGGAGACCAGCTAGACCATCTTAAACCAGCAAAATATCTTATTCTGGTTTAAGATGTTTTCGTTAGACAACAAACTCGCCTGAAAGCATTACTCTTACAAACCTGATCAATTAAAAAAATAAAAGTAAGCACTTTTTAAACAGTCTTAGAAATGAAGTAAAAATGTTCTTTATTTTGCTTGGCTTCATTTATCAGGTAAACAATAGCAGGGATTTTTCAATATTTGTACATTTTTCCCAGATCCCAGTTTAAACATGAAGATTTAGCACATTTCAAAGAAAACGTTTCATTTACTAGAGTTGCTTTTGGGTTTGAATCTAAATCTAAATGTAAAGTTAAGTGTACAAACAAGGTCTGTCTGCACTAAAGTAGTTTGTAATTATAATAATAAACTATCTTTGAAATTTCAACAATTTAAACGTTCCCCAATTTGTCCATTAGATGGCGACATTGCCACTAACCAAAATTCAAGTTTTTAATTTTAATTTTAACTGACAGTGCACTCACACATACACCAAAAAAAAACATTTAGAAAATGTTTACTCAGAGGATTTATGACTACAAAATGCAAATAACCAGGGGGGGTAAGCACCTGAAAAGAAAGATGGTGCTAAAATGGAACATCTTTTTCTAATCTACTATAGATTATAACAATTTCCATTATACCATAAACAATTCTACAGAAATGTTGAACTTTCATCCACTACGACAATGCTCAGCCTGAAGCCCTCAGGCTTAAGTCAGTTTGACTTTGGCAGAACGTGACACTATCTCATTGACGAAGCTATTGTTTTGGCCGATGACCTCTGCCTTGAGTTTGCGCAGCTCCTCTTTGACAGCCTCGTCGGACATGCCGTCAACAGACATTGATTTAACCTTAGCCAGGAAGGCCTCGATGATCTTCTCCCCCTCCTATGTGTAAGATGACAGGACATTACAGCAGTTTATTAACTGTAATAGTTTAATGCATTGAGCTGCAGAGTGAATGCAAACATTTCTTTTAATAACACCTCACCTGTTTCTCCAGGCAGCGTTTCTTGGCTTCAGGTCCAGCTTCCTCCCCGGCTCTGGAAATATCCTGAAACTCCTCAAGCTCCAAAGCCTTCTCCCGTGCATTAGCAATCACATGCTTGGGGAAGTTAGCAAGCTCTGCCACATGAATCCCAAAGCTCTGGTCACACACGCCTAAATCAAGCACAATGGAAATATACAAAATCTGAGTTTTCAAAATGATTAAAGAGTGTTGTATGCATCTCTTTGCTGGAATGCCACATACCCTTTTTCACCTTGTAGAGCATTGTGAGAGTGCTGTCTGTGGTCAGGGCAGTGACGTGGAGGTTACGGACAGTGGGCACCTGCTGCGCCAGTGCCGTCAGCTCATGGAAGTGAGTGGCAAACAGGCAGAAGGACTTGAGGCGAGTAGCAATGTACTCTGAGATTGCCCAGGCCAGACCAAAGCCATCATATGTGGATGTGCCTCTGCCTAATTCATCAATTATAATGAGGGAATCCTCTGTGGCTGATCTAAAAAGCCCAAATTCAAAACATGACATGACAAAAAAGTACTGAAGGGCACAAAATGCACATATTGTGAAATAGGACTGTAAAAATGAACATGTTAATTCTGCAATTAATTTTTTTCAATTTTTCAAGTGCTTTCAAACCATTCAAATGCAGTAAGACGAAAAAGAGAACTCGTACTCATATTAAGCGGCTCTCTGTGTTCACTCTGTGTTCCAAAACGCAGAGAAAGCCGCTCCAGAACTACATTTAATTTTTCTTTACACTTGAATGGAGAACAACACAAAATGTCAAAATGCCCATTTTTGGCGAGTTTCCTCGTAAGCACACTCTTAAAAAGTCTTAAATGAACGTAAAGAGTTCTAAGAAAATCCACGCCATGTGCGTCAGGTCTTAAAGTGAAAGCAGCCTACTTGGTCATTAATGTTAATCAAAGAACAAAAGAAAAAAATTTATAAAATCACAACTCTTGACTGAATAACCGTTGTAGCTTTAATAAGAATTAATCTATATTAAATGTATAGTTTATGTATATACAATTTATAGTTTATCTGAAGATTGTTTAGAGTTTTCACTTAAATTAGAAGTTGATATTTTTAAAAGCCTATTAAATGATGGCTTTCAATTATACTGTAATGTTGAATGGCTAAAATTGAGGAATAAATCCATTTAATTGAGACATCAGTAGCATTATTGCTATCAGTGATACTGGCATTCATTCAGTGCTTAGGGAAAATATGCCATTAAACAAATATTTAAAATATGTTATCTTTATGTTTGTTCTACATTAATTTGGAGATGCAATGTAAAAAAATTATTACGATATAAAAATATATTATGATGCGATTAATTACAGAAAAACATGCAATTAATTAGTTAATTTATTTTAATCGATTGACAGCAGTATCGTAAATGTATCAAATGCATAAAATTATGATTATGCAAGCTGAAAGCATTCAAAAAAAAATTTCATAAAACATTGTATAATGTTAAATGAGTTTGAAAAAAAATTCAGGTTCAATACAAGTCATTATGAAATCAAAACTGACAAATCTTGTTTGTTTTGATTAAATATTGCAGTACTGTATTATAACTGGTTCATCCGTGCACATCTTTTTTTTTTAAATTCATGTGCCCTCGTAATCTTTAATCAAAATAAGTACAACAACATCTCTTCTCTGATAAGGTGTTCACAGGCGCGAGGGCAAGACAACCTGTCACATAATAGCAAACAATCCTATCAATTTGCGATGGACAAAATCATGTCCCGCTCTACATTGTTTCTTATTTGAGAAGACGTTTCACTCAGATATACATCACAATAGGGAAGAAAGGATTATAGCAACTTCTGTTTCAAAATTTAGATAAAAATAATAAATAAAATACAGCCGCAACTGTAACCCAGACTTTACTTCTTTTTTTTATAGGAGGGACAAGTGGAAATTGATTGTTGATTACCACTAAGTCTACAAATGCTGTCGATTCAGCTCAACTTGTACTGAACCTGGAAAATTCCTTTAAAAATAATGAGTACACAAAATGTTTCAAATGCGAGTTCTGACCGAAGAATAGCAGCCGTCTCCAGCATCTCAGCCATAAAGGTGGACACTCCTTTGATTTGGCTGTCTCCGGCACCCACTCGAGCGAGCACACAGTCCACCACACTCAGCTCTGCCTCATCACACGGCACAAAACAGCCAATCTGTGCCATCAGCACGATCACACCCACCTGCCGGATGTATGTAGATTTACCACCCATATTTGGACCTAAAAATATCAGAAAAAAGCTTTTTATCATATAGATTATGGAATAATGCATTTATGTACATGAATCTTTCATTTAAATGTTAGTACTCATAACCCACAAGCTCATTTTTTTAATCCTCCAATCAAATAAGAGCTGACCTGTGATGATATGAAACATCTCCTCGCCTCTTGTGAAGGTGACATCATTGGGAATAAAAGCCACATCGTCTTGGGCTTCAACACAGGGATGTCTTGCAGCTTTCACAATGAGTCTCCCTGATCCTTTCTCTAGTATTTTCGGCCTAATGTAAGGCACTGGGGCAGCATGGGACACCACGGCAAAGCTCACCACGGCATCCAGCTGAGCTATCACCTCATTTAGAGTCTGTACTGGATCCACGTATCCTATGGGTTACAAACACAGGGTTATTGAACTACTCATTCTCAACGTCCTAACAACTTTATTAACCAAAATTAATTTTAAAAAGAAGCTTAAATGTTGGACCAAAACTGTGTTCAATACACGTTAGTTTCTATAAACATTTGTGGATTAATGTTGATAGCCACAGAAAATCATTTAAAACCACAAACCTGGCTAAATTCACAATGAATTTTTTTTTTTAATTGAACATTGCTGTATTATAAATGAGATCGCACCATTTAGCAAAAAACAACGAATTAGCCAACGATCCAATCAATTGCAAAAGGACGAAATCAAGTCATGCCCTAGATTTCTTGTTCGAGAAGCTTTCACTCGGAAATGTCACTATGTAAGACAATCAGAATGTCCATATCATGCCATTATAGGCATCATTTAAAGTCTTATATTATAACAATTCTATATCAATACATAAAATCGCAATATAATTTTTCAATATCGGTGATATGATTTTTAAACATTTCCGATATACATTACAGCATTTTCTCAGGGCGCAGCCATCAGAAAGAGCAGAACACGATTGGCTACTTGCGTGATGACGTACACCACAGACACGCAGCCAGTGCTCAGCAGTAGTAGGCTAAGATCCAACACGGCAAGTTTTAGCTACAAAATGAGTACCCCTGACCGCAATACAAATGTGACTGAACGAGCTTCCACAAGTAAGGAGAAAGCAGAAGAAATAGTTGATAAGAGAGGAAAGACTAATTCAGTGGCGTGGAAGTGGTTCGGCTATCTAAGATCTGACAAACTTCAGGTTTCAGTGTGCTGCAAAATGTGCCGGAGAGTGGTGCCGACTAGGGGTGTAACAATACATCAATATAGATCGATGCATCGATACCTGTAGGCTATTTATATATTTATTTAAGAGGCACATTTGTTTTAACACTCTCCACTTTTTCACACAATGTCAGTCTATGCATTATCGCCAACGCGTGCAGTCTCGTTTAAATTACCTTTCAGAGCTTGTGAAAGACGCTTGGACAGTGCTTCACGAAAGTTTATCATTTGCTCGTGTTTAAAGCCTTGCAAAAAGCAGCACGCACTCATTTCAAACAGAGCACAAATAGGCCACTGAATTGAGTCTTCTTTTATTTATTTTTTGTGCTTCCGTAGATAAAGGTGTATGGTTTTGCATATAAGGAGAATAGAGCGCTATGAATCTTATATCTCATATCTTAAATCTTAATTACACTCACCTAAAGGATTATTAGGAACACCATACTAATACTGTGTTTGACCCCCTTTCGCCTTCAGAACTGCCTTAATTCTACGTGGCATTGATTCAACAAGGTGCTGAAAGCATTCTTTAGAAATGTTGGCCCATATTGATAGGATAGCATCTTGCAGTTGATGGAGATTTGTGGTATGCACATCCAGGGCACGAAGCTCCCGTTCCACCACATCCCAAAGATGCTCTATTGGGTTGAGATCTGGTGACTGTGGTTAGTACAGTAAACTCATTGTCATGTTCAAGAAACCAATTTGAAATGATTCGAGCTTTGTGACATGGTGCATTATCCTGCTAGAAGTAGCCATCAGAGGATGGGTACATGGTGGTCATAAAGGGATGGACATTGTCAGAAACAATGCTCAGGTAGGCCGTGGCATTTAAACGATGCCCAATTGGCACTAAGGGGGCCTAAAGTGTGCCAAGAAAACATCTCCCACACCATTACACCACCACCACCAGCCTGCACAGTGGTAACAAGGCATGATGGATCCATGTTCTCATTCTGTTTACGCCAAATTCTGACTCTACCATCTGAATGTCTCAACAGAAATCCAGACTCATCAGACCAGGCAACATTTTTCCAGTCTTCAACTGTCCAATTTTGGTGAGCTCGTGCAAATTGTAGCCTCTTTTTCCTATTTGTAGTGGAGATGATTGTTACCCGGTGGGGTTTTCTGCTGTTGTAGCCCATCCGCCTCAAGGTTGTGTGTGTTGTGGCTTCACAAATGCTTTGCTGCATACCTCGGTTGTAACGAGTGGTTATTTCAGTCAAAGTTGCTCTTCTATCAGCTTGAATCAGTCGGCCAATTCTCCTCTGACCTCTAGCATCAACAAGGCATTTTCGCCCACAGGACTGCCGCATACTGGATGTTTTTCCCTTTTCACACCATTCTTTGTAAACTCTAGAAATGGTTGTGTGTGAAAATCCCAGTAACTGAGCAGATTGTGAAATACTCAGACCGGCCCGTCTGGCACCAACAACCATGCCATGCTCAAAATTGCTTAAATCACCTTTCTTTCCCATTCTGACATTCAGTTTGGAGTTCAGGAGATTGTCTTGACCAGGACCACACCCCTAAATGCATTGAAGCAACTGCCATGTGATTGGTTGATTAGATAATTGCATTAATGAGAAATTGAACAGGCGTTCCTAATAATCCTTTAGGTGAGTGTATATCACTATATCTTGTTCTGTCCTATATATAATATGCTGTTGCTTCATTAAAAATCTGCGCTATACATTTAAAAGAAATGTCTTTTAATTTTATAGTACGTATATATACACACTTTTTCCCCCCCTTGTTTATCAGTTTTTTGACATTACACATTTTAGCACAGAAGCCTAAAATACTTTGACTGTTGTCATGTCATAAGCTGTCATTAGATTCCTGTGTGAATGTTTTATTTGTGGATGTCCCAATAATGATTTTATTGTTCATCAGTTGGAAAAAATCGTTCTGAAAAAGATTTCAACAATATTGTTCTTCTGTGTCATTATTGTTATAGTTGTGTAATTCCCTACTCTCATAGGGCAATTAGTAGAACTTTATAGTTATAGGTAACATCCTTTGTGTGAACGGGCCTTTACTTTTTATGGGGAGGGGGGGAGTAATATATCTTTTTTGGGATAATATACTCTGTAGTAATGGTTCAGAGAGAGCTTAACCTGTATTGTATCCAGAGTTACAATCAAATTAAAGTGAAAAGTTTAAAAACCACAGGGAACAACCCTTTACAAATGAATGACTCTCACCCGCGGCTATGCTGATGATCTCTTTGACGATGGCGTTCTGAGCCTCTTCATACTCTTCTCTGCTTTTTGTGTACTCCTCATTCAAAGAGCTCAGCTTACTGTGAAACAGACAACCCAATCACTTACTAAGAACTTCATTAGCTGCACCAATATTTAAACTCATTAAACATCCTTGCCTGTTAGTGAATCGCACTCCGTTCTTCTGAACATCTAAAGTTGTGAATTTCTTGTTGTTGCGAAGGCTCTTTTCTTCTTTGCACGTGACTCGGAAAAAGTAGCCGATCTGTGCGTTGGATTCAAGCTTCACAGTCTTGGCTGCTTCCAGCCCTAAAGATCAACATTTGTTACTAGTTCAAAACCAAAATGCTTAATAGAGAAATGCATTTAACTTCCACGCTTTGATCACTTACCAAGATCACGAGCCGCACTGCTCAAAGCACCCTGCATGGCTTTCTCCAGACGATCCATGTTCTCCCTGAGCTCACTCAATGTGGGATCAAATGAGGGCTTTACCAGGAACTCATGATGCTCAACCTGACAAAAAAATAAAAATAAACAAGGAGTGTTACATATTAAAGGAGTTTTAGGCCAGAGCAACCTACAAAATGATCTTTAAGTTTGCTTAAAGCACAAAGTGCAGATGACAAGATTAGACCTGGTTCATGTCCAGTGTGGTTTCAATCATCTCCTGAAATTTGGAGAAGTCAGAGATGAGGTCATTAAGGGGAGAGATAAATGCTGCGTGCAGGAGGACCTGATGTTTCCCTGTTAACAGATTCAAATACAGCAGTCACTCATTGTGGTGTCCCACAACAAGCTTTGTTGCTCAAATGCAAATTAGAAGGTAAACAGGCAAAGTTTTGCAGGCATGTGATCAGCTAAAGACAAAAAAGAATCCCCCCACAAGCCCAAATTATAAGTATTAAAAATATTAGTATTTTATTAAATGAATAAAGAAATACTACTTACTATTGCAATAATACATTGTACTCTAAAATTAAAGAATTGAGTATTTAATAATCAAAATAATAATACATTTAATTATAATAGAATATGTTATAATGAAAGTATTCATAGAATTGTTATTATTATTATTTTTAATAACATCAATAAAAATAATCATTATTTTACAGAACAAATTACAATACTAACATTTAGTCTTGCTTTCAAACGTTAAACCATAGAGAAAACCCCAGAGAGACCTTAACGATTCTCTTTGTGTGACAACAGATTATTCCCATTACAAATTTTGGAAGATGATTGGTGCATTTTGCATTCCCCCAATTCAAATTATAAGTGACTCAAACACACAGCACTTGCAGAGTAGCATTTACTGTGAATCAAAACTGAAAATGAGCACAGCTGTGCTTTACTGTGATAAATGCAGACTATATATTTACATAACATCATAGCCGTTGCGATTTGATGATCACACTAAGCCATATCATATTCTCACAACCATGTATTGTCAAAATTCATAAAAAAAAATTTACCCGGCAACTGGCAAGTAACAGTTTTAACACCTTTTTTTTTTTAAACGCATTTGAGGCTTTGAACACTGGCTAACATGCTAAGGATATCTCATAAATGGTGTCACAAGCTTGTGCAGCGTTGTCAGGAGCAATTTGTGCATGATGTAAATGTATTAGTAACATTTAAGTTAAACATTAAAGTAACATTTGTAACAAGTAACAATTTAAGGCCAATCCGCGATTTCAATCATCGTACAGTCTTTTCACGTGGGTTGTACTTTTCAGGTCAGAAAATACGGAAATACGCGTAAATACGGAAAAAATCTGATCCCTGGCTTTGCTCACCACAGTATCTCTCCAAAACCAGCATCAGACTCGGCAGTTGCCCCACAGCTTGATAGACCCGATAACAGTCCTGTAAAGTAGAGCTCTGACGCTGGAACTTCTTTGCCATCCGGTTCAGGTCTGGAAAACGGCGGAGAAGATCCTCTTGACAACTTTTCCTCAGCTCAGAGTCTTCCACAAAAGTCTCCACAAGGTTCAGTCTATACAACATGATCACAAATCACAGCTCACAGTCTTATCACTTCATTTCTTAGTCAAAAAAATAAATAATAATATAATAATAATAATAATAATAATAATAATAATAATAATAATACTTTTATTAGGAAGGATGCATTACATTTATCAAGTGACAGTAAAGACACTTAATGTTACAAATGATTTGTTCTTCTGAACATCATGCTGTTCTTTCTATTCATCACAGAATGAAAAAAAATCTGTTTCTACAAAAATAAGCAGCACAACTGTGACACTGAAGATCTGACTAATGGCTGCTGAAAATTCAGCTTTGCCATGACATGAATAAACTACATTTTAAAATATATAAAAATAGAAAAGTCGTTTTAAATTGTAATATTTTACAATACTAGCTTTATTTCTGTATTTTTGGAACAAATAAATGGGGTGAGCATAAGATATTCTTTCAAATACATAAAAAAAAAAATCTTACCATCCCCAAACTTTTAAAAAGTAGTGTACATGAAGAATTATAGTCTTATTTTATATTGCAGAAGTTCATTTCGAATAGACTTTAAAATCAGCATTAAAAGGTGTCATGAACTGTTTTTTTTATTTTTTATACTGTTGTCTGAGGTCAACTTATGACGTTCACATGGTTTTTACATTCAAAAACATCATAATGAATAAGTAATAGGCGATTTTCTACCCTGGTTTTGAGCCTCTCTCCTGGAACGCTCGCTTTTTATGGGCATGCCGCACTGAAGACTTGCAAGTAAACTTGCAGTACATGTGGGAATTGTTTTGAAAGTGTGTGGGAAAACGGCAACCGGAATGAATCGCCCACAGGGCTCGCAAAGTATCTTTATCAAACAAACAATGATTTATCTCTCATTTACCCACGACTGATTGGAATGTTATTTTTTTATTGCTTGGCCTGCCCGATCAGTGGATTTAACAGCAAACCCTACGCACGCACGCCAAGTACGTTGTAGACGTCTAGAAAACACATAGCCCAAGGACGTTGGGCTTTACGAGCCCTGGCCCATACATGTCCGAGTCTGATCACGAATCACAATGAACCAACAACACCTCAAATAAAGGATTCTTCAGCCTTTGACAGCGTGCTAATTCAGTTAGACACATACACAATCAATACGATCTGTAACAATGCAATACGATCACATATAAAAAACATTTTTTACTCACGTAAGTGTGTTGCTTCACTCATTCACGTAATCTCATCCTGTCTGCAAATCCAGTCTCTTGTTTACAAACAAATCCGTGGTGAAATGAAGGAACAAACGCGCAATATCTTCCCCACGTGAGCTGGATATTCATTAAAAATAAAGTTCATCCATACATTTATAATATTGGAATCCGAATGAAGCTTATGCAGCATGTTTATTGCTTGGAAGTTCGATCCGGTTTAGCTCCATGTAGGCCTATGTCATGTCAGGCACGAGTCAGTGGGCGGGGCTCGTAGTCTCTGCTCAAAGGTGTTGAGGTCAGGACTCTGTGCAGGCCAGTCAAGTTCCTCCACACCAAACTCGCTTATCCATGTCTTTAAGAATCTTCTTTGTGCACTGGTGGCACAGGAAGAAGACATCCCCAAACTGTTCATACAAAGTTGGGAGCACAAAATTGTCCAAAATGTCTTGGTATGCTGAAGCATTAAGAGTTCCTTTCACTGGAACTAAGGGGCCAAGCCCAACCCCTGAAAAACAACCCCACACCAAACTTTACACTTGGCACAATGCAGTCAGGCAAGTACCGTTCTCCTGGCAACCGCCAAACCCAGACTCGTCCATCGGATTGCCAGACAGAAAAGCGTGATTGGTCACTACAGAGAACACGTCTCCACTGCTCTAGAGTCCAGTGGTGGCGTGCTTTACACCACTGCATCCAACACTTTGCACTGCACTTGATGTAAGGCTTGGATGCAGCTGCTCGGCCATGGAAACCCATTCCATGAAGCTCTCTACACACTGTTCTTGAGCTAATATGAAGGCCACACGATGTTTGGAGGTCTATAGCTATTGAATCTGCAGAAAGTTGGCAACTTCTGTGCAATGTACCCCTCAGCATGTGCTAACCCTGCTCTGTGATTTTACGTGGCCTGCCACTTCATGGCTGAGTTGCTGTTGTTCCCAATTACTTCCACTTTGTTATAATACCACTAACAGTTGACCGTGGAATATTTAGTAGTGAGGAAATTTCACAAATGGACTTATTGCACAGATCGCAACCTATCACTGTGCCACGCTTGAATTCACTGAGCTCCTGAGAGCGGCCGATTCTTTCACAAATGTTTGTAGAAGCAGTCTGATTGACTAGGTGCTTGATTTTATACACCTGTGGCCATGGAACTGAATTATATTATATTATATTATATTATATATATACACTCACCTAAAGGATTATTAGGAACACCATACTAATACTGTGTTTGACCCCCTTTCGCCTTCAGAACTGCCTTAATTCTACGTGGCATTGATTCAACAAGGTGCTGAAAGCATTCTTTAGAAATGTTGGCCCATATTGATAGGATAGCATCTTGCAGTTGATGGAGATTTGTGGGATGCACATCCAGGGCACGAAGCTCCCGTTCCACCACATCCCAAAGATGCTCTATTGGGTTGAGATCTGGTGACTGTGGGGGCCATTTTAGTACAGTGAACTCATTGTCATGTTCAAGAAACCAATTTGAAATGATTCGAGCTTTGTGACATGGTGCATTATCCTGCTGGAAGTAGCCATCAGAGGATGGGTACATGGTGGTCATAAAGGGATGGACATGGTCAGAAACAATGCTCAGGTAGGCCGTGGCATTTAAACGATGCCCAATTGGCACTAAGGGGCCTAAAGTGTGCCAAGAAAACATCTCCCACACCATTACACCACCACCACCAGCCTGCACAGTGGTAACAAGGCATGATGGATCCATGTTCTCATTCTGTTTACGCCAAATTCTGACTCTACCATCTGAATGTCTCAACAGAAATCCAGACTCATCAGACCAGGCAACATTTTTCCAGTCTTCAACTGTCCAATTTTGGTGAGCTCGTGCAAATTGTAGCCTCTTTTTCCTATTTGTAGTGGAGATGAGTGGTACCCGGTGGGGTCTTCTGCTGTTGTAGCCCAACAAGGTTGTGCGTGTTGTGGCTTCACAAATGCTTTGCTGCATACCTCGGTTGTAACAAGTGGTTATTTCAGTCAAAGTTGCTCTTCTATCAGCTTGAATCAGTCGGCCAATTCTCCTCTGACCTCTAGCATCAACAAGGCATTTTCGCCCACAGGACTGCCGCATACTGGATGTTTTTCCCTTTTCACACCATTCTTTGTAAACTCTAGAAATGGTTGTGTGTGAAAATCCCAGTAACTGAGCAGATTGTGAAATACTCAGACCGGCCCGTCTGGCACCAACAACCATGCCACGCTCAAAATTGCTTAAAATCACCTTTCTTTCCCATTCTGACATTCAGTTTGGAGTTCAGGAGATTGTCTTGACCAGGACCACACCCCTAAATGCATTGAAGCAACTGCCATGTGATTGGTTGATTAGATAATTGCATTAATGAGAAATTGAACAGGTGCTCCTAATAATCCTTTAGGTGAGTGTGTGTGTATATATATATATATATATATATATATATATATATATATATATATATATATATATATATATATATATATATATATATATATATATATATATATATATATATATATATATATATATATATAAATCAATATTGGAAACAAAACTGCTTAATATTTTTTGGAACCTGCAATACTTTCAGGATTCATTGATGAATAAAAAGGAATAAAAAAAGATTCACTATTCTGATTCACTTCAATTCAATTCGATTAATTTGGATATATACATCAGGTACAGTACCATGGCAAGACAATTTTTTCAAGAAAATGAGTAAAATATATAGCTAATGTAATATAGCGCATAGTATATTTAGCAAAATGTTCTTCTCTAGAGTTAATTTTTCTAGCTGACTAACAAGTTTATGTACATTCAATGGCTTTTCTGAGGCAAGTGTGATGTAACATGACATTGTCTACAAGCTGTTTTTATTGACGTCTTTCCAGGGTTGAACGCTGATTGAGTGATTACACGAGACATGACACAGATTTCGGTAAGTTGTACTGTATCTCTCAACATACTTCAATGTTCATTCATGTTTATTTTATGCTGTAAACAGCAATAAACTGGAAGAGATGATCGGCTTCGCTTGAACTGAGGCACTATAGCGATTTGTCACGCCACAAAGAGCGCTAAAACGGTGTTTATTGTTTGAAATTCATAATAAAATGGACAGAATTTAAAATCGGTCTTTGTCTCACGTCAAAAGTAACAAAGGAGAAAGATTATTGTGATTTATTGGATAGGAGGCACAATACAAAGTTCTGTTCATTAATAAACTGAAAACAGCATAGACTGAGATTCTTGGGATTTAAGAATCTATATCGGTTCATAAAAATGAGAATCAATTAAAATCGAGAAATTTATATTTTTTACCCAGCCCTAATAGATAGCAAAAGTCTCACCTTTCTTCAATCTTGTTTTTGTCAATGAGAGGCTGTTTGATCCACTGGTTGACCAACCGCTGTCCTTGAGGGGTACGACATTTGTTTAAAAGGCCTGCCAGGGAGTGTGTGCCTGTAGCATCATCAGAGGAACCCTGAGAAATCATAGAATAAGAACATATATCAGAAATCAAAATAACCCTTCTCTGAAGAAATTGCATATTTTTCTGTTTTTCAATAACCCCTGACCTGGAAAAGATTCAGGGCCTGCACAGCAGCATTATCCAGACGCATGTACTGGTTGAGGTCAAATGTGGTCATTTTGAAGGAACCAAAATTGGCCTCATCTGAGAGAAGCTCCAGGTATTTGATGACTGCTTCTAAGCAAGACATTGCAATCTGGAAAAGCAATAACCTGATTAAATCTCCAGGTGAACCATCTGAAATTATACATGTATACTTGTGTTGCAGCGCCCCAAACCTGTTTCTCCATCTCTGGAAGGGCAGCACTGGACACCGTCTCTCCCTTGCGGGCCTTCAGAAGGCGATTCAGATCCTGCACAATGTCTTTGGTTGTGAACTCAGATTTCTTCCTGTCTGTGAGCAGAATGCCACCCCGCTGTACCACCTGAATTATGAACAGAAACCAGCTATTAAAGAATTATGGTTTTAAAATCAAGTTTTAGAGATGCAGTGATATTAAAGGGTCATAAAATGCACTCCCAGATCTTTATATTATGTTTCTGGAGGTTAGTCTATGAAGTTAGTAAAGTTTAATGCATTAAAAAAGTTACAATATTTGTAAAAACTATCACTTTCCATCCGCATTTCTTACTCAAAAGCAGATTTGCTCTTGTAATTGATAGACAGATATTAGTTGTTAAAGTCATCATGAAACCAAAATTACCAATTCTTATTAATTTCCTCAATCTTTAATCAAAATAACTTCTCCCTCTTGCAACAACATCTCTTCTCTGATGACGTGTTAACTAGTGAGAAGGCAGGATGACCTGTCAATCACATGGCATCATAGCAATGGCAAACCACAACGATCCAACAATTCAATCAATTCCTGATGGACAAAATCAAGTCCCGCCCCACATTTTTTCTTGTTCAAGAAGCTGTTTCACTATAGAGAAGAAAAGATTAAATCGCAATTTCCTTTTCAAGGGCAAGCCTTCTAGATTTACATATGCATGTTAAGGGGCATGACAACTCATTTTAAACTGTGGCGTTAACTTTGAGGTATGAAACTTGTATGGTTTTATTGTAAAGTAACTGGTTATGCGTGTAAATATTAAAGGCACAATATGTAATTTTTTGCCGCTAGAGATCGCTTATAAAAAACAAAGGCGTAGCTTGATGACGCCTGGATTTCGCGGAATCATGGAAGCTGTGGTTTTCACATCTACAGCCGGTGGAAAACAATCCGACAGGACTCGGGCAGAAATCATATTCATGGATGAGCTAATGTATTAAAGATTTATTAACGGTTACTGTAGTATGAAGCAGGGTGGGGCTGAAAGCCGTTGGAGTGGAACGAGGCCGCTGGAGCGATTGCTAATGAGAGACCAGCGCGACACACGGCTCAAGAGCAGAGAAGCTTTTATTATGCCACAGACGACCGTTTCAGCTTTTTCGGGTGATACGTATGTGGGGTAGCGCAGCGCTATCATATATCATATTAGATACATTTGAGTGTGTTGAAAGTTATGTTATAATGCTACTCACTATATATGCGTTCGCTCGGAGGCTACTATGATACACTTGTTGCAGACTGCAGTAAGCTAGATCGATATTAGGCATGGTAAAACATGGTACTCGCCGTAAATCATATGAGATTTAAACAATAAGAATGTGTTGAGCTATATAACAATGATTAGTTTTCTGTCGATGAATGTATCCAAACAGTTGCTCATCTGTCTAATAAAACACATAATATATTAAAGCGCCTTTGGTGTTTCCATGGTTTCTACAAAATAAAACCGGAAATCGAGGGTACGCGGGTATGACGTCATTGATAGGCGACGCATGGGCATGGTCCGTGTCCTGGTTAAAATAGCTTATTCTTGGAAATAATCATAATCAAATATCATTTGGGATAATGCAAGTACACAAGTCAACAAAAATAATTTTTTTTTATATTTTAATCTAAAAATCTTACATATTGTGCCTTTAAGGACATTTTCATTTTCCATTTAATTTCAATACCATTTAACCTTAAAAAAATCTCTATTAACTTATGTGGCACCGATATACCATATATACCCATCTTGTTTCAAAACACAATCTGGCATCTATAAGAAACTTACCTGTTTGAGTTTCCCAAGGTCTCCACCTGCATCTCCACCAGGAAGCACACACTCTTTGGGACCGATCTGCACCAGAAGAGCCTCCAGATTGGAAAACTGATCATTGTCTGGGAATTCACACACACCGAGTTTCCTGAGGGTGTTGTCCACATAGCCAACACCGACAACACGCTGTCCATCAGCCCCGGTGCCAAGACGAACTCCAACGACACCGGCTGCACCCTCCCCAGGTCCTCCTCCACTGCCAAACAAAATCTCCTCAAACTGGGTCAGGTTTCCTGGAGAAGCCTGGAATACAAAACACAAACATAATAAGACTGGGACAAGTGATACTGAGAACATAAAACATCAAAGAATGTAAGATACCTTGAAAGAGATCTGCCAGTCATGATCTTTGCTACTCTTACTGGCATTCTTGTAAACCTCCACCCGGTACTGCCTGACCAGCAGCAGGTCCCTCACAAATGACTCAAAGTTCATCTTACTGAGGACCACACTCTCCAACCTCTTGTTTCCTGCGTAAAATAAAAAAACTACCTTTATTAGACTAAATTCTAGATATATTAATATATTCAACAAACTGACGATATACTGATGCAGTTTAAGCAAGATGCATACATATGCACAATAGAAAGAAACAAAGAACCAGATATCTCTAATGAACTGATACTTTATTAAATAATTCCATAACTTAACAGCCAACCTGTGCCCAGGTTTTTGATGACTCCGTTCGTCTTGAAAACTTCCTTGGCTGCAAAAACCGCATCTTTTCCGTGTACCGTATAGTAATCGTTTCGATCAAATACTCTCACGGTGGTGTCAGGTTTCTCAGGCATAGAAAAATAAAAATTCAAGAATCCATGTTCAGATGCACTGTCCATAGACAGATTTTGTTTAGGTTGCACCGCCATGCTGGAATCTCCCGCCACAGCACAGGCGCGCCGGGAGGGTCAAAGGCAAACGGGGCGGAGCTAAAATGACGACAACCACACTTCAAATAAAGACCGGTTATTTTGTAACAATTATTTTAAAGAATTGCTACTATCCTGTTAAAACCTTCATTGGGTTAAGATTTAAATGTGAATGGTACTTCTTGTGATTTACAACCCGAGACTTTTTTGGCATTGTGATCATACAAGAAAACTATGGCAGGATATTTGCCAGTTCATTGTCCATTTCATATCGATTTAGGATTTATATTAAATCTTTATCCACCTCCATATATATACTCAGAATTGTTCTTGAAGGATTTGGAGATTATATTAGGAGAAAACTGTGATTTTTAGTAAGGATTAGTGTATTTGATGTGCTATTTTATTTTAATTCTAAGATTTTTTTCAACTTTTTGTGCAATACAAACAAATGCATATTGTAGAGTTATATAATTATTTATATAGGCCTATGTAATTATATGTATAATTAATTACTATATTGGGTAAACACCATATGAATATGTACCTTGCACACCCAGTTGCTCACACTTAATAAGTATTGAGTCATGCATGGAATTTTTCATTTTTAAAAATACTAACAAATGATTCAACTGAAAACTAATTATTTATGATTGATGTTATTAATGTTATATGCACAAAAACCTATTTTCTGTGTTGTGGCATTGAATAAAAAACACAAAGATGTTCATAGTATAGGTAATGCTATTTTAATATCTTAATATTCTAATATAATATCAAGGATATTGAATGATGTAATTATTATATAAGCCAGCTTTTACCAGTGTGTGCTGGAAATACATACATACATACATACATACATACATACATTACATACATCTTATTAACAGAGAACCGAGAATAATATCATCCATATGCTGTTACATTAATAATGTACTATGATTAAGTCCTTGATCCAGCTATTTACTGACTTGTATTCCTAATATGGTACCAATGTCATAGGACTTTTGTTGTTTAACATGCAAGCATAGCTGTCATAATCAACAGCGTAGTAGTTCTGAGTGTCTAAATCACAGTTATATCTGATTGAAAATAGTTGTTTTGCATGTGTCGGTTTAATCACAGATCAGCAAGATCACATTTAATCATGGTTATTTGCTTCATTCCCTGGGACAAGATAACCATCCATTCTGTATGAAGCTGTAATTAAAGGACTGATAATTTGAACCCTCACTCTGAGCTTCAGTCAAACAAAAAGGCTTGTATAAAGATATGGCAAATTGCAGAAAAACAATAGTAGCTTTTAGCTTGATTGAAGTGTTTAACAGGTGAACCTTTAGGTCAAGAGATGTGGATTTGGAACCCAAACAAAAGTGCAGAAGTTGCAATAGCAAGTAAGTGTCACTTGGTGTCAGAACTGAGCTGGTAAGGCCAGAATAAAAAGTGATCCATCTCTGCAGGGATTATACTCCTTGAAAGACTCCTTACATAACAGCTACTTCAGCTGTGTGCCTCTCTAAAGTATCTTCACTTCATTCATTGAATAAACAGACTTGGGAATCGGCTGTGGAAAACATTTGAACTGTTTTTTAGCCTACAAAGCACACTTTGCATGTGTACATCATACAGGTAAGCACTGTGTATGCCAACATATATGCACACACGCAACCTTTTTCCATTGAAAGTCACTTTCCAAATTTGAAAAAACAGACCAAACCAAAGCTGCTGAGGCATTATTATCACATCTATATTATTAATTCTCTCCCTTCATTCAAATGTATCCCTTTTTACACGTCTGTATACAGGTTTACCCTGTTCGCGGTTCATCCTTAAAGAAATAGTTCACCCAGAAAAGAAAATTCTGTCATCATTTACTGACGTTATAGATCTGTATGACTTCTTGAGTGGAACATAGAAGATAATGTGAGATATATCCCTTTTTTGTCTATACAATGAAAGTAAATGGTAACCAAGTGTTTTTTGGCTAAAAGTTGTGCAGGTTTGGAATGACATGAGCGTAAATGACGACAGAATTTTTTTATTTCTGGGTGAACTATTTCTTTAACTATTTCTTTACATTTTTGGTTAAAATATCTGTTTTAAGATTACACTTCTTACATTCAACAATAATCATTCAATAAAAAAAATCACTTCTTCTGCATCTTATCAAACTTCTGTAGTGTGAGTGAAGTTGAAAAGTTAAGAAGTGGTGTGTTCAGTGGAAAAATTAGTGGGTATTTACTGGCTAAACTTAAGGCTTTACCAAGAACCGATTTCATCAGTTTGAGACATAAAATTGTGTTTGGCTAAACCTTTAAGTATGTTTACAAATTAATATACTCTATTACAAAAGAGACTGCCAAAAAGTATGTACACTCCTGGGCAAAAAAAAAGCCCAAAATAGCTAAATACTAAGGGTACCTTTACACGACAATGATGTACTAAAAAACGGAAAAGTTTTTCCTTTGCATTCTTCTCGTACAGATGACACCATTATCTTTACCATTACCATTACTATGTGCCTATAGACTGAACACGCAATACACATGCGCATGACATCGCCTTTTTCACAAATGTACATATTTGTAGTTTTTCGTCTGTCAAACATTTGACAAGTAGGCTACGATCACAGTGGAACATTCAGGTCTGCGTTGGGTTGGCGCTGCAGCCGCTAACCCAAAGAGATTAAATTGTCATGTATTAGTAACAGCTTCACAAACAGTGGATATTTCTGTGCGACAAATATTTATATTATCACAGAAGTACTGGGATAAAAGTTTATAATTGCAATATAAACACTCATGTCTATGGTAGCGATCAAATTAGAGTAAATCACCCTCTAAAAAATGTAGGCCTATTTGTCATTGAATCATTCATTCAAGAGATTCGTAAAAAAAAAAAAAAAAAAAAACGCTGATTCATCCAGCAATGAAACAAGTGAAGCATTTATGAGTGAGTCATTGAATCATTCATTCAAACCATTTTTTAAATAACTCATTCAACATTTTAAATAGACTGCAGCAATTAGCATTTTGTCAAAGCTTCTAGTAAATTACATGTTATTATGTTTAGTTGTCTGCTCAGAATTGTGGGAGAATCGTGATCTCTGTTTGAAACAAAGAAATCGTGATTCTCACGATTCTCACGGTTTTAATTGTCTTAACCACAAATTATTGGTCAGGAAATTAGCTAAATTTAAGCAAATGCACTACTTAAAAAGCCATTGCTGTCTCTGAAAAACATTGAAGACAGAATGAAGCTTTTGGCAGATTATGGGAAGTTGATGAGTGGAGTGATGAATCACGATGAAACACGAGTTGCATGGTGATGCTCCAGAGCAGTGTGTTCGAAAATCTAATCTAATATAATAATAAAAGCATCTCTACCACAGTGAAGTATGGAGGATGAGATGTCATTGTGTGGGGAGCCTTTTTAGCTGCTGCTATTGGTGAGCTGCTTCACTGTGAAAAGTCATCTAATGCTTTGGCATACATATTGCAAAATGACTTGCTTCCCACAAATGGAAAGTTATCTAAAAAGGAATGAGCAGATTTTCCAACAAGACAATGCTCCTGCCCAAAGACAACCAAGAAGTGGCTTGAGAACAAGTCCATCAGGCTCATGTTTTGGCCTGGTCAGAGTCTAGATTTGAACCCTATTGAATATTTCCCTAGGAGACATTTTTCAACTACTCATGAATTTTAACATTGAGTGGAACAACACTGACTTTTCTTCCTGTAAATGCTGTCTGCAATTTGAGATTATTCTTTGCAAAGTTACTTTATCTACAGTATTTGTGCAATTCTCGCTCATTTCCTGACCAGTGCTTTGTGATTAAAATGGTTAAGACCATTTTTGGCCTGGCCCATTTTCTGTACCCAGGAGTGTATGTATATGCCAAATTATGTATGTAAAGAACCCATGACTGTTGCAGTGCTGTTGATGTTAGTGGTATTGCTCTCCAGTGAATTCCATATAGGCCGATTGAGAGTGTGTTTGTTCTCTGCAGTGGCCTTTCGCGGTGGGATGGCCTGCTTTAATGGGGGTGGCAGACTGCTGCAGCGCTCTGGACTGTGGCCAGATGCAATGGTCTGACTCTTACTGCTGTGACAGGGCAGAACTGGGAGCACTGCAGAGGATTAAATCATCAGGACATAGACAGGCAAATTTCAAAGTACCCTCTGTTGCATTGAAAAATCAGTCAGTAATTCTAGTTCAAATAACAGAAATTTGTACACACTGTCAAACTTTTTAAATACAAATATTGCAAGTACTTTGCCAGTTTATGCACTCAAGTATTTGTTGAGGGCGTTGATTCAATGTACACATAAATTGAAGAAGATTCCAAAAATATTACTGAAAAAAATATTAATGAGACAAAGTTTTTCCAGAATAAGAGTTTATATATAAACAGGGAATAAAGTTTGTAGCCTTCTCAAACCACTGCTCCAATCGGTGCACATGGAAATTTACTAACTTCTGCGAAAAAGAGAAATGCTCTTAAAGGGGCTGCACCACTTTCTTAAAGGGCACTGCATTCTCACAAAGGCCCTCTCTCTCTTTCTGTCTCTCTCTCTCTCTCTCTTTCTTTCTCTCTCCTTCTCTCTTTCTCTCTGTCTCTCTCTCACACACACACTATATATATATATATATATATATATATATATATATATATATACACCGATCAGGCATAACATTATGACCCCTGACAGGTGACGTGAATAACACTGATTATCTCTTCATCATGGCACCTGTTAGTGGCTGGGATATATTAGGCGGCAACATTATGACCTCAAAGTTGATGTGTTAGAAGCAGGAAAAATGGGCAAGCGTAAGGATTTGAGTGAGCTTGATAAGGGCCAAATTGTAATGGCTAGACAACTGGATCAGAGCATCTCCAAAACTGCAGCTCTTGTGGGGTGTTCCCGGTCTGCAGTGGTCAGTATCTATCAAAAGTGTTCTAAGGAAGGAACAGTGGTTAACTGGCAACAGGGTCATGGGTGGCCAAGGCTCATTGATGCATGTGGGGAGCGAAGGCTGGCCCGTGTGGTCCGATCAAACAGACGAGCTACTGTAGCTCAAATTGCTCAAGAAGTTAATGCTGGTTCTGATAGAAAGGTGTCAGAATAAACAGTGCATCGCAGTTTGTTGCGTATGGGGCTGCATAGCCGCAAACCAGTCAGGGTGCTCATGCTGATCCCTGTCCACCGCCAAAAGCGCCAACAGTGGGCACGTGAGCAGAACTGGACCCCGGAGCAATGGAAGAAGGTGGCCTGGTCTGATGAATCACGTTTTCTTTTACATCACGTGGATGGCCGGGTGCATGTGCGTCGCTTACCTGGGGAACACATGGCACCAGGATGCACTATGGGAAGAAGGCAAGCCGGCGGAGGCAGTGTGATGTTTTGTGCAATGTTCTGCTGGGAAACCTAGGGTCCTGCCATCCATGCGGATGTTACTTTGACACGTACCACCTACCTAAGCATTGTTGCAGACCATGTACACCCTTTTATAGAAACGGTATTCCCTGGTGACTGTGGCCTCTTTCAGCAGGATAATGCTCCCTGCCACAAAGTAAAAATGGTTCAGGAATGGTTTGAGGAGCACTACTGAGGAGTTTGAGGTGTTGACTTGGCCTCCAAATTCCCCAGATCTCAGTGCAATCGAGCATCTGTGGGATGTGCTGAACAAACAAGTCCGATCCATGGAGGCCCCACCTCACAACTTACAGGACTTAAAGGATCTGCTGCTAACATCTTGGTGCCAGATACCACAGCACACCTTCAAGGGTCTAGTGGAGTCCATGCCTCACCGGGTCAGGGCTGTTTTGGTAGCAAAAGGGTAACCAACACAATATTAGGATATACACTATGTACTGGTCAAAAGTTTGGAAACATTATTATTTTAAATGTTTTTGAAAGAAGTTTCTTATGCTCATCAAGCCTGTATTTATTTAATCAAAAAAATTTATATTGTGAAATATTATTACAATATACTTACTATATACTTTAAAATATCATTTATTTCTGTGATGCAAAGCTGAATTTCCATCAGCCATTACTCCAGTATTCAGTGTCACATGATCCTTGAAATCTACTGTGCATATACACTATATTGCCAAAAGTTTTGGGACGTCTGCCTTTACATGCACATGAACTTTAATGACATCCCATTCTTAATCTGTAGGGTTTAATATGGAGTTGGCCCACCCTTTGCAGCTATAACAGCTTCAACTCTTCTGGGAAGGCTTTCCACAAGGTTTAGGAGATTGTTTATTGGAATTTTTGACCATTCTTCTAGAAGCGCATTTGTGAGGTCAGGCACTGATGTTGGACGAGAAGACCTGGCTCGCAGTCTCCGCTCTAATTCATCCCAAAGGTGTTCTATCGGGTTGAGGTCAGGACTCTGTGCAGGCCAGTTAAGTTCCTCCACACCAAACTTGCTCATTCATGTCTTTAAGGATCTTGCTTTGTGCACTGGTGTGCAGTCATGTTGGAACAGGAAAGTGCCATCCCCAAACTGTTCATACAAAGTTGGGAGCATGAAATTGTCCAAAATGTATTGGTATGCTGAAGCATTAAGAGTTCCTTTCACTGGAACTAAGGGGCCAAGCCCAACCCCTGAAAAAAACCCCACACCATAATCCCCCCTCCACCAAACTTTACACTTGGCACAATGCAGTCAGGCAAGTACCGTTCTCCTGGCAACTGCCAAACCCAGAATCGTCCATCGGATTGCCAGACAGAGAAGTTTGATTCGTCACTCCAGAGAACACGTCTCCACTGCTCTAGAGTCCAGTGGCGGCGTGCTTTAGCTTTACACTACATCCGACGCTTTGCACTGCACTTGATGATGTAAGGCTTGGATGCAGCTGCTCGGCCATGGAAACCCATTCCATTAAGCTCTCTACGCACTGTTCTTGAGCTAATCTGAATGCCACCTGAAGTTTGGAGGTCTGTAGCTATTGAATCTGCAGAAAGCTGGTGACTTCTACGCACTGTGCGCCTCATCATGCACTGACCCCGCTTTGTTTTTTTTTGTACGTGGCCTACCACTTTGTGGCTGAGTTGCTGTTGTCCTAATTGCTTCCACTTTGTTATAATACCACTAACAGTTGACCGTGGAATATTTAGTAATTTAGGAAATTTCACGAATGGACTTATTGCACAGGTGGCAACCTATCATGGTACCACACTTGAATTCACTGAGCTCCTGAGAGCGACCCATTGTTTCACAGATGTTTGTAGAAGCGTCTGCATGCCTAGGTGCTTGATTTTATACACCTGTGGCCATGGAAGTGATTGGAACACCTGAATTCAATGATTTGGAGGGGTGTCCCAATACTTTTGGCAATATAGTGTATATATATATATATATATATATATATGTCTATAAACATCCTCCCACTTTCAACTGCTTCAAGAATAGTATGTATAACGATAAAAAGATTAAACAACTGAGACATAAACTGAACAAATTTCACAGACATTTGACAGACAGAAATGTGATAATGAGTCAGTATCTGATATGGCCACCAGCTGCTTTAAGCAGTGCATCTCCATCTTCATGGACTGCAGCAGATTTACCAGTTCTTGGTGTGAGATGTTACTCCACTCTTCCACCAAGGTACTTGCAAATTCATGAACACGTCTGGGGGTTACACATGGTTTGGGACTGCAAAAATAATCAGCTGTCCTTTCTGTCTCACTGTAACACTGTCTTAAGCATCTTAAGCCGGGTTCATACTGTCTGAGACCAATTTACTACCACTTGTTTCACACACATCATCTTAAGCCGGGTGCACTGTGCAATTTTGGCCACGATTTCTTGGCCACATCTGAGAAAAATTGAGTTGCAAATTCTAAAAAATTCCTCTGATCCTAGGCTAAAATCTGAAGTCTTTGATCAATAGTTTAACATGTTCACCAACAGCCGATTAATGACCGCTGCGATCAAATATGACCTTTGACGAAATTCTGGCAATGTCAGAAGATTGGCACAGTCCTGAAGTGTGACTTCTCCTACGACGACCGTCAAATTGTCTTAGTTTTTCAAGACAAGTTACAAGCTAGAGATTTCTTTGTAGCCAGAAATCTCTTTAGTAACCTAAGTTACTGTAACTGTAATTTTAATACCGCCTGTTATCTGTTAGTGACTTAAGGACTTTTCCACAGGTGCATGTGCAAATATTGTTTATTTATGGTTCACTGAACAAGCATGAAAAACATTGTTTAACCCCTTTCCAATAAAGATTTCCAAGTAAAGCTTACTTGAACAAAATTATGTTTAAAATACAGTATGCTGAAAAAAAGTATATATATATAGCAATTGCGGTATCAATAAATGTAAATCATTAAGGTCATATACAGCACAAAATGCAACAAGAAGCAATAAATAAATGATTTCTGAAACAACACAAGGCAAGGACCAGCCCAAAAAAGCTATCAGTTGTTCCTACTTTCAGTCATATGTCAGTAATTGCCCTTGTCAGCACAATGGATGTGCATATTAGTCTTCTCGTTGTTATCTGCTAAATGGCATCTCAGTAACTTGGCCATCAGTAAGTACTTAACAGAGTGTCTGTGTGTAAGAACAGCCAAGTCTTGCATATCAGCTGTCTAAAACTGGGCTGTCTGGAGTCAACAAAAAAAAAAAGAGAGAGTGAAGTGCGTATGGTTAAATATAATGTAAAATTAATTTTGAATGTGCTTATATTGCGTGTATATTTTGCTATAAAGCTACTTTTTTAAAGTGTTAATTATCTGGAGGGTTCGGTGATAATTTGTTTGGCTGAAATAGGTCTCACTAAATATGTGGTTAAATATTAATGCTTTTTGTGAAACTGAAGCCTCTGCTGTACTTGAATTACAGGTAGCAATTTACAATGTCTTAGACTACCACTACTGACCAAGAAACTTTAAGGTAAACATATTAAACTGTATAAATATTCATCAATTTGACTTTTGTTTCTTCCCTATATCAAGCATGGTACGAGGTTACTACTTTTTTTTACTATTATTTACTTTGGATATGTGACTTGAAAGGTTTTACAGTAATCCTTGTTGCAATATCAGTTATGTTGCACTTTAACCCTCCGTGTTTGTGCATTTTATTTGTGGCAATTAAAGCTATCGTTGAGGTTTGTTGTAACCGTGGAGCTCTGAATATCTGCAAAGGGCAATAAATGATGTGACATAATTTATGTCCTTTGTAGATAGAAAATCTGTGCTTCTAAATCTAATCCTATAGTGCTGCAGTCATGTATTCTTTGGATCTTATTATTGAATGTATTGTTTTGTTTACACAAAGGTTGTCATGCATTCAGGCAGTTTATTATATTGCCTCTTTTATAGATATATTGTGTCAACATAAAGAATAATGTGGACGATTGCATTATCTACCACATTACATATAATAATTTCCATTATAAAGATTGAAATTGAAGATGCCAAATCTCTCTGAACACTAAGCTCCAAAAACCATCTATAATTAAGCTTTTTTATATCACTGATCTCTTAAAGCTCCTGATGTTAATAAAAAAGCCTGTGTTTGCCACAAAATACTCTTTTTCTGTCCATTTAATTCTGATTTATTTATTGTTCTTCTTGAGAAATCTCACACAGGTGGTAGATTATGTGAATATAAATCCCCTTTTTAAATCAGCTTTACTGACAAAGATCCAGAGCTTATCTATTACGAGTCAAAATTCAAGCCTTTGTGAATTCCATAGTGGCAAAATATTAATTGAATTTTCCAGAATTTAATTTGAAACTCCTTCCATTCCTGATGGATAGCCTATGTCAGGTATAAATCCTGCCTATAATTACCATGTATCGTTCAATTTTTTGTGAAGTTTTCCCAACATTGATAACTGCTACCTTCACTATTCAACTATGATTTTGGGCTGCCATTCAAAAAAGAGAGAGGGAAACAGATGGATACTTAGAAAGGGAAAGACAATCTCAGTCATGCTCTTTTTCCTTTATGTACAGCTTCGTGAACAAAACCACACATTCACATACACAAACACACGTGCATACAGCCACACACAGGTCTATGTTGGGAAACCGGAGCCTGGTGTTGCAAAGTCTGCCAGTGCTTGCTACAAAGCCTCAATGTGCATTAAGAATGAATAGGTCTTCAGTTTCATGGCCCTCACTCTGAGTAAACACCTGAGTGGTCAGGGACTCTTTATACCAGTGATTATCAACCATCTGTGTGTCTCACATGGCTTTTTATGTCCTCGATTACCCATTCACAGACATTGGCATCTTATTACTAAAGTTCTTGGCATAGTTAAAAGCAATACCAGGATACATGGTTTACCTGCACTCATTTTACTAGATTAAAATCCTGAGTGAATGAATTCAGTTTAACTTGATCATGATAACGACAATGCCATTCACATTGTGCCATATTCATATATCTGTATACAATAATATTTAATGTCATGATATTTTATATATGCTGTCCAAAACATATAACATTCTTAGTGCAGTGTGTAAAAATGTAATTTTAGTATTATTTATATACTATTATAGTACTTGTTAATATTTAAAATTTAGCTTTAATTTCATTTTTAGTCATTTTACTTCAATTTAAACTTGCTTTATTCCAGTTAACAATATAGTGTTTTAAGATACCAGACACCCTTCCAGACTGTGCGGAAACTGTTGGTAACCTGAAAGAGGCATTAAGCACACATGATGCATGTGTTGTGTGTAACCAATGCATGATTCACTCTTTCCCTTGGTTTTACAACCTCTGGGAAAGGAAGTATGCAGGAACCACCCAAGTTCATTCTAGACTGTTTTAGATGTAACTGTTTTCTTAAAAGGAAGCTTGATTCAGTCATTTTCTTTTTAGTGGTGGTGGTGGTTAGGGGTGAGGGGGTCCAGAGGCATGGAAAACATAGTGAACTCCATGATTCAACAGCACCTAAGATGAATACAATACAAATGTATCACATTTACAATACTGAGGACTGTTGTTCACTCATATATAATCTCAGACAGTTGCTCCTGCTGCTCTTTTGGTATGAAAATGCCTCAACCCCCCCTCAGCAACAGTCTGTCTTCTCATCCCTTCAATATCCAACAGACCTGGGACATGGCCAGAGACAGGTGGCCTGGAGCTAAGGCAGTCAAGCATTGAGAAGCTGGCTAGAAGCTTGAGTATAGGCCTTGATAAACAAGGCAGGATCTGGATGTCGGCATCACCACTTTTGGTGCCATCGTTATTACTGACTTTGTGTGGTCTTATTAATCAAACTTTCTTTATCATATAGACCTTGGTTTGCTTTCCCTATTGTTTTGGTTGTTGAATGATAAAATCAGATACATTAGGCCTATGTTCCTTAAAAGTAAATTATATTACTCAGATATTTTGTTAAGAGCTTGATACCCATGGTAAAACCCATGAAGATGGAATATCTTGATAGAAAGTCCACTGTAAAACACACCAAGTATGATAAAGTTGTAATAATTGTTCTAAAACTACAAGAATAGGGAACAACACAGAGGAACAATCATTGAAATCACTTTCAGAATGATTTTTTCCCAGCTGAACGATAAAAGCATTGAAAGCCATTCAGAATCTTTAAAGCATTTCAAGTCACCATCAAAATTGTCAATTATAATTTTGCAATAGTTATAGTAAATTATTTATCTGTGCACAGCATTAATAATATTTATTTATTTTATGTGTCCCTGTAATCTTTAATCTTTCCTGATGGACAAAATCAAGTCCCACCCGTATACATTTTCATGTCTTTGTTCGAGAATCCTTTCACCCGGATAGGCCCCTATATGTCAGAATAGGGAAGAAAAGACTATCACAGCTTTTGTTTCATGCCGACTTTGGCAGACTGCAGCGTATGCTTGCAATAAATAGAACGTTATTGTTTCTTGGTGTGGACGCTAATATAGTTTATTGTTAATATCATTATTACTGTTCTTGGTGTGATTGGGCCTTAGTTGTGCATAGTTACACTTAAGTTGTACAACTTTCCTTTAAATACACATTTAAAGCACATTTAAAGTTCTGTGAATTAAAAAATGGTCATCTGTGTAAAGATTCATATAGCCTAATATAAGGCCCACACTAAGCAATTTCCGTTTATTTTACATTCAATTTGGTGTTGGCATTTTTCAAAATGTAATTGAAAAAAATCTTAACATTTAACCAGCAGATTGACACTATAATTTGGCACCCTAATGGTGGAATTCACAACAGCTCAGGTGATTCCCTATTTCATCCCTGTTACATGGCATTTACGACCGGGCAGATTCTACAGTGTGTGACCAGGGAGTGACGCATTGCAGGTACAAACGCACCAATCAGAGTCATCCGCACAACCGAAACGCGTATAGTATTCTTCCGCCGTCAGATAGTCCCGCTTGTACTTTTGCGTCATTATCTGCCGATAGCACAATAAAAGACTATTTTGTTTATGAGGAATGACATACATCACGTTTAATCAAGCTTTGTTTAAGGTCCGTGGACAAATATTGCGTTATTTCCGATGCACCCCTAGCCAGAATGCAGTGCGTTCGGCGGATAAATACAAGAAGATGGGAGGTGTTTATGTACGACCGTTGAGGCGGGTCTATACCAATATTCCGACCACCATTTGTGAATCTTTCACGGAGACGGAGGGAGACTGACAGAGAAAAAGACAAAATGGTGAGTGCACACCAATCTTTCTAATGAATGATGGATATGCGTTAATTAAAAGATATGTAACCTTTACATATATCTGTGCGGAAGCAAGGAAGTCAAGAAATAGAAAAGAATATTTTTCAGTCGTTTACAGAAATGTGCCGCCAAATTTATGACTAACGTACAGTGGATGGACTGAATGAGGTAATATTCGCGCCGCTCCGCAGTCTTCGGTTTTTTTTATTTTACTTTTTGTCATTTTTCGCAAATATCACAGGCTAAACCTAAGAAATTCCGCGGAGGAAGTAACGTTGACACTAAACTTCATGGGTGTGCTTGAGCCCCTTTACTTTCAGTTTCCTATTCAGATCGTAGTTATTACAAAACTTGGTAACGTTAATGGGGTTTAGCAAGTCACAGTTTATACAAGCTTTAACATTATTTGCTTATTTTCTTCACGCTCTGGGTTTGTAGCGAAAGTATCCTGGTTGGCTTAGTTGTTAAGTTGACAGGGCAGCTTCACATGTGGGCTGAAGCGCCGTGTTATAACGGGCTGCGTTAAGAAAAGTAACTTAGCCGGTTAAACAAACAAAACATATGTATTGTGGGGTTTTTGTGCATACAGTGGTGGAGGATTTATGTATCCTAATTCTTGAACCATCGTAAGGATCGTAATGTTCAGCATCACACGTTTTACTCACATATCTATTTAGTTTCATGTGCATATATGCATGTTACAACGTAGTGATCAGATTGGCTCGTTGGGAAATAGCCTGCAGTTAACGTTACGTCTTACTGGGTTACTCGAGCATTATAGCACTGGAGTACAACAACAGTAAAAAGGTTAAATTACTATCTAAAATGACTGTTTATAGTGCCACGAGGGAATAGTTCACCAAATACCAGGAATCAGGTAGGTGGGTGAAGTGCTGTTGTTAGGAGTGTCTACATAACGTTACCGTCGCTGTGTTGAGACTTTATTATCTTAAGGTGGTGTCGTAACATTTAGCTGGGAGGGAATCTGAGGTCTTTGTTTGGTCTCACACGGGTTGTTAGGCATTGACGCCAGAGTACCAAAACACTACGAATTCGTAGTGAGTATATTCTTATACACATGATTTATTAATATGGTTGTTTGCATCTCTTCCCATCCCCAGGCCGATCAACTCACAGAGGAGCAAATAGCCGGTAAGGTCCTTTACTTGCTTTGCTTACACACCCCTTCAGAGTTTCTGCATTGGCTTGTGGCGTTTTGAAATAGCCTGGCTGTTCTAGTTTGTTATAATTTGCCTTTTAAGGTGGTATCTTAGTCAAATCTGTGGGCAGGGATGGGTTATTACCTCCTTGAATGTGAAGACTCGTAACTTTTGCTGAAAAAAAGTGAACCAAAAACAGATACTGTAAAAATAAGTGTAACTAAGTGAGCCAAATGCATTTCCTTAAGTTTTAGTATTATTTTGCATGTTTATAGTAAAATATTTGAAATGGGCCAATGTTTTGTGTAACAGAGGAAAGCCGGTTGGACATCTGTAATGTCTGATGTCATATCAAAGGAAGTATCAAATAGTCTCATCAACACTACTCTATGGACAGTGTTGGCACAGAGGGGAGTTTGCATTGCCCTTTTGTGTTCAGACTGCTGGGCAAATGCATGCACTGCTGAAATGCAGTCTCACTTGTCACTATGGTTTTGTCTTGACTATGCCTGAAAGGATCAGTTCTCCTTTTTTAAACTGATCAGTGACAGTTGCTGGAGCTTCTTATAAAATGTTATCTTGTGAAATTAGGTCATTAAGATCATACTTGAGGCATCTATACAAAGTGATCTTGTTTTGCATGTCTGTGCATTTAACTACAGGTGCTCGGCAGGTCTGGTTACTCAAGGCCTTACACTAGTACTAGTGATCGGTTGTTGCCATGGCTCTGGGGTGTTTGTGTGTCTTCCACGGCACCCTGTCATCCTAGTCATTTATCTATGAAGGCGTTTGTTGTTACTGGTCTTGCCTATAGACAACTATGTAATAAATGCTACTTTTAGCTTTGGGAACTTGTTTTAAAGTTTGAACTTGGCCTTTTCTAACATGTAATACATGCCATATAGGACAAATTGCATATAGGATCTACTAAATGTTTTAAGCTATGTGGAATCACAATGCCCACAAGTAATTTATTATTTAAAAAGCTTGACATGGAGTCAAAGTACTTTACCTGTTCCTTTTGTTTATTGCTCAAATCCAAAAGTGATTGCTGTTTATGACATGTTTATAAAAATGTCGTTATGTGATTTGCCTCTACTGTTAATTTTCACAGAGTTCAAAGAGGCGTTCTCGCTATTTGACAAAGATGGGGATGGTACCATCACCACGAAAGAGCTGGGAACTGTTATGCGCTCTCTTGGCCAGAACCCTACAGAGGCGGAGCTGCAGGATATGATCAATGAGGTGGATGCAGATGGTGAGGACACATTTTTGCTGCTACATTAGCCATCAGCATGATGTTAACTCTTGCGAGTAGGGTCCAATTTGCATATGACTTGAAACCATTTCCCTAAAGTATTTTCACGATTAAAACATTATCTTCACTTAAAGTGCTTTGTTACTTATCTGCCTGTGTACTTTGCTCTTTTATCAGGTAATGGAACAATAGACTTTCCTGAGTTCCTAACGATGATGGCAAGAAAGATGAAGGACACTGACAGCGAGGAGGAGATCAGAGAAGCTTTCCGTGTCTTTGATAAGGTAAGGCTTCTGAAGAACTGTTGCATTCATTTAACCTGCTATTAAGGCTTTGCTGGTAACATTCCTAGACTTAAAATAATTCGAATGGATCGTTGTTCACTGGTCTTCGTCAGGATGGGAACGGATATATCAGTGCTGCTGAGCTGCGCCATGTGATGACAAACTTGGGGGAGAAATTAACAGATGAGGAGGTGGATGAAATGATTAGAGAAGCAGACATTGATGGAGATGGTCAGGTCAATTATGAAGGTGAGTGTTGTAATTTGCATCATCTGCATTTGAATGGCACTTGATTTGGAGTTGAGTTTTGTTTCTTTGCAATGACTTTTAAAACTTCCCCTTTTCTCTTTCTTTGCAGAATTTGTACAGATGATGACAGCGAAGTGAAGGCCTTGTACAGAATTTCTTGTATAAAATTATATGCCTTTTCTTGTTTTTAATTTCTGTAAAATGTTTAATTTTAATTTTAATTTCCCCCCATCCTCTCCTGCTGTCCAAAGGATTTGCATGTATACTATAAGATTTGAGTGCTCATGCCTTCCCCCAACTCCTACCCATTGTAAACAATCTGTTAGAGGAAGCAGTTATGGGACCAGGTGATGCGTTTAGGCACAGATACTGACTACGCACAGGCCCCTTTCCCCTTCTGTTGCTCTGTCTGCCTGCCCACCTGACAAGCGGTGACATCAAGGGTCCAGCTGACTGACAGTGTGGCGTCTTTTCAACAATTTTGGCATGACTTTTTTTTGTTTTCTCTCTCTCTTTTGATTTTATGTGGAGGTGCAACTCTGCATGGACAATGGACTGAGTATAAATAGAAATGGGAAAAGTCCTCAGCTTTGCACTATTGCAACATCTTTGAATTCAATACTAACGGGTTTATCGCCAGGTACTCATACACTCTAATCTTTTTGTATTTGTTCTGTTCTTACTATGCTTTTTAATTAGTCACTTTTCTTTTGTAACTGCTTATGGCACAGCCATGCCTCAGAATCCATTCCAAGTTGTATATTTGTTTTCCAATAAAATTAACAATTTACCCAAAAACTGCTTCCCTGCCTTTTATTTGAAAAGATTGCTTGGTTGGAATCAAAAAGGGAGAATTCTCAGTATTTTGGTTAAGCATTGGCTAACAAAGGTATGTTGCTGTTATTAAAATGCATATACAATTGTTAGTCCACTCTCCAGTAACATGATGTTGGTTTTACCCACTTTTCAGTCATATTGTGACTATTTTCAGTGTAATTCGCTTTTAATTAGACACTTTTAATTACTTAATTAGTCTTGCATAATTTTGAATTTACATGCAACTTTGTCAAAGGAAAAGTCGAGCAATTTCTGTATAAATTGTTAACTTTGTTTGGAAATAATGACAATCTGTTTGCCTGGCCATCTCTCTGCTGTTTACAGGATTGAAAATAACGTACTTAAAAGAATGAAACATTTGCACTGAGATTGCTTAGTCTACTGTTTGAAACAACATTTTATACGGCACAGCTATTCAAAAAGCTTAATATCTAGTTAATGTAAAAAATGCTCTAAGACTTTGGTCAGGCCTGTAGCAGGCTAATTCTGTTCCTGCTCAAAGGGTCCTTATTCTGCTAAGCCTTTTCTATCGGACCACTGCAGTCTCCTTAAAAGGGCTTGTTGAAATGTTGCCAGAGATCCCCATGTTGGATACACAACAGATTTTGTAGCTGCAAGGCTGAAATGCAAACACTGCCTGAGTGTTTCATTGTTAACAGGCTGTGCACAAATGGCGATGGGCCTTTTGAAGTAATCACGTGTAGTTAACTTATAGTTTGAGGAATGAGCAAAAACTCATTCGCAATGCAAACAAATGCAAAGCGATGGTGATGGAGGCCAATGAAGCATAAGCGACTCGCTGTATCGAGGGAGATATGTGTGCATCTCATCTCAGAGAACTATTTACCACCGTGCTGAGCTTTCTGACGTGTGATATTCATGTTCCATCACGTTTCCTAGCAACCGTGAATTCCAGTCTCACGGGTAGCTGCTCTTTCCCTTTTCCAGTAGGCTTTGAAGGATCATCGGGAGTTGAGCAGTGCTCCCATGTTCACAGCATGTAACTATGCGACTGACTGAGGATGGAGATGTGGCGCTCTGTGGAGGTAGAGTAAATAAAGGCCAGACTTTGTATTTCTAAAGTATTTCTTAGACTTTGTATTTCTTTGTTTTTGTAGCCAATGGCGATACATGAGTAGACTTATATTAAATGGAGACAAGTAGAAAAAAACAGGCTTTTTGTTTTTAGAAAAGGATTAAAAGGCACAGCAAAGTCCACTTGACAACCGAGTCATGGGACCTTGTGATATTACTGTGATGCAGGCTAACAATAGCTTTATCACAGCACTATAAAACCCTCTCTCAAGTCCTTACAAGCTCTTATGGTGTTCACTTTAGGTTATAAAGGTTATTTCTTTATTATTAAAAAGAAGAACTAAAAATTAAATGAGTTTTGGGAAGTGGCAAAGCAGGTTTAAATCTATTTTAAAGTACAGTCATCCTGTTCTGTGTGGAACCTAATTTCTGCCTCAGATATATATATTAAAAAAAAAAGTTATTGCAATTTTATTTATCATAATTGTGACTGCAAACTCAAATCTCACTGTGACTATAGCTCACAATTAAAACTTTGTTCATATTTTCCGTATAGGCTCATAGTAAAAAAAAAAAAAAAAAAAGCTGAACATTTTCTGAAAGCCTTTCTATTTCTCAATTGCAACTTTATAGTAACTATTGCTCACAATTAACAATAAAAAATAAAAAAAATATTTGAAAAAAATATATATTGAAAAAAATATTTCCAACAATAAAAAATGTATCTCACGTACACACTCACCTAAAGGATTATTAGGAACACCATACTAATACTGTGTTTGACCCCCTTTCGCCTTCAGAACTGCCTTAATTCTACGTGGCATTGATTCAACAAGGTGCTGAAAGCATTCTTTAGAAATGTTGGCCCATATTGATAGGATAGCATCTTGCAGTTGATGGAGATTTGTGGGATGCACATCCAGGGCACGAAGCTCCCGTTCCACCACATCCCAAAGATGCTCTATTGGGTTGAGATCTGGTGACTGTGGGGGCCATTTTAGTACAGTGAACTCATTGTCATGTTCAAGAAACCAATTTGAAATGATTCGAGCTTTGTGACATGGTGCATTATCCTGCTGGAAGTAGCCATCAGAGGATGGGTACATGGTGGTCATAAAGGGATGGACATGGTCAGAAACAATGCTCAGGTAGGCCGTGGCATTTAAACGATGCCCAATTGGCACTAAGGGGCCTAAAGTGTGCCAAGAAAACATCCCCCACACCATTACACCACCACCACCAGCCTGCACAGTGGTAACAAGGCATGATGGATCCATGTTCTCATTCTGTTTACGCCAAATTCTGACTCTACCATCTGAATGTCTCAACAGAAATCGAGACTCATCAGACCAGGCAACATTTTTCCAGTCTTCAACTGTCCAATTTTGGTGAGCTCGTGCAAATTGTAGCCTCTTTTTCCTATTTGTAGTGGAGATGAGTGGTACCCGGTGGGGTCTTCTGCTGTTGTAGCCCATCCGCCTCAAGGTTGTGCGTGTTGTGGCTTCACAAATGCTTTGCTGCATACCTCGGTTGTAACGAGTGGTTATTTCAGTCAAAGTTGCTCTTCTATCAGCTTGAATCAGTCGGCCCATTCTCCTCTGACCTTTAGCATCAACAAGGCATTTTCGCCCACAGGACTGCCGCATACTGGATGTTTTTCCCTTTTCACACCATTCTTTGTAAACTCTAGAAATGGTTGTGCGTGAAAATCCCAGTAACTGAGCAGATTGTGAAATACTCAGACCGGCCCGTCTGGCACCAACAACCATGCCACGCTCAAAATTGCTTAAATCACCTTTCTTTCCCATTCTGACATTCAGTTTGGAGTTCAGGAGATTGTCTTGACCAGGACCACACCCCTAAATGCATTGAAGCAACTGCCATGTGATTGGTTGATTAGATAATTGCATTAATGAGAAATTGAACAGGTGTTCCTAATAATCCTTTAGGTGAGTGTATACCTTGCATTCTGAATTTTTGTCTTGATATTGTGACTTTACATGTCACAATTTCAAGTTTATCTCTCAATGTAACTATAGCTCATAATTAAAACTTTCTCACAAATGCTTCAGAGTAAAAAAGTTGAATATTTTCAATTGCAATTTGATTTCTCACAATTGTGACTTCTCATATTTGCCACAATACATGTCACAATTTAAGTTTATATTTAAACCTCACAATTACCTGTTTCATTTTTTTAATCAGATGCAAAAAAAACAGGCTTCCATAATTCTGAGATCATTAACCATTGGTAACATTTAGCTTGGGAAAATATTGAATCATCTCATTAACAAAAGCGTGTGGTGAGTGAGGTACTCCCTGTCAAATATCAATCTTTGTCTTGTTTTTTTAAATGCATCAGCTGAAAGTGCTCTGCTCATCTGGCACTCATGTTGTTGCCATCCTTATGATTATTGCTATCACTCAGCAAGGACACAATGCCAGCCATTCTCAGAATGTGTCAGCCACCTCACGTACAGCCTCCCGTACCACATTGACACTTAATAAGATCATCTTTCTCCCCGGGTCCTGGCTGTCCACCCTCTCTGTGCGTGGTTTGGCAATCGCTGTGGCCATTATCACATGTTGCTGATGGATATGTGTGTATGTGTGTGTGTGTGAGAGAGAGAGCGCGAGCACACAGCTGCTCCTGTTGTTGTGCCATGGTAAATGGGAAAGGGGTGTTTAATGGGCCCCTGTGCACTTTTGTGGTTATTTTTCAATCCTGGGTTCAGAGATGGCTCGGGGCGTTGTACCCCCTGGGTCCAGTTTGTACCAAAAACAAGCCAAAAACAGAAATCACAGGAGGACACCAATGAGAACAAACAGTTATTTCATACAAACGCTATAGTGTTGGTCAGTTCAAATGCATTTTCCTCAGAGACTAAATTAAAGCTACATTTAAATTTTACATTTAAAGGAACAAGATAGGTCCAGTTAAGCCCAAGGTTTGATTAGCCTCCTTGTATGGCAGCCAAATCCAATTCTCCTATTCTCTGCCAGATTGGCAACTGGTCCTGGTTATTTAAGTTATTTTAATGAGGTTAGCACTTGGCAGCCTCTTGGTCGCAACAGGTCTCCATATAGTCAGGGTTTGGACTATAAGCAAGTAAAGGACCTTACCGGCTATTTGCTCCTCTGTGAGTTGATCGGCCTGGGGATGGGAAGAGATGCAAACAACCCGTGTGAGACCAAACAAAGACCTCAGATTCCCTCCCAGCTAAATGTTACGATACCACCTTAAGATAATAAAGTCTCAGCACAGCAACGGTAACGTTATTTAGACACTCCTAACAACAGCACTTCACCCACCTACCTGATTCCTGGTATTCCTGGTTATAATTTAATTATTAGCTTCATCAGTTTACGAACCCCCTGCATTTCTTTCACAAACCCCAGTTTGGGAAACCCTGGGTAATGTATGCTTTATGTGTCACCATTTTGTTGATGATTAAAAATTTAATATATTTTCTATCTCTCTGTATTTTTACATCAATATATTACAAGGCTATCCTAGTCAAATCAATGTGATAATCAAGTTAGGTCAAAAGTAATCTAAAAGTACCATAATAGATTACATTACTAATTGCAATTTTTGTCATATAATTTGAAATCAGTAACAGACTACAGAATTTGAAAGTAATCTACCTAGCACTTGATTTAACCAAACAAACACCTGTACACTCGTCATCATTTGGTTGCTTTACCGAAATCCAATAGACTAAAAATCAAAAGTGATCTGTTTCCAGAAAATTGATCTCTGGAAACTCACCGGATAAGATTGAGTCATGGGAGACCTGATGTGGACACAACTGGGTCATAAAACTAATCTGTTTTCATTAATGGTGGCTCATTTTTCTGTCTAGAAAGGCACACTGTAGATACAAGCAACATGCGCTATTTCTGCCCACCTTCAAAGGCCAGGGAGGGGGTGGTGAGAGAGAGAGAGTGAGAGAGAGATCGGGGGTGGGAGGTGGAAGTTGCTGAAAATAGTGGAAAGCAATTAGAATATCACAAAGTTCAACCCTGGGGGGTGGGGGTGGTGGTGGTGGTGGTGAAGGATTGAAACAAAAGAGCTGTGTTCTCAGACGAGCAAGAAACAGGAGAGAAGCAAGGTAAAGATAGGGAGTTAAATGGGGGAGGGGAATCGTAATGTTAGTGTAATGTAACTCGCAGGGATCTGACGCCGAGAGGAGTGGTTCATTTCTGGCACAATGCCACAAAGAACTCTTTTCAGGGAAAAAAAGATGTCGGAGGCTAAGATTATGTCAAGAGCCACTCAAAATAATTCTAAAGGTGAAGCCAAGCGTGCTGGAAACAGAGTTTGGAGGTCATATAACTCAAATAGAAGAGGAAAAGGACAGTTTAAGTGCTAGCCTGTTTTTTTTTGGGTTGCAGCTTGTCTTTGTAATCACTTTTTCCAAGGGCTAGGATGACATTACTGTGCTACCTTTTTCTAATGCTCATCTGTTATTGCCTGCCAAGGGGAGTGAATTAAAATGTCACCTGAATCCCTCCTTTTGCTGTTGACCTAGACCAAATTTAAGGTGCGCAAGGTGCCCCGGGGCCCATCTTTTCTTTTTACTACTGTACTTTTTTTTGCAAGACAGATTTAGTCACTGTGGGCAAGATATTTGCCATTCAAACTAATCCCTGGTGAACTGCTTGGAGAAAAGATTTATTTCCATGTTTTAAATACAGAGGCTATTTACCTTAAAGGGTGACCTTAAGCATGAAAGTTCTCCCATTATTTACTCAGCCTCATTCCAAACCTGTTTGACTTTTGTTTTTCGGAAAAACACAAAAAGGAAAAATCAGTGGTTCTTAACCATGGGGCTTCAGCAAACTTCCAGTGGGTTCAATAAGTTTTATAAACACTCACCAAGCGCCATATGCAAGTAATCGGCATTGTTGAGTATATGAAAGTGTATCAGTCGCCAGTTTCCCCCCCAAAATTTTGAATTGTAACAATGCAATGTTGTGACAACATGAATGTGAACAAACCTGAACGACGTTCGGTGCAGTTGACGGCTTCAATGCTGCATCACCACGAAAGTTTCGTGAAAGTTTCGCGCCCTGAAAGACGCATCACAGACAGCTGTGAAATTGAGCTCTCTTTCATGACTTTCAGCGCTTGAATGGAAAAATTCACAAAAAAATAAAAATGCCCATCTCATCGAGTATCCTAGTAAACATTCATAACTTAAATGAACACAAACACAAAACGCATGATCTGTGCATGCATTCGGTCTTAAAGTGACAGCATCCTAATAATCTTGCTACTGTCTGCGTTTTTAATGTTAATTAAACAACAAAGGACAAAGAAAAAAAATCACTCACTGCTCTTGAACTTTAAAAAGGATATGAAGACTATGCAGTGTTATTTATTTGATTAGCCTACTTACATCTCACTATCTGAAAACTAATAGACCTGCCTGAAGAGCAGTGTTTATTTCATTTATATAGAGAATTGTGATTTTTCACTTTTGTGTCATGGCTGGTAAAAAATATTTTTGGCCGGTAAATTTTTGTCAGTAGATATAAAAAAAAAAAAAAGTCACCGGCCATTGACAGACACAAGTGACAAAAGAAAATATATTACAACCTATTATAATCAGTGATGTTGTCTACACTGATGCCCCGTTCTATTTCTGATGTACTCCGAGCGCTCATGCTACTGCCACGAAGTGGATTTGCAACGGTTACGTCCAGTGTAGACTCCAGAGCAGGTTTTATTCTGAGTAAGACATTGCAAACCAAAACTGGACCAATTAGCTATATTACCAATTATATATATATGAGCAAAGTGACGCAATAATATATATATATATATATATGTCGCAATAAAGCCACTCCCCCTGTATCTCTTGCTCCAAATGAAAGCAGTTCACAGTGAAAGCAGAAATATATCCTTAATACATTACACATAACCAATTATACTTTGACAATTAATATTCAACTTTTATTTTTTAAATTGAAATATAATATAATTACATAAATACAGTATAAATACATTCAACCTGTAGAATATGAAGCTTTAAAAATTGTATATATTTACATTTATTTTACTTTAAGATCTTTAACATATAAATTATTAATCAATAAATTCAGTTAATTTACTTGCATGAATATAGTCAGATATTTTCGTTCATGACAGCAGCTGTTTTTTCCTGACTTCTAAACTTCTCTCGCGAATTGAATCAATCTGACGCTCTCCATGTTTCGTGTTATTGGCTTTTTGCAGACGACACACGTTCAGGTGCACACAGACCAGAGTTAATCATAAACTCTAGTCTAGATCAAACCCTGAGTTGACAGATTGGATTAGTTTTGTCCACTCTAAACCTACTCTGAAACTCAAAGTTTGTTCCACAAGCTTTGCCACAGCAATGCATATCAGCTTAGACAGGAAGGCCTTCCTCATATTGTCTTGGCCATGGGGGGCTTGGAGTCAAAAAGGCTGAGAACTACTGTTTTATATGCTCTTCTATAAGCTTTCCAGATTCAAACAGCTTTGTGTTATGAACAAACCAGAATTTAAGTTGTTCATTATTCACTGAACATTGTGACTTTTTGTATTAATTCAGTCAGTTGGATGTTTTCAGTGAAGCAGTCAATCTGATTCACAGAACCTGCTTGAATGATCTAGCAGCAGTGGTTAAGGGAAGGGAATTTCGGATAACAATAAAAAATGGCTCATATGGACCACCACTTCTATTATTTGAAGCTTGCATGGAAAAAAGAGTGATCAAAACAGCTTTTAAAAGCGTACATATTTGGAACAAAATGAAAGTGAAAAAATGATGAAGTGCACAACCTCTTGTATATGAGCTATATTACTAAGCAATTACTAAGCAATGCCAAGGTTGTAAGTTCATGTCGAATCTGACAAACGCTTATATTCTAATCTGGGACCTTTGCCATTAGCACAAGGGTTATAAATTCAGATCCACTTACTCAGTGACTTAATATGATTGCAATTCTGCCCTATTGCCATTGTGCCCTTGAGCGATGCACTTATCGGCAGTTTGACCCAGGGGGACAGTTCCTGTGGTTTGGATAAAAAGGCTTCAGCTGAATGACAAGTAACCCTAATATCATCCATGGAGTGTTTCCCATTATTACCAGAGCAACAGCACACTGTATTAGACCATCCTTCTGCTGATGAGAAAGAGTAGACCACTAAAGTAGTCGTTGGGATGTCTCTAAACAGCCCAGGCATAATGGCTGACATAAATTTGGATCAAAGCAATATCACTTTTATTATCAGCAATATATCCTCCTGCATTCCCAAATGCAAAACGAGAGCCACGAGAACAATTTATGTTGCGCTTTACGATGTGTGCTTATTTGTCATGCGCTTTTACCTCATCCCTAGATGCCAGTGCAAAGACTGGCATTAAAACCATTCAGCTCTCTCTGACACGGCCCTTTGACCTTCTGGCACAGGTGAAATTCTGGCATCTGCACAAAAGGCAATTTAGTCTACTAGAAGACACATGTTGTAAATGGTCAAATGAAGATATTTATGACCCAACTGAATGTAATCGGTATGAATATCTTTCATTATTGTACGACAATAGATGTTAGTGATCTTTAGACAGTGATCTACAAAGGTTTGAAATTGAGTTTGAACGTTTCTTGCCAGGGCTGTAGTCAGTCTAATGTGATCATGTACACAGTAATCCATTTAAGCCATTTTATGGATGCTCAGCAGGGAGACGGCTCAGTCTCCTGTCTCAGATGGCCTTGACTTCTCTAATTGATCCATAACAGCAGTGAGACACACCGATCAATGAGCGAATCATGTCCGGCACATGGTATTGTACTCCTGCAATTATACCCAAATGATAATCATGTGAAGATAATTAAGTTTCATAGTTTAGTTCCAGTTAGGATTCTTTGTATACATTAATGGCAAAGTGAATTCTCAATTGCTTGAGTAGGGAATCTTTTGTCTGCGATATCACAAAAGATAATCAAACAGAACTATTTTCAGCCTTATAGACTGAGATATCACCGTTTAATTCATAACTGTTGGGCAATTCCATTCAAATGTTCGGGGTCGGTAAGATTTTTGAAGATGCTTTTTAATCATGCTCACCATGGCTGCATTTATCACATGATCCTTCAGAAATCCTTCTAATATGCTAATTTGGTGCTCAATAAATATTTCTTATTATCAGTGTTGAAAACAGTTGTGCAGCTTAATATTTTAATGTTTTCATTAATGTATAATGTTTTGTAACATTATAAATGTTGTTACTGTCACTTTCAATCAATTTAATGCACCCTTGCTGAATAAAGGTATTAATTACATTTTTTTTTTTTTTTAAACTGACCTGAAACTTTTGAATTACAGTGAGTGACGGACAATTTATTATCATTCATTTGGGCATGGCGGTTTATAAATTTATTTAACAATGTCAGATTTGTGGTTATTAAGGCATGAAGTTCATTTGATAATAGCTTGTGCTCAAATATAATCCCTGTATGATCTCTGTTTGCGATCTCACAGGCCACAGAGCAGACAGCCATACTCAGTGTAAATGATTAAAGCAGTTCTGTAAGGGATTTGGCTAGCTCTTGAAAGAGAGTGTTGTTCTAAACAATGGCGTTTTGTGCTACCAGGTCATCTTTGGAACGATCACTAATGACAAAATCCAAGGAATCAGCAATCTCCTCAGTGCCATTGTCCATGCACTGGGTAATCTTCTGATCCAGTGACCTTGCCATGATAGGTGTCCAATCTCTAACATATGCTTCTTTCTACGATTAAGACGCCCACACCCGATCCTAGTTACAGAGACAGATGATATTTATCTGCATACAGCTGCATGCACTTGCATGCTAATGAAAATGAGATCCCATGAAATCTCTGTGACCTCAGCTCTACCTGTCTGAACCTACCTGAAGCAAATGAAATTAAACTAAAGTAATGATTTAGACAGAAAGAGAATAACAATTAATACTGACACCCCTTAGAATATATATATTCTATATATATTCTTTTATATATATATATATATATATATACACTCACCTAAAGGATTATTAGGAACACCATACTAATACTGTGTTTGACCCCCTTTCGCCTTCAGAACTGCCTTAATTCTACGTGGCATTGATTCAACAAGGTGCTGAAAGCATTCTTTAGAAATGTTGGCCCATATTGATAGGATAGCATCTTGCAGTTGATGGAGATTTGTGGGATGCACATTCAAGGCACGAAGCTCCCGTTCCACCACATCCCAAAGATGCTCTATTGGGTTGAGATCTGGTGACTGTGGGGGCCATTTTAGTACAGTGAACTCATTGTCATGTTCAAGAAACCAATTTGAAATGATTCGAGCTTTGTGACATGGTGCATTATCCTGCTGGAAGTAGCCATCAGAGGATGGGTACATGGTGGTCATAAAGGGATGGACATGGTCAGAAACAATGCTCAGGTAGGCCGTGGCATTTAAACGATGCCCAATTGGCACTAAGGGGCCTAAAGTGTGCCAAGAAAACATCCCCCACACCATTACACCACCACCACCAGCCTGCACAGTGGTAACAAGGCATGATGGATCCATGTTCTCATTCTGTTTACGCCAAATTCTGACTCTACCATCTGAATGTCTCAACAGAAATCGAGACTCATCAGACCAGGCAACATTTTTCCAGTCTTCAACTGTCCAATTTTGGTGAGCTCGTGCAAATTGTAGCCTCTTTTTCCTATTTGTAGTGGAGATGAGTGGTAACCGGTGGGGTCTTCTGCTGTTGTAGCCCATCCGCCTCAAGGTTGTGCGTGTTGTGGCTTCACAAATGCTTTGCTGCATACCTCGGTTGTAACGAGTAGTTATTTCAGTCAAAGTTGCTCTTCTATCAGCTTGAATCAGTCGGACCATTCTCCTCTGACCTCTAGCATCAACAAGGCATTTTCGCCCACAGGACTGCCGCATACTGGATGTTTTTCCCTTTTCACACCATTCTTTGTAAACTCTAGAAATGGTTGTGCGTGAAAATCCCAGTAACTGAGCAGATTGTGAAATACTCAGACCGACCCGTCTGGCACCAACAACCATGCCACGCTCAAAATTGCTTAAATCACCTTTCTTTCCCATTCTGACATTCAGTTTGGAGTTCAGGAGATTGTCTTGACCAGGATCACACCCCTAAATGCGTTGAAGCAACTGCCATGTGATTGGTTGATTAGATAATTGCATTAATGAGAAATTGAACAGGTGTTCCTAATAATCCTTTAGGTGAGTGTATATATACATACACCCCTTTTATATATATATATATATATATATATATATATATATATATATATATATATAAATGTACATTTTGAGCTTAGGTCACTTTGAGTAGAACTCAAAAAAATATCAGTAATTTATTTCCAATATATCTAATATAATATTATATAATGCAACATTTTGAATAAAACAATTTGAAATAATGAACAATTCGATAATTACAGTGATATGAAACGGCATAGACCTAACCAGAGCTATCAGAGAAGGTCACATTTGAATTATCCATGGCCTGGAACCCCATCTGTGCTTTTTTCCAGTGACTCCCCAGATGAGATGGCCCTGACAGGGCCTCAGTAATAGAGTCGGACCCAGGTGCCCCAGTATCCACTTTCTCTATACAACAAGGGCTCCCCTGGATGGACCGCACTGCTCGATTGAATGACTCTTGAAACTTTGATGAGCTTGAATGGGCCAGCACTCCACAGACAAAGAGGGAGTGTTGTTTGCCAACAGTGCTACTAGGAAGACACAGGGTCAGCCATGGGACCTGTTATTTGAAGCCAATCCAGTGCTCATGCCTCCATGAAAACAGGATAATGGGAAAACCGCTGGCTTATGCCAAAATACAAAGAGATTGATTAGGGGTTAGCCCCAAGTTCACCTGTGAAGAATAGGATAATAGCATATTTCCGTTCTATTGCATTTTTCTATATTAGCAGCTGAACTGTACAACCATTTAAATTACCAAATGAAAAAATGGATGTGTTTTTTAATTAGGTGATACAACCAATTGTGTTTATTATTAAATAAAGATTTTTAAAAGGTAAAGGTCAATCAGGTAAAGATCAAACTACGTCTAAGTCTCATCAGTATGGAATTACTTTGATATACTGAGCCCTTTATGAATGTTTATGAATCTATGTGACATGAATATGCATGGCAGGGCATAGTTACACAAGCCTGTTCAAAACATTAGATAATCCATCTTCAACTCAGACAGAAATTCCTGGCAGAAGACCAATAACATCTTTACAACAAAGCATTCGAAGTGGAGATGCATTCCTGAGAAACACCACAGATATGCACAGCTTCGAAAAATACATTTCAGACACATGGCATTCATAGAAACAACAATGCTGGTAATATTTGTAGTTTGTTAAGTTATAATCCTCTCACAATAAAGTAGTAAAGCTACCCTTTTGAAAAGCTTCAAGCAACAAAAAAATTGCAGATTTACACAACAAACACACAAACAGGATCAGGATCTGTACATAACGAATTAATACATTTACAGTAATATTGCATAAAAATGCAGATATATGTATTCCCATTCTATATTGTAAACAATGTATAAACATAGAATGTATACATTCTATAATTATGCACCACGTTGAAACTTTGCATGGTGAACTGCCAACAGTAAGGGCCTGATAGTGATAAATATATTAGCATCCACATCAATAGATGATAACATTCTGTTTATTATGAGCACATGCTGCAGTTATATTGTCTACCACTTTAAATGCTTAAGCTCTTAAAAACAGTATGGATTCTGATTGGCTGTCAATGTTTTTATCAATCACCATCTGGGGAAAAAAAATCGGTCTGAAAGTGATCCCAACAATATCATTTCTGTGTTGTTATCATTACAGCTGTCGTGTGGACTTCCCTATTCACAGATTTAGAATGATTAATACAACTTTATAGTTATCATCTATGGTGTGAATGGCCCTCAAGGTGTGGTCTAAATTTCGTCAAAATTAAGAGGGCAAAAAAGATTCATTGTCTATTGTCAATAGTGTACCAATATGGCTCATTGATGCACGTGGGGAGCGAAGGCTGGCCCGTGTGGTCCGATCAAACAGACGAGCTACTGTAGCTCAAATTGCTCAAGAAGTTAATGTTGGTTCTGATAGAAAGGTGTCAGAATACACAGTGCATCACAGTTTGTTGCGTATGGGGCTGCATAGCTGCAGACCAGTCAGGGTGCCCATGCTGACCCCTGTCCACCGCCGAAAGCAGCAACAATGGGCATGTGAGCATCAGCACTGGACCACGGAGAAATGGAAGAAGGTGGCTTGGTCTGAGGAATCATGTTTTCTTTTACATCACGTGGATGGCCGGGTGCATGTGCGTCATTTATCTGGGAAACACATGGCACCAGGATGCACTATGGGAAGAAGGCAAGCCGGCCGAGGCAGTGTGATGCTTTGGGCAATGTTCTGCTGGGAAACCTTGGGTCCTGCCATCCATGTGGATGTTACTTTGACACATACCACCTACCTAAGCATTGTTGCAGACCATGTACACCCTTTCATGGAAACGGTATTCCCTGGTGGCTGTGGCCTCTTTCAGCAGGATAATCTGCCCTGCCACAAAGTAAAAATGTTTCAGGAATGGTTTGAGGAGCACAAAAACGAGTTTGATGTGGTGATTGGCCTCCAAATTCCCCAGATCTCAATCCAATCGAGCATCTGTGGGATGTGCTGAACAAACAAGTCCGATCCATGGAGGCCCCACATTGCAACTTACAGGACTTAAAGGATCTGCTGCTAACATATTGGTGCCAGATACCACAGCACACCATCAGGGGTCTAGTGGAGTCCATTTCTCGATGGGTCAGGGCTGTTTTGGCAGCAAAAGTGGAACCAACACAATATTAGGAAGGTGGTCATAATGCTGTTGCCATTTTAAAAGAGTAATAAACCACTAAAGGATGTCTGTTGCAGTGATTATACTGCAGTGCAGGGGGTTTTAGGCATTCCACTTGTATATGGAAAAAAATAATGTAAATGGCATTTAGTGGCTTATTGCTTTAAATGTGCATTTCATTGTGCTACACTGCAACTTAATACCTTGTTACTGGAAAAGCTAGTATTATGAAAACAGCTCCACTACTGAAAGTAATTAAGTTAGTAACTACTTAGTTTGCTCCTACTCAACACTGATAAATACTGTGAATAGATGTATGGAGATGTGAAGGTGAGAAAGTCTGCTCTTTGCATATTTTATCACTTTTTTATCTCTCTCCAAAGCTGATGGTCTAGAAGAATGGTTAATCACAGTTAAGCAACAGCACATCCGTAACTAAGATACAACTCATCCCCATTATGAAGAGAAAGGAAGGTGGGCTGATTATATAGATGGTAAAGAAGGAGAAAAGAGAAAAGAGGCAAGAATGGGGGAGGGGAGGATGCTCGAGTGAAAGTCTGACATGATTTCCCTTTTCACAAACCCATGCATTAAAAGAACCTCCCACACTTGAGGGTGAGGAGACCAAGAGACTTTACATCACGAGGGATGGTATAGATTTCAGACATTCCCACAAAAAGGGAACATGACCACATCCCCCACATAAGCAATCTTCTCCTGGGGATTTTAAGAGTTCTGCTGGGATCTACAGTGTGGGATACAAGAGAATAGGATAAGTGGATTAGACATCGACACTGCCTCTGGGTGCCCTCACCTTACATGCCCCATGTAAGAGAGAGTTTCTAACCGTTTGCCACACAACGCTGGTTCTTTCATGCAAGCAGGCTTCTCTGTTAGAGCGTATTTATCCTGTCAGGCTGCAGGGTTCAATACTGTCATTGCATAATTGACAGGAATGCTACCCCACCAATGGAATTTAATTACAACCCCCAGAGAGTCAGATTCTTTTGACAGGTAATTGAAAAAATGCAGGGGACAGACAGCCACGCTCAGGCATGATGCCTGGAAACTGCTGTGCAATGGGAAATCCTTAAACACTGAGGACAAATCAAATTACCACTAGGCCAGAATCAGAAAGATAATATTCACTATATCATTCCATGCCTGGACTATGTAAGACATTTAGAGAGACACATGCAGGCTAACATACTCTGATCATGACAGATGGAGGATGAATGTCTGCTGGCCATGCATGAAGACTTTGTGACGCACAATTCATGCATAGTTACTTCTCTTCATAAGTTGCTGTCTGATTAGTAAGATGGAAAAAAGTACACTAGGAATAGTAGAACTATATGATGCAATTTGTTCCTAAATGTCAGGCCCAGATGTGTCGTTACTATAAACTGTATGCTCAAAAAACAAAAACATATCCGAGCTGTCTCATTTTGAGATTTAAATTCAATATTTACCTTTATATAAAGTCAAATTGTAGGCTAGTTGAGATATAAAGTCATAACTGTGAGAAATAAAGGTGCAATGCAACTTTATATAATATATAAAGTTGCATTTGTGAGATATAAAAATACAAGAAATAAAGTTGCAATTATGAGATATAAAGTGAAATTATAAGAAATAAAGGTAACACTTAGTAGACAATAAGGTGTCATTGTTACCATTAGATAATATATTAGTTAACATTAACAATATACAATCACTGGCCACTTTATTAGGTACACCTTGCCAGTACCAGGTTGAACTCCCTTTTGCCTTCAGAACTGCCTTAATTCTTTGTGGCATAGATTCAACAAGGTGCTGGAAACATTCCTCAGAGATTTTGGTCCATATGGACATGATAGCATCACGCAGTTGCTGCAGTTTTGTCGGCTACACATACATGATGTGAATCTCCCGTTCCACCCCATCCGAAAAGTGCTCTACTGGATTGAGATCAGGTGACTGTGGAGGCCATTTGAGTATAGTGAACTCACTGTGGTCATAAAGGAATAAACATGGTCAGCAACAATACTCAGGTAGGCTGTGGCATTTAAATGATGCTCAATTGGTACCAAGGGGCCCAAAGTGAAATAAAAATGAAAATAGCCCCCGCACCATTACACCACCAGCAGCAGCAGCTTATACCGTTGATACAAGGTAGGATGGATCCACGCTTTCATATTGTCTATTCTGACCCTACCATCTGAATGTCACAGCAGAAATCGAGATTTAAATTAGTTCCAAATTAGGTGAGCCCATACGAATTGTAGCCTCAGTTTCCTGTTCTCTACTGACAGGAGTGGCACCGGTGTGTCTTCTGCTGCTGTAGCCCATCTGCTTAAATTTTTGACATGTTGTATGTTCAGAGATGCTCTTCTGCAGACCTATCAGCTCACACCAGTCTAGCCATTCTCCTCTGACCTCTGGTATCAACAGGGCATTTCCACTCACTGGATATATTCTCTTTGCGAACCACTCTCTGTAAACCCTAGGGATGGTTGTGTGTGAAAATCCCACTGGATCAGCAGTTTCTGAAATACTCAGACCAGCCCGTCTGACACCAACAACCATGCCACATTCAAAGTCACTTAAATAACCTTTCTTCCTCTTTCTGATGCTCAGCATCTTCAGCAGATCGTCTTCTTGACCCTGTCTGAGTTGCTGCCATGTGATTGGCTGATTAGATGTTTGCATTAACGAGCCGTTAAGGTGTGCCTAATAAAGTGGTCGGTGAGTGTATTTTTAATGTTAATGTTAATACAGCTTTTGATTTTAATAATGTATTAAACTAAATGTAGAAATTAACATTAACAAAGATAATAAATGCAGTAGAAGTATTGTTGTTGTTAGCTCATGTTAGCTTGCTAATGTAATTAAATAATGTTAACAAATGAAACCTTATTGTAAAGTGTTACTGAAATAAAGCTGTTGTTGAAGAGTTGTGAAAACAGAGTGGCAATTATGAGGAAAAAAGCTCACCATCACAATAAATTGTCATAAATTTTGTCATAACATGCCTGAGAACTATCAAAAATTTTAGTGACATGCAGTGACATACATTTAAAATCCAATAAAACACCAGACATATTGGTGTGACCTTTTCAGTGTGTGCTATAAAGGACAGCACAGTCATCACACTGAAGACCTCAATTATACAAATCCTAAAATCCACCAGACAACTCCAATAGTTACTGTCACTTATACAATGTGGTTCTCCTTCCTTTCCATCTAATTAAAATATTACGCTTTGTCAAATGTCTGACATGTATGCGCTTGAAAATTCTCGCATCTATTTTTAAAGCAAGGTGGTTACGTAAATCTTCACACAAAGAAGGAGATCTGAATTCCGATCTTTTCTGACTGACTCTCGCCTCCCTTCTCATCCCAGTCCGGTCTTTCTCCTTCCTCTTCCGGCCTCTTCTCTTTCTTTATGTGCATTCTCAGCGAGATGGTTATTCTAACGGAATAAATATTCAATTATTCACACTGTGATTGTGTAGCTATGCCCTCAGGTCTGCATCACACTAATGGAGATCGCAGGCTGCTTTTACTAGAGTAGGAGAAACAGATGACCGACGCCCCCTCAGTCTCAAATCCTTCCTGGCTTCCAATGCAATCACTAGATATTCTCATTAAACCTCTGTGTATCGATCCTTGTGTTCTGCTTTCTCCACTTTGGTGAGTGACTTATGTCTGTGAATGAGTGATTGACCCAGAGCTCACAAAAGGCCCAGTTGACCCTCTTGAATTACAGTGACTCAAATTTACTCATCTTCAGTAGACTGCTGTGCTTCCTGCCTTTTTAATGCTATAACTTTTAGGTCAAACTGGTTTCCTAAAGTACACAGAAAAGCCATTATTTAGAAAATTAAAAAACCTTGTTTCAAACCTCTATGACTTTCTTTCTTTGATGGAACACAAAATGAGTTTTTTTTTATTGTACTGGTCAATTTTGCCTTTGAGTGCAATGAATGTTTGAAGCAGGATGCACTTATTTTGTGCTTCAAATTTTGAGCTGCCATTCACTGCCATTATAATGCTTGGAAGAGCCAGGACATTTTTTGATATAACTCCGATTGTATTCGTCTGAAAGAAGAATGTCATATACACCTAGGATGGCTTGAGGGTGAGTAAATCATGGGCTAATTTTCACTTTTAGGTGAACTAACCCCCTGTCGTTCCAAAATGTACTTTCTTCTGTGGAACACAAAATAATATTTTTGTTGTATGGAAGGGGAAAAAACACTTACAATTTAAATTTATTTATTTATTTTTTAATTTCTTATAATTATTTTTATGTTCCACAGAACAAAGTCATACAAATTGAGGGTAAAAGGGTAAGCTGGGTAAAAGATGAACGGAAGAACTATCCCTTTAAATTCTGAGCTCACCATAAAAAGCTATTGTATGTCTTCAGATGACTTGAAAGATAGTTCACCTTTTAGGGTATTTTTTGTAGCTTGAAAACCTCAGCCTATATCGTCGCAATTTCATGGACCAGTCCAATTCTTAAATTTCTTATTTTGTGTTCTGTAAAATAAAGTCCAAAAAGTGCTCTACTGGATTGAGATCAGGTGACTGTGGAGGCCATTTGAGTATAGTGAACTCACTGTGGTCACCATATTAATAATTAACTTACTTTATAATAACTGTATACACCTGATATAGATTTTACATGCAATTATGATTTTAAATATAGTTTATAGCATAGTATAGTGTATACACACACACATAGCAGTGTGTTTTGAGGATCATGATGAAGTATATTTTTTGACAGGAAGAGGATCTGTACAGCACACATAGGCACTCTGCCTAATGCCTTTCATGCTTTCTGTTGTCAAGTATTTATTTGATGAATATTTTCTTATTACAAAATGCAGAAATTTGTTGCAGATTAATGCTAACAAGACAAGATTTACATTACATTTGTGTGTATTTGGGCCACAGTGGACATTGCATTAGAGCAATGACGAAAATTAACTGACCTCATAAGACAAATACTTTGTGTAAGTAGAAAGCATGCTTGAGTGGTACCAGAAAATAGCAGGTATGTGAACAATTATTACTGCCCTTTCCCTCTGTCTCACACACACACACACACACACACAGGCATACGAAAGTATCTGGGTGATGCAACCCACTGAAATAATGAGAACAACATTTGATTTTTCTTGCAACATTTGAGCTGCGAAGCAACAGCCATTTTGAGATTTACATGTATCTTTTTGCTTGATATGTATGTATTACTTAATTACTTAAATTATTACATAATTTTATTTTGTGAATGTAAATTGCAGTCTGCAAATAATCGCTGTAACTGCATCCAACCAATCAATTACCAATGAGTTTTTCATTAGATCCGTCCTATTGCAATGTCAACCCTGTCTGACCCTAAACTGAACTCAAAATGGTATCAGACGTTAAGCTTGCTTCGTCTGTATGAGGAGAAAGTGTCGACACCCGTGTGCAAGAACAAAAGCAGGTCAGAAGTGCTTTGACCTCATCTACACCTACATCCATCTGTCCCTTATCTCATCACACTCCAGTGCTCACTTAATTGGACAAGAGATGACACTCACACTAACCAAAACCCTGGGGGTCACAACCTCATGATGGAGAGAGAGGCGGAGCTAGAGAGCTAGAGATTACAAACTACAGTGTTTACTACGTCTAAAGTAAACTGCTGGATTGGTATAACTGGCTGAACCTAACAGGGTTATCCCTAACTGGCTAACAAAACAGATTTTGAGACATTTTTATAGTTTTACATTTTTACAACCCAAGTTAAGCACCATATACCATAGAATCGTTGGACTTTTTATTGCAGAATGTACATAACAAGACAGGGAACAAAAACAATGTAAGACACTACCATTGGGACCAAACATAGAGTTTGAAATTGAGAAGGAATACTTTTTTTTTTTTAAACACGAGGAGCAATAGTGTTGTAGTCAAGACCACCTAATCCGAGACCAAGTCGAGACCAAGACCAATGTGTGTTGAGACCAAGACAAGACCAAGACCAATGTGTGTTGAGACCAAGACAAGACCAAGATCAAGGCAGGACGAGACAGAGTCAAGACCAAGACCAGACCTGCACTCCTTAAATTCAAAGAGATCCACATTACCACCTGAGAAATGACTTATAACTTATAATAAATGACTTATAATAAATATAATTAGAATAAGACACTATATAGAGCTGTTACCAATGAAATCAAATCATTAACAACAAAATTCATCTTTGCGCTACAGAGGTGATACAGAAGATGCATCTGAATTAGTAAATTACAAATGCATATATAAAAATATGACGCTCAAATTTGTAAAAACAGCTCTCTTGCGATATAGGTTAATTATATCACATTTTATAAATCCAGATCTCATACAATACATTTTTGCAACAATATCTTGAATTTTGTGAGCATTTGTATTAATTTTTGGTGACATTTTTGACATAATCCCTAATTAATTTCTGAATCAGCACAATAAATAAATCAAAATAAGTTATTGATTGCATCTGAATCAGTAAGTTTTACATCCAATCACATCAATGATGTTAATAAATAAATCAGGCAATGCACTGGCAATTTAGTAATATCCCAGCAGTTGTGGTTTTGACCGGTCTTGAAACAAAATCCTGAGTCCTCTTAGTCTGAGACCAAGACAAGACAGAGTACAAATGTGGTCGAGACCGAGACAAGACCAAGACCGTCAAAAAATGATCTTGAGACCAAGACCGGTCTCGAGTACTACAACACTAAGGAGCAATGCTGAGAACAAAGAGGTAGTCGATAAAGACATCAAAGAAAAACATACTAAGAATCTATGGACTATGATGGGGAACTATGATGGGGAAAATGTGGAAAATAAGCACTAGCAGCTATAGAGGTCGCTTATTAAAAACAAAGGCGTAGCTTGATGATGCCTGGATTTTGCAGAGCTTTTATTATGCCGCAGACGACTGCTTCCGCTTTTTCCGGTCATGTGTATGTGGGGTAACACAGCGCTGTTTTATCACATTAGATTAGTAAGCTAAATAGATATTAGGCATGGTAAAACATGGTACTCGCGGTAAATCATGAAAACAAGATTTAAACAATAAGACTAACTGTGTTGAGCTATATAACAATGATTCGTTTTCTGTCGATGAATGTATCATTCAGTTGCTCATCTGTCTAATAAAACACATTATATATATATATATATATAATGTTTTTTTTTTGTAGAAACCATATATATATATATATATATATATATATATATATATATATATGGTTTCTACAAAAAAAAAACGTGTCCTGGTTAAAATAGCTTATTTCTCTGGATTTAAACATTCTTGGAAACATTTGGGATGTAAGTACACAAGTCAACAAAATATATAACATTGTTCTAGTGGTTTTTAAATATTTTAATCCAAAAATCTTACATATTGTGCCTTTAATGATAATAAGTAACAATAACACGTGAGCCCTGATGCCCTAATTAGTGCAGAGACCACATGGGCGTTCTTTGGGTGCCTTTGGTGCCTCTCATACCCGTCAGTCTTCAGGAAGTCACTGGGAGTTTGGTTGGATCAACAAATGCCTGTGTCAAAATCACTTGGCAGCATGGAAAGGGCACTGAGATCTCCCTTTGCCAAAACTTGTCTCATTGAATAATTTGGGTCAGCAGGGCTCAGCATTTTTACGCATCTTCCCCGTGAAGCATTGACTCAGCCTGAAACATTCTCTCTATGCACAGTGATACATATCCTACTAGGCAGCTATTTTGTCCATTACAACTATTGCTTATTTTTTTGAATAGTCTAAATTCTCTCTCTCTCATTATCCGCCTCTCTTTTTTTACTCTTCCTCTCTCTCACTGGAATTAATTAGTTTGGTTGTTAGAGGACTGAAGGCCCATGGCACAGGTTCTGGGTATTTATAAAAAGCATATTTGCACCTTCTAATCAGGTACCCAAAAAATACAACAGGAAAAAGAAAACAGAGGAAAAACGCAATATTCATGATCCATGGAAGTGTAAAGAGAGCTCACACTTCGCTGTCTGTTCTGTCTTTACCAAAACCAACAAAACAACAACAAAAAATTTGCAATAATTCCAACATTTATATTAAAGACAGAGAAGCCAGTGCTTAGAGTTATATTGCACACTCTTATAAGGATCTCTTCAAACTAAAACATTCAGGAAATGATATGGGTCTCCAGAGAATCCTCATTTTACCTCTGTTACTATCTCTTCCCTTGGATGGAAATAAGTGTGTTGGGAGATAGTGTGTTGGATGAAATGGGCTGAAGTGCTCTGATGGAAGAGAAAGAGACAGAATGTGGATTAGCGAGATTCACCGCAGTTTGCTCATTGAAACAGACCTTAATGTGCTCTCATATTTTCAGTACTCTTTCACAGAGAAGAACAGATAAAATACAGTTATTATTGGTGCTTGCTAAGGCAATCTATTGCTCTTTTTATGGTAAGGGATTTCAATAAACCCTTAACCTAAGTATTAAAATTCAGCATATTTCATCCTGCACTGTTTGTACTAAGGACACACTTCAAATCATGCAGCTTGTTGAGAAAAATGTGCTATTGCTTTTCGAAGCATCAGACTTTCAACTCAACAACCATTTCAACTGCATAGCAACATATTAAAGACTACTCATGCTAAACACTCATGCACTTCTCATGCAACATGCTAAAGATCAAGCACACTTCAAAATCCCATAAACAGAAGTATCCACAGATCTTTTCTTTGGTATTGTGACGTAAAAATAAGTGTAAAGGTACGATAACATTTACCAATGCTCTGTGAAGTTTTTCCTTTGCACTTTTCACGTGCAGACGACAATGACAACATTCAAAACGCGAAAAAAACTGTTGTGTAAACGTCCCCATTCCGATGGGCAGCAATGCGAACAAGGGTTTTCTCACGAGGGCAAAAATGTTCCCCACGCAGATTTTGCTCGTCTTCAAGTTGGTCACGTTAATTCACCATGTTCACCAACAGAACGTGCGTACGACAGTTAGCGGAAATTAGAGATTACAGTTTGTAAAGTTTTAAATATGGATATTTTTCTTACACAAACGCATCGTTTTGCTTCAGAAGGCCTTTATTAACATCCCGGAGCCATGTGGAGTACTTTTTTGAATGATGAATAGATGCACTTTTATGGACTTCAAAAACGACCCAACAAGTCACTGCCATTATAAAGCTTGGAAGAGCCAGGACATTTTTTTATATAACTCCGATAGTATTCGTCTGAAAGAATAATGTCATATACACCTAGGATGACCTGAGGGTGAGTAAATCATGGGCCAATTTACATTTTTGGGTGAACTATCCTTTTAAGGCCCGTTCACACCAAGGACAATAACTATGACGATAACGATAAAGATATAGTTCTAAAAATTCGTTCTCAATATTAAAGAATAGCAGAGTTCACACCTATAATAGTTATAATGATAACAGCACAGAGAAACAATATCATTGGAATCTCTTTCAAAATTATTTTATCCAGCTAATGAACAATAAAAACATTGATAGCCACTCAGAATCCATCCTGCTGTAATGAGCTTGAGCATTTAAAGTGGCAGACAAGCACATGCTTAGAATAAGCAGAACGATATAGATATCTTAATAGTTATCGTTCTTGGTGTGAACGGGCCTTTACGGTTCATTAGTCACTAGGTAAATAACTAGAAAAATATCAAAGTGCAGAACAGCAGCATAACAGACTGTTTTTGTACAGGGAAAGTAACTGCAAGGTGTATATGCAAACAGAGATTGGTTATCAAGGCATACGTGATCCATGACAGTTATGCTTTCTCCAATGGTAGAGCCGCGGAAGTTGGTATTACTCAAAATAAGACCATCTCTGACTAAATGATGGAAAAGTCCTGCATACATCTCCAGAGCTTCTGTTGTTTTCAAGTCCAAACATATAGATAGATCAATTGTTCACAATAAAATCTATAACATGCATTTAGAGAACAGATAGGGTGAACTTTAATGCTGCCACTGTATCATGACATAGATCCACTTCAGCTACCTGGAGCGGATGGAGGGATTGGGAAAGAGCATGCCAAAATAGAGCAATGTGTGTCTAAGAGAGAGAGAGAGAGAGAGAGAGAGAGAGAGAGAGAGAGAGAGATACAGGAACGTGTAATGAGAGGAAGCCGTGATCGATGCTCTAGTGCATTACTGATGATTTGCACTCAGCCAGTTAGTGGTTTTTGGACACATCCATTAATGAGCCATGTCTGTCCTCACCTCAACCACATACAAGCACAATGAGAATGGACATGGCTCTTAGCTTGATAATGCGTACACCCACAAACATATATTACATGCGCGTGCACAAACACATTCAATGCACATAAAAGCTCCTAAAAGTGGGCATTGAATAAAAGCATCTTCACAAAGAGCTGTTTAGATGCAGAGAGAAGCAGGATAACTTAATTTGATGTGATTCCACCAGAAGAATTACAGAGAAGAGCTGGGCAGGACTGAATTGTGTAAGTATTGCTCCCCCTCCTCCCAGCCCCCACCAGCAGGCAGAGCAGTGAGTCACTCTACCCCCTCACTCTGATTTCACTCAGCCCAGCCATGAGCTCCAGCTCTCCGCTCTCAGCTGCTGTACCGAACAGACACATGGATGCACGTATAACAGCAGGCGCTTGTTTACCAAAAGAAAGTGAGTGCCTCATGCAAATCAGCTGGGCACATTTTAACACACCTTTCAGGATGTCTACCATCCCTCATTTCTCATGTTGGGCAGGATGCAAATCCTCTATTTGGATTTACAACATGGAAATCACCTAAGCCTGTGTTTAGTTGGATTGATTCTGCCCAGATTTGAGCACAGCTTGTGCATCGGCCTGTATTTCTGCACTGGGAGAGTGAATCACCACCCACTAGTAATCACCTCTGAATTCACGTACAGTCACCGTGTCCTTCCCGTGTTCTACACCCACACCCAGCCTACAGCTGACCATCTCCTTATGGAGCTCACACACACACACACACACACACACATTTGTATATGTGGTTTATGATGAGGTGTAATGGTTTTTATACTGTACAATCCGTATATTCTATCCTCCTTACACTAACCCTACCCATCACAAAAAACTTGGCATTTTTTGAATTTCAACACAGTTTAGTATGTTTTTAAGCCATTTGGTTTATCAGGACACAGGAAGTGTTTACGTTGTAATACCCATGTCATTATGAATATTTGTGTCCTCATAAACCATATACAACGCACACACTCACACACACACACACACACACACACACACAAAACACTTCCTCCAATAGGGTAAAAACAAACTTTGCTTGATCTCCAACGGACAGTAAACAGACAGAAATTATTAACAGAATTAGGTAAAACTTTATTTTACAGTGTCCTTGTTACACATGTTACATGTACTTACCATAGTAATAACAGTAATTATGCATAATTACATGCAACTAACCCTCAACCAAATCCTAATCCTACCCTAACCCTATAGTAAGTACATGTAGTTAATTAATATTAATCAGTACTTAAATATATAATTACACGGTAACAAATTAATGACACCTTAAAATTAATATTAATATTAATACATTGTTAGCTAACTGTGGGAATTGTATATGTACCTTTCTGAAATCCATAACTTGGACACGGTCTCCTCTGATAACAAATCACTTTAAATTGTAATGTAGAGGCATGCATTTTCTGTACAGCTGCTTTGAAATGATATGTATAGTGAAAAGCACTATACAAATAAATGTGAATTGAATTGAATTAATGCTTTAGTGGCTAAATAATAGTAATAATAATAATAATAATAAAATAGTAACATACACTCAAAAAAATGACTTGTTGAATTTACTTAAAAAAGCAGCGTCAAGTGTTTCCACGCAACTATATTGAATATTTTTTTTACAAATAACAATTTAGTTATATGAACAAAAGAAATTCAAGTTAAGCTGACAAAGTTTCTTTGAGTAAATACAAACCATTTGAATTTGTCACTGTTACATAATATTTATATGTGCAGTTTACTTAATACTGTTATGTTAAATGTATAAAAGTTTATTATGTAAGGTGAACACATTTAACGGTTTAATTTACCTTATTAAATTAACTATTTGCTCTACAAGTGTAAGTGGAAAACTATTAAATGTCACGGTTTGTTGCACAGGAACAGGCAGTAGACTCAGGAGATCCAAATATAAACAAACTTTAATGAAAACTCTCAGGAACATGGAAGAACAACACAGAAAATGCATTTAACCATCACAGTTACCGGAACCAGAGTGAGGAACAGGGAAGAACTTAAATAGCAAACTGAAACTAGATAATTAACTGAACACAGCTGAAACAAAACATAACTAACGAGGGTAACTATGGTGACAAACAAGTGACGGGAAACTAAGACACAGGAACACGTGACTGAATCAAAACACAACAAAGACAGACAGACATGTGACATTAAATAACAACACGCATATTTTTAGAAATGAAATGCAAAAATAACTCATTGGACAAACTCATTTTAATTGAGGACAGGAATTCCATCCAATAAATATGTGTATATGAGTGCCTAAACACAGGCACCACTCTTCTGCATAATGGTAACCACAAAATTACAGAAACTCCTCTAAATGTCCAACATAACTGAACATTAAATACTAACATAAACTAACAACATCTTTCCCTTTACTGAAAAACACATAAAATAACACTTTAATCCCTAAATTTACTCTCCTAATGCAGTCCCTTGCAAAGCATGCTGGGAACTACTGATCCACTTCATAGTTTGTTTGTTTCACTCAGCAATGTTAAGTTGACCGAACAAACACTTATTAAGTAAAGCTGACAATACTCATTTTTAGTAGAAACAACTCAGTAAATTTAAGTAATGTAGTTACATGAGTTTTTAAGTAATGTGAACAAGGATGATTTGAGTGCAACTAAAAAACAGTGAAAGTTCATTTTTTTGAGTGACATGCATTACTGTTGTTGTTATTATTATTATTATTATTATTATTAATCAATGGTTATATCTCTCTAGCACAAGCTTAAATAATAATAATAATAATAATAATGGGCATAGGTGAATACTACAATCACATACATATTAACAATATATTAATTTGTATTATTATAGAATATGGCTATATTTAACATCAACCAAGAACTAATAAACAAATAAATAAATAAAGACAACAGTCTTTAAAATATTTATCAGTATTATTAGTATTAAAGATATACGACTTTAAAAAGGTGCACTATGTAATTTTTCCATCCGCTAGAGGTCGCCTATTCAAAACAAAGGCGTAGTTTGATGACGCCAAGTTTGAGCGCAGAATCTTGGGACATGTGGTCTTCACCTCAAAGCCGGTGGAAATGAATCGGGATAGGACTCGGGCAGAAATCATGTTCATGGATGCGATTATTAACGTTACTGTAGTATGAGGCAGAGCAGGACCGAGTGCTGTGGGAGCTGAGCAAGGCCACTTGAGCGATTGTTAATAAGATTAACGCAACACACGCCTCGCAAGCAGCGGGACTTTTATTATGCCACAGTCGCCGGCGCCATTTCCGCTTTTCCGGTTATGAGTATGAGTAACGCAGCTCTGTTTATCATATTAGATACATTTGAGTGTGTTGAAAATGATGTTATGACGTTATTCTGTGCGTTTGCTCTGCGCCTGCTATGACACTTGTTGCACACTGCAGTAAGAGTAAAGCGTTTCTGCTAAATAAATCCGGAAACCGAGGGTAACGCAGATATGACGCAATTGACAGGCGACTTCCTCACACGTCTCGGTTCCTTGGTTAAAATAGAAATTTTCTCACGATTTACAAATAGTTGGAAACATTTGGGATATTGTAAGTACGCAACTGAACAAAATATATAACACTGGCCTAGTGGTTTTTGGATATTTTACTGAAAAAATGTTACATAGTGCACCTTTAATACAGCTATATCTCTACCAGTCAAGACATGTTTTATAAATAAACAAATAAATAATACTTAATGCTTTAGGGGCTAAAATAAACATAGCCTATATAAATAATATAAATATAAACAATGTAGTCTTTACTTAAACCTGTAGAGCAGCAAGAGAAACAAAGCAATATGCTATAAAGTACAAAAGTATATGCAGTGATCTTGTAAAAGACTTTTGTCATTATGAATCAAAACAGCATTATTTACATAAGATGAGAGCTGATTATGGAATCGCTGTGTCTTTGGAGAGCAGTATGTTCTCTCTGGTTTGTACCCACAGAGAACAGGGCCTTGACGTGCTACTTAAAGAACTCTCGGCTGACTCATCAGCTTCATTCCGAGTGATGCACAGACAAGTGTGAATATGACTCACTCTGCTTGTAGATCTCATAGTCAAACATTTATCAAAGACCAACATCAAGCAGTAAGCTCTGGCATAGCGAAACACACCACACACAGTTCCTTTCTACTACAATCTATGCAGGGAAGAGGGCCAGGTTTAACCCTTAGTCCTAAATATGAATCCTTCTGTACTAACCCCCTCCTTCCTCACTCCAATGCTGCAGACTTTCCTCACATGACCTTTCTTTGCCTGTTGCGTTGGTGAAGAATCTCCTTGAGAGAATACAGAGTGAGCACAGAAGCCCTGTTCCAAAACTTAGTGCACTGCCTACATAGGCTGTTGTCTTCTAAAACAACATACTACCCATCATTTACAATGGAACTTACAGTCAAACCAAAAGCTATTCAGGCACCTTCAACATTTTCTCACATTATCACAGTTTATTCGCTATAGTTTAGAAAATGGTAATAAAATATGACAAGAACTCAGAGTTAAACTGTGTCAGAACAAATTAATCTTGATAATGTCAGATAACTTTGATAGAAAGGTATGTAATGGATTACAATCAACCAATCAGCTGTCAGCTGTTAAATTTAAGTACACAATTAGATAATTCCAATTTAGGTCAACCAATTACCAAGCAAAGCTTAATTTTGTTCAGTCTGTGGTGTAAAAGGTCACATTAGCAATTAAAGAAAAAACACTTCAGCAAAACATGGTCAGGTCAAAGTGTCTGAATAATTTTAGGTTTTTATAAATTTTTATAAATTGTACTGGTAGTCCACTGTATGAAGAATTTTTGGGGCATATTACGTCACAGTTTACTTTATTTTGCTATCCTCACTTACATAAATGAACTACACTCACCTAAAGGATTATTAGGAACACCATACTAATACTGTGTTTGACCCCCTTTCGCCTTCAGAACTGCCTTAATTCTACGTGGCATTGATTCAACAAGGTGCTGAAAGCATTCTTTAGAAATGTTGGCCCATATTGATAGGATAGCATCTTGCAGTTGATGGAGATTTGTGGGATGCACATCCAGGGCACGAAGCTCCCGTTCCACCACATCCCAAAGATGCTCTATTGGGTTGAGATCTGGTGACTGTGGGGGCCATTTTAGTACAGTGAACTCATTGTCATGTTCAAGAAACCAATTTGAAATGATTCGAGCTTTGTGACATGGTGCATTATCCTGCTGGAAGTAGCCATCAGAGGATGGGTACATGGTGGTCATAAAGGGATGGACATGGTCAGAAACAATGCTCAGGTAGGCCGTGGCATTTAAACGATGCCCATTTGGCACTAAGGGGCCTAAAGTGTGCCAAGAAAACATCCCCCACACCATTACACCACCACCACCAGCCTGCACAGTGGTAACAAGGCATGATGGATCCATGTTCTCATTCTGTTTACGCCAAATTCTGACTCTACCATCTGAATGTCTCAACAGAAATCGAGACTCATCAGACCAGGCAACATTTTTCCAGTCTTCAACTGTCCAATTTTGGTGAGCTTGTGCAAATTGTAGCCTCTTTTTCCTATTTGTAGTGGAGATGAGTGGTACCCGGTGGGGTCTTCTGCTGTTGTAGCCCATCCGCCTCAAGGTTGTGCGTGTTGTGGCTTCACAAATGCTTTGCTGCATACCTCGGTTGTAACGAGTGGTTATTTCAGTCAAAGTTGCTCTTCTATCAGCTTGAATCAGTCGGCCCATTCTCCTCTGACCTCTAGCATCAACAAGGCATTTTCGCCCACAGGACTGCCGCATACTGGATGTTTTTCCCTTTTCACACCATTCTTTGTAAACTCTAGAAATGGTTGTGCGTGAAAATCCCAGTAACTGAGCAGATTGTGAAATACTCAGACCAGTCCGTCTGGCACCAACAACCATGCCATGCTCAAAATTGCTTAAATAACCTTTCTTTCCCATTCTGACATTCAGTTTGGAGTTCAGGAGATTGTCTTGACCCCTAAATGCATTGAAGCAACTGCCATGTGATTGGTTGATTAGATAATTGCATTAATGAGAAATTGAACAGGTGTTCCTAATAATCCTTTTTATGTGAGTGTATAGTAAAAAATAGTAAAAAATTATATCTGGTGTCTGAATCATTTTTGGTTTGACTGTATCTGGTTTGACTGTTGGTTTGACTGTATTCAAATCTACCCTTTCTGTCAAAAATACTAGAAAAGGCAGTGTCCTCACAACTACGTTCCTTTTTAGAAAGAAATGGTATCTGTGAGGATTTCCAGTCAGGATTTAGACCGTATCATAGTACTGAGACTGCTCTCATCAGAGTTACAAATTATTTACTCTTATCATCCATTCGTGGCTGTATCTCTCTATTAGTGTTACTCAATCTTAGCGCTGCATTCGATACTATCGACCACATCATTCTTTTGAATAGACTCGAAAAATTATGTTGGCATTAGTGGAATTGCTTTGCCATGGTTTAAATACTTATCTGACCGTTATCAGTTAGTAGCAGTAAATGAAGAGATGTCACACCGATCACAAGTTCAGTATGGAGTACCTCAAGGCTCAGTGCTAGGACCGTTGCTTTTCACCCTGTACATGCTACCACTGGGAGATATCATTAGGAAGCATGGCGTTAGTTTTCATTGTTATGCTGGCGATACTCAGCTCTATATTTCTTCACGCCCTGACGAAACTTACCAATTCACAAGATTAACGGAATGCATAGCTGATATAAAAAATTGGATGACTAGTAATTCCTGCAACTTAATTCAGAAAAAAACGAATTTTTAATTATTGGACAAAAAAACTCCACAAGTAGTAACCTAGAATACTGTCTAATACTTGATGGCTGTCTAACACTTGATGGCTAATCAAGGCTAGATTATTGTAATGCTCTACTGGGTGGTTGCCCTGCTCGCTTAATAAATAAACTGCAGCTGGTCCAAAACGCAGCAGCTCGAGTTCTTACTAGAACCAGGAAGTATGACCATATTAGCCCAGTTCTGTCAACACTGCACTGGCTCCCTATTAAACATTGTATACATTTTAAAATATTTCTAATTACTTACAAAGCACTAAATGATTTAGCTCCCCAGTACTTGAGCGAGCTCTTAATGAATTATACTCCATCACGTCTACTGCGGTCTCAAAACTCTGGCCAGTTGATAATACCTAGAATGTCAAAATCAACTTCTTAGCTATTTAGCACCTAAACTCTGGAACAGTCTTCCTAGCATTGTTCGGGAAGCAGACACACTCTGTCAGTTTAAATCTAGACTAAAAATACATCTCTTTACTATGGCATACACATAGAACATTATCAATTTCTATTATTCAAATCAGTTAAATGATTGTTAGGCTGCATTAACTAGGTCAGCCGGAACCCGGGAACACTTCCCATAACACCTGATGCACTCGTTACATCATAAGAAGAATGGCATCTACGCTAATGTTAGACTCTCTGTTTATCCCAAGGTTTACTGCAGTCAGCCGGATCCGGGCCGTATCCAGATCAGATGGTGGACCTGCGCCTGGACATGACCAACGCATCCCTGGAGTGTCTGCAGAGACCGTGTCAATTAAACTCGCCCTGTTAATGCCCCATCGACACGACATCCTCATTAAACCTGTCTCCGGCATGACAACTCCAATCTTTCGAATAATCTTACGAATATCTTTCGATCTAATCTGACTTCTGACCTGTAATGTTGCCATAATCATAATCATACACTATTTGTTCGTTGGCCAGAGGAGAACTGGCACCCCGACTGAGCCTGGTTTCTCCCAAGGTTTTTTTCTCCATTCTGGCCCTGAAGGAGTTTTGGTTCCTTGCCACCGTCGCCTTTGTCTTTCGGCTTGCTCAGTTGGGGACACTAAAATTTCAACAAAATTACTGATCTGCCTGCATTGACACTATATGATAATTGAAATTAGCTGGATGACATCACCGTTTTCTCCAGAGCGGCTGTACAGCCGAATCAAATTCTGTTGCATTATTTTCCTGGTAACACTGTGAAGCTGCTTTGAAACAATCGGCATTTTAAAAAGCGCTATATAAATAAAAGTGACTTGACTTGACTTGTCTTGTATCTCAAATATATAGCAACGCCTCAAGAGACCTGACACTCAATAGTGACAACTCAGAAAAATTAATAAAATTTCTTCATTCATCATTACAACAATTTATCGGTACTTTACAGTATAGAATAAACATACATTACAACTCTCTCAACTCACCTGCCATCTTAGATTTTTTGTTTTCCCATTGAGCTTGGCCAAAAGAAGAATTTGGTCAAAAGAAGGAATCTTAAGCATAATTAAAATTAGGTTTTGAAAAGAGCAAGAACGTGTGTCTAGAGACCTCACAAGAATCAAACGATCTCCAGAACTTTCCACTCTCTAACACACACCCAGTTCCTTTGGTTGGGTTGGGTTAAATATGGACAATCCCAACTGTTGGTTTAAACTTTTTAATTACGGTTGGGTTTGTCCATATTTGACCCAAACATGGGTAGAAACAACCCAGCAGTTTTTAGAGTAAATATAATATAATAAATATTATAATTATGTAAATATGGCTATATATCACACTAACACAAATCAAGTATATAATAATAAAATAATATGAATAATAATAGAAGCAGACCTCTTCCGCAAGCACAACCTTAAACAACCTTTTTCTTCTGCTCTTGTTTTGAGTTTTCTAATAAACCTGCCATTGTATTCTATGAATATTGTTGGCTCCATGACAAATTGCTTTTGTTAAACTATGTTAACTAATGCTATTTCATGCATTCTGACTTATTTACACTGCTAAAAAGTTGGATTCTCATGCTAAACATGGCCAAAATTAAAAAAAAAGAGTTGACATATGACAGAGTATTTCTGTGCCAAATACACTCCTTCAGGATTCGAACAACTTTCAGAAAGTTTTTTTCGAGTATGGCCCTGTATGACATCACAAAGGGCAGAATTGCTTGTATGGGCACTTCTCCCAGATGAGTGCGTGCACACACCGACCAGAGCGAGAGCGAGAGCAAAAGCGGGCCCATCAACGAGCTTCGTTCGGGTTACGGGAGCCGTCGGCAGCGCTGTAATTTTGTATTTAGACCTCAAAAAGTCAATAAAGAAGTATGTTTTTGGTTGTGAGGGAAAGACAACCTTGTTTAACTTCCCAAAAAACCCAGCGTTAAGGAAACAGTGGATGCAGTTTGTTTTCCCGGAGCAGCAACGGAGTTCTGCAAGTGTGTTTGATTGTACCCGGTCATGAGTCGAAACCGCAGGCAGTAAGTGAAACTGCATCAAATGTCTGTTTTGTTGGCAATTGGCGCGTAAGTGCATATAATGTAAACAACACAAATGTATCGTGAATCAAAAGTTACCCAGGGATAATGCCATGATGTATTTTGTGTGTGTGTGTGCGCGATCGCGACTCTTTAGCTCCGCCCACTGCACGCCTCCACGAGTTCGGCTGTTTTCGGAAAGAATAGGTACAGCGTATCTGTCTTGTATAAATAGTCTTGTATAAATTGTAAAAATCTCGTCGGAGATATGAAGCATCCAATACAACTCAAGATTAACATGAGACTGGCAGAAACTGTGTGTGTTATGTACCCTTTAATATAATAATAATAACAACAATAAGCATAACAGATAAGAACTCTGAATGATTATTATTAATATTTTGAACTGGAATTCTAATTATTATTATAATATAATGTTTTAGTGGCTTATAGCGGCTTAATTATAAATATTTTTTTATTATATATTCAAATAAATATAAGCGCTACAACCCTTAGCTGTTATGCTGTGTATATGTAATGCTGTGCTGTAGACATAATATAAATAACTAAAATATGCACTTTTACCTGAAAATGTTCTGGTAAATTGTAATATGAAGCAGCAATTATTGGTATATTGGCAATGGTTTCATGGAGCAATCAAACTCCCATGGATGGGTGAAGAACAGCAGCTGCACTTCTCCGCTCAGCAGTACGGGCCTCACCTGCCCCAGTGACCCAGTAACCAAGAATAGTCCAGCGTGACCAGCACGAGGGTGGGCGTTTCTTCCCCTCAAACCACCTCACCATGGAGAGTTTATAAATATACTTTCTGCATTAACAGACAGTTCAAACTAATTTCAGAGCTCCAATAAGGAGTGCAAATGGCATCACGAGTTGCCAATCTCTCTCATGCATACACACAGCTCAACAGATATCATGAGAAGACCAGATGATGCGTCTCGGTCCGCCATAATAATTAACGCTTACGGCATCATCTGTATTGTCATTACACTTCTTTATACATAATAACAGACATAAAAGTTAGAATCTCACATGGAGATTCAGAGACAGGCATACAGTTACCATCCAATCATGTGTCTTGTTATTTAAAGAAAACCTAACAGCGGCTCTTGTTTAGTGCATGCAGCTGGACACAAGCACTTGTGTCAGATGCAGAGAACATTGCTTAACCAACAGGAACAATGTCTCATATCCATGGCAAGATTTTCACTACTTTTTACACACAGCTAGGGAGTTACATAACTGAGTTATTCAGTGCAGTACTTAATTTTGGATGCATGACTGTGCTTTACTTAAGCACTGCTCCACCTTTACATGATTTACAACACACTTGCAGGGCTCAACAATAAGGATGAATCGGCAGACCTGCTTGGTTTTCTGTGAGATTTGGTTGTAAATTTTGCTCATCAAAATTGTCATTTAGCTAAATGTATTGGTTAATAATTTAAATTATGGTTTTGTTGAAATTGGAAGAATGTGCACGTAAAATTTACACTTAAAACACGTAAAAGTTTTTAAATGAATCTTGAAAGACATGAATAATTTTATTCAGCACATAAATTCATCAAAGTGACAGTAAAGACATTAACATTGTTACAAAAAGATGTATATTTTAAATAGCCTAAATTCTGTTCTTTTAAACTTTCTATTCAACAAAGGAAAAATACATATCAGTTTTCACATAAGCAGCACAACGTTTTCAACATTGATACACTGTAAACCCGAATAAGTTGGCAAGTTGGAGGTAATCAGTTACATCAAATTTTTTAAAAGTTTAAAGCAACACTATGTAACTTTTGGCGCTCTAGCGGTTAATAAACAAAACTGCATGTGTCTTGCGGAAGAACATTGTAATTGTAACCGGAGCTACTTCTCTCTGTTTATGTCTATAACGAGTCACGTACTGTGCTACTACGTAGTGGTGCGACCCAAACCGAACTAAAATAGTCAGAACATAAACACTTATTATATGTGTACCGTAGTGATTCAGGATAAGACAAAAAAGGTTTGGAAAATGGATTCATGATGTACTCGCTCATTATATAAAGTCTCAGACGTCACGCCCACGGACCATTGGCTGAACGCATGGGCATCAGAAGCAAGAAAAATGTGGGTGGGTCCCCCCGAAATTTTTACTGGAGTAGATGCAATTTAGGCTACATTAAGAGCAAATTGTCCGCATCATTTACTAAACATCTGGTTGGGCCAGACAAATTTACAAAAGTCACTAAATCATTTGCAGTGACAATAGTGTAGGGGTAAGATGCATGGCAGAAAGTTTTGACGCACATCGAACTCGCTCTTCTCCCTTTTCCTATCAAATATCAGATCGGAAAGGCATTTATTTTCAATAAAAATTAAGAACAAATTCGAAAAGTCGAAATAAAGCATTTAACGTGTTTAATAAAATGTTTATTGGTTAGGGGTAGGTGAACAGAATTATAGACGGTAAAAGTGAGTGGGTCCAATATCATTGGTCTTAAAAAGTGGGTGGGTCTTGTCCCACCCACATACAATGGTTTCGACGCCCATTGCTGAACGTCTGATGCATATAGCACACTTATCTGGAAACACTTCAGGAGTTTTTAAGACCTCATCTGATTGGTTGAATTCTACAGGATGTCCGTGAGACATGTGTGTTGCATTCTTTAACGGTCCGCTTGGAAACAAAGAACACTGTTGAATTAAAAATGCAATATTATAAGTGTCGATATAAATTTAAATTCATAATAAATAAAACACACTTTTTGCGCACTTACAGTCGTGTGAATTTTGAATGGCCATCACATGCTTGTATCCGGGACATTTTAGGCTTCAGTACGGTGCTCATAATGGACAGTCTATACGGCATTATGTCATTAAAGTGTGGACTGGGTCAGCAGTGTCTCGTGTATGTATCTTTACATCACTTATTGTCCTTTATCTCATTTGCATATTTGCTTCATGCACTAGCTTTGTAAACACCAATCTGTTTGAGTTGAACCACCATTCTGGGAGGAACAGTGAGAATCTGCCTGAAATGAGGCTGTAGAAACTCATGGAGCAAACACAAAACAGCTGTGGCCCACAATCATGTGCTGTTGGCTGTTTACTTGCTTTATAATCAGCCTAGCTTACCAGCACATTTGTACCAATGTTCTGGTGAAGGCTTGCGCGGTAAGAACACCAATAGTAACAAGGCCGCAGAATAAAATAATTCATCATGAGTCAATGGTTATAGTGCCAGTACACATCCACACAAACATAAATTGCCACATGCAAATTTGGTTACATCTTTTGTATTCTGTTAGTTGTGCTTTTGACCCAATTAGAGGATCCTCTCAATCTGTGAACCTATCAGATCCATCCATGAACTAGGAATCCCCGTTACCCTAGCAACTGTGAGGTCACTGAAAGGGGGGGGGGGGTGGAGGGGGACTTGGTCGTAAGGTTGTAAAATACAGTTTCTCTCCCTTGACACAGCTGCTGTGCAAGTGTTTAATGCATGCATGCATTCATTAGCACAGGCATACAGGAAGGAACAGAGGGAGTCGGAAATCCATTGAGGCAGATGTGCTTTGAAAAGGAATATTTCCCTGCCTGTTCCACACTGCATTTTATTTCACACCGCAAAGCCAATCCATCGCTACTGATGACAGAAATCAAGGCAGCAGATTTTTCAAAAGGCCAGATTCATTAGCGGCTTTGCGATGCTTATGATCAAACTTTTCCGTCGTGTTACGTGAGTGATAACTGCAGCCTGAACACATCAGAGTACAGAGGAGAAAAGCAAAGCAAGGTGATGAAACTCCTCCATTCTCTCCTCCAGCGTGACCTATTATTATTCACTGTGAGAATTCGCTCTCATCTATGTTTTAAACTACTATCTCTCCCACAAAGAAAAGCACTCGCTCAAGCTGAAATGTTAATGACGATGGCAACAAATGAATTGCAAAAACAGTCCTTGCACGTTTCTTGTGGTCTCTGGCTATCTGAAGCCGGGTGACCAAGATGAATAAAGGAGGACTGGATTATGGAAGGAGAGCAGATGAAAGGAGAGAGGAAGAAAGCAGAAGAGCGGTGGAGACCAGGGCAGCAGAGTTGAAAAGCGAGGAGAGTGGGGGCGTATAGAGCTGTCATTTCATCTTAGATTTTGCACTCTCCTTGTCTCCACTCGTCTTGCTTGGTGAAATGTTAATCTGGCATGGAGTGGAAAACCGCACAGAAGATCAAAAATAGGTCAGAGGGAAAGAAAAGAGAGGGTGAAGAAGAACGCTCCGTCCTGTGATTTGAAATGCACACTGAGAGAAATGAGAAGGAGATTCAGAAGATGTTCAAGATATGTTGAACACAAGCTGCATCTTGGTACTTTGGTACCAAAAAAAAAACATGAATATAGACTGCAATTAACATTTCAGATATTTTCTGGATGAAAACTGTAAAACGTGCTAGATCAGTAGTTTTGGTGGCCTGTGACTAAAAAATGGGCTGCAGTTGTGTTCTGAACAGTTAAATGCAAATAATAAACTGCAACTAAACATACATCAACTTTTAAGGGAAAACGCTTCCATGTGCAAATTTGCAAAAACACAAGTTCATCTGTCAAACTACAAATTAGGCAGATGGTTGCCTGGCATGCCCTTATCCTCAAAAACCATGAATGAAACAATGCAAGGTGAGAGAAAACGTCTCATGCTACATTAAATATGGGTTACGCTCTGTACTGTGCTGCGTCACTAATGTAAAAAACTGGTTACTTAAGCAAAACCAAGTTTTCAGCTTGTGCAGTTTCTGGTCTCTTAAACAATAACAATTTAAAATAACTTTTAAACACACATGTAAATATATTCTCATTATTCTGCTATAAGATAGTGTGGCTCCATATGGAGACTCCAAATCCTTGCTTCCCTTTCCGTCTCGCTTTGTTCCAGCAGTATCTTAGATGTGCTGTATGCGGATCATAATTCCTCCTCTCATTCCCTCTTTCTCACTCTATGTCTTTCCCTGACTGCAGAGCTAGTAGGGCAGCAGGGGGGGTTGGGAGGCATTGCTTACACATTGAGTGGAGGAGGAAGGCAAAAAAAGATTAAAGTTATTAAGGAGGTTGAAGATAATAAGGAGGCACTTTGAACAACAAACCTGCTGAGACAGGAAGTATGCGAACACATGCACACACTCATCACACATGCAGAAACAGCTCACACTACTTCCCTCAAGAGTTCTGACTCCGTCACAGAGCTCTTTAGTTCCCTCTGCTGTTTGAGACACAAAAAGCATCAGTACTCAAAGATCTAAACCTGCCATTACTAAAAGAGACTGGTAAACATCAGACTTCATGAAACGGCACCAAAACCGCTCATCTAATAAAGGCTAATATGAAGCAGAGAGTTTTATATATATATGTACCATCTGCAGTAAGGTGAGGGAAATTGTTTGTTTGTTTTAAAGGGATAGTCCACCTAAAAATTAAAAACCAAACTGTTTCGGTTCCCACAGACTTCCATTGTATTCTTGTACATACAATAGAAGTGAGTAAATGATGATAACTTTCATTTTTGGTTGGACTAACGATTCTTATATTTTACGGAACATTGCAGTGTTTATTATAAATGGTCCCAACCCTCTCACAACGACAACTATCTAATGATCTAATTAATTCACAATGAAGAAAATCAAGGCCTACAAAATCATTTCAGACTCGTATATACGGTTTGGTTAGTTAGCATGGCCCTATTAGCCCCTACTGATACATGTCATCTGGCTAGAAAAAGCATCTTTCTCCACTGACAATCATTCAAAACAAGTATTCTGGCTAAATAAATACTTCTACAAGCCCCAACATGAACATCCCATATTTCAAATATCTTTAGTGTAAAGTACAGAAACATGCATTTTCATTTCATAACACCTGAGCTGTCACCCAGACCCCCACCCCCCACCCCCCAATATTCTACATCTTTCCATCAACACGCTATTGTATTAAAATGAACACTAATACTCAAGAGGAACATCAGATGTGCCCAAATGTTTTGCTCCCCTGTGACCTCATAATCATAAGTTAAACCATTTTATTATCTGAAAGCAATTTGCTGTTCACCTATTTTAAATTGTATTGCTCGCATGTAATGTGCATGTGTGCTGCAAAAGCTTGGCCCACAATACTATGCTAATGTAATCCACCTCTACTGCACTCAATGACCCCCCATTATGACTAAAAATGTGTGAAGAGAAGTGCTTCCTTCAAAGGAGGCCAGTCTTCTCTAAGTTTCTTGTCCATCCAGCTTTATCTCAATCTCCTTCCACAGCTTCCTTCTCCCGATCACTAGCTGTACACGTAATCCTCAGCTCTGTAGGCCCACTCGGAGGGGTCATAATCTTCTTAATCACACCCATCCACCGAAACCTCCTGCAGAGGGAGAGATGGATATGTATTTTACTGTCACTCTGCTGTTCACGCAAAATGAGCAGCCTCGGCTCTCTCGCCCTTCCCGAAGTTCAAGACAAAGTGACATGTCCAAGGCCACCTTTTCTCCCTCAACACTCACTCACACATACACACATACACCTCTCTGGTTTTAGCTCTAATTATACTGAGAAGTAGGCTGCTGTTCTAGTTCAGAGCACCCAAGTGGGTGGCCTGATTCACCATCACTGGGCTTGGAGAGGACGGGAGGGGATGAGAGAGAGAAAGGGAGAGCTCACGGCATAATTTGACGAGGGAGATGATGAGAATGGTCCTGCAGGCTGCCCACAGAGCAGCAGGACGTGCTGGAAGCTGTTCTGTCTACTCACTGCAGTGATCTTCTGAAACATTCATCTCAAAGTTTCAAAGACTATTTGTTTGTGTTTACTGCAGTTTAGTGTTTAAAAGGCTGACATTATTATTTTTATTGTTCATAAAAATAAGGGGTTTGTACAAATTTCGGTATTTTATTTTACAATTTTTTATTTTACAGTGTCCTTGTTACATATGTTACATGTACTTACCATAGTAACAACAGTAAATTGTGCATAATTACATGCAACTAACTCTAATCCAACTCCTAATCCTACCCTAACCTAGTAAATACAAGTTAATTATTATTACTCAGTACTTATATATATATATATATATATATATATATATATATATAATTAAACTGTAACAATGACAGCTTAAAGTGTCCCTATTATGCTATTTAAAATGCTCCTAATTTTGTTTTGGAGGTCTCCTACAAATCAAAGGTCAAAATTTCATTTTCTCATAATATACACTATATTGCCTCACTACTAAATATTCCATGGTCAACTGTTAGTGGTATTATAACAAAGTGAAAGCAATTGGGAACAACAGCAACTCGTAAAATCAAAGGGCGGGGTCAGCGCATGCTGAGGGGCACAGTGCGCAGAAGTCGCCAACTTTTTGCAGAGTCAATAGCTACAGACCAAACTTTGTGTGGCCTTCAGATTAGCTCAAGAACTGATGAAATGGGGTTCCATGGCCGAGCAGCTGCATCCAAGCCTTACATCACCAATACACCTTTTCCACCAGCATGAACCGGATGCTAGATGGAGAGCTAGTGCTAGTGCACAGAGCTCGACTGACGTGCCTTCTAAAAACCCGGTTTGCCATTCCACATGCTAGAGAGCCACCACAGAGCCAGGTCTTACGTCACTGTATACGTCTACTCTTTCCAAGCAACGCTAGCGAGGCAGCGGGGAGCACAAACACACTTATTCGAGATGCATTGGCGCTGCGCAGACCAATCAGCGTATGATATCAAAGTACCGTAAGAGCGATTCAAAAGTATAAGGAGTCGTATGCTCTCGCTGTACTTTGGCGAGCGGTCTTCACAGCGCCGATGCATCTCGAACAAGCCTTCCATCAACAATGGCGAACGTTGCGTTACTATTGATGCACAAGGCTTTGCGATCCTACATCGGCATCAAAACACAGCAAATCCAATGCATTCGTACAGCTTGCTGTAATTTGTATAGCCGGAGATTACAATCGAGCAGCTATTAGCTCGATTAACGGCTATTTCAATAATGGCGGTCACAAGTTTGTTTTCGTCTTATTGGTCACTTTAACCCCGCCCTCAGCCTCTGACGCAAGTGATTCTTACTTCAAGACCAGCAATGTTTTGGTGCTACTTAAGAACCACTTTTCCTGGTTCAGAGCTGGTGCTTTGAATGTCGAAAGACAAAGAACCGATTTAAAATTTCGCTCTGGCTCTGAACCAGCACTCTAACTGCCTTGGTGGAAATGGGGTACAAGTGCAATGCAAAGTGTTGGATGCAGTGGTGTAAAGCACGCCGTCACTGGACTCTAGAGCAGTGGAGACGTGTTCTCTGGAGTGACGAATCACGCTTCTCTGTCTGGCAATCCGATGGACGAATCTGGGTTTGGCAGTTGCCAGGAGAACGGTACTTTCCTGACTGCATCGTGCCAAGTGTAAAGTTTGGTGGAGGGGAGATTATGGTGTGGGGTTGTTTTTCAGGGGTTGGGCTTGACCCCTTAGTTCCAGTGAAAGGAACTCTTAATGCTTCAGCATACCAAGACATTTTGGACAATTTCACGCTCCCAACTTTGTGGGAACAGTTTAGGGATTGTCCCTTCCTGTTCCAACATGACTGCGCACCAGTGCACAAAGCAAGGTCCATAAAGGCATGGATGAGTGAGTTTGTGGAGGAACTTGACTGGCCTGCACAGAGTCCTGACCTCAACCCGATAGAACACCTTACCTTGCCTAACCTCACAAATGCGCTTCTAGAAGAATGGTCAAAAATTCCCCTAAACCTTGTGGAAAGCCTTCCCAGAAGAGTTGAAGCTGTTATAGCTGTAAAGTGTGGGCCAACTCCATATTAAACCCTATAGATTAAGAATGGGATGTAATTGAAGTTCATGTGCATGTAATAGAAGGCTTCCCAAAACTTTTGACAATATAGTGTACATTGCACATCACCACATTTTTTAATGATTCTCAAACGACTCGACGGATGAATCAGTCTCTCTAAATCCTTCCTTTCCGTGAGCTACTCTGCTCTGATTGGTCTACCGTGTATGGCACGTGTTTCAGAAGCTAAACGGCCATTACCATAACTATACTTCAGCTCCATCCGAAGGCTTCGTAAAGCTCAGAGATTTTAAAAATTATAAAGACTGTAACAATGACGTTGATTTTAGCATATCAATCCGCGTGCGAGTCCGATGATGAAACATTGGAAGAACTAGTTATTTAACCTGAACCTCCACAGCAAGGTCGACTTGAGGTTTCTCAGTGATACGCTATTTAGTATGAGGTACATTATGAGATGTTGCAACTGTAATTCCTCACTATCCGCATTAACAAGTGTACGTCCATCAACAAAATGATGTGTATATTTCTAATTTATTGCGGTGCACATGCGGGAACTGTATCAATAACAGGGCATACTATAGACTGATCAATAATTAATCATACTTACAGGTTGTGATTCTGAGGAGCAAGCTGGTCCAAATAAACTGGGTACTGACCCATATTTCAAGAGCAAGCGTTTTGTGAATCCCGAGTTGAACTCTGAGATTTGAGAAGCAGTCGTCAGTAAAATGACGTTTGAGGGCTAGTCAAGTTGTTCGCAGGGCAGACAATATACAACATAGGTGGGCATTATGCAAATTTATTTTCTAGTGACATAGAATGTCATGCAGTGAGATTCGAAATACAAATACGACTCATATAGGCGGTTCAGACTCAATTCTTTCTTTTGGTAGACAATAACTTTATTTATCATGCGCTTTCGACTTTACAGCTTTGCAGAAGGTTTACATTCACAAACAGCTATATTACACACTGCATGAAAGGGAATATTCGAAAAAACATTATCGTGTAACCCAAATTTCTAAACTTGCATATAAATTGTATCTAGACACAAGAAAATCACACGCTTGGGTGTGACGAATTAGTAACCACCCTGAGAACCGTAGCAACCATTCAGATCACCTAGAAACCACCCAGAACCATATACATGTATACGCCACAATCGACTGCTCCAGATACATCACAGCGCCCACTATCTTGGAACGGTCAACAATTTAGATACTGTGTCTCTTCACTCACAATAAAAATCAATGAGTTTTCCAAGGCCCTGTTTACACCTGGTATTAAGATGCACTTTGGTCGATCGGATCACAAGTGGACGGCACTAAATACAGGTGTAAATAGGGTCTAAAACGTTTTGAGCTTGTCCACTTTCAACCACGTCCAGAAGTAGTCGAAAACGCATTCGACCGAATTGCTTTCGTAGAGTAAACGCTTATGTGGTCTTGATGAGGTCCACTGATTCCTTTGCTCCGAATGCATTGGTTGGTTGGTTATTTCCCCGCTCTAGCTAGAACATGACTGCTGCACAAATGGATTTTTAAACGGCAATAGCATTTTTTGTAGGGGGAGACCGGGGATGGTTGTAACACAGGTTAATTGTAACACTTCCAATTTCTCCAATCAGGAACACATTACAAATCCCCTGATTCACTTCACACATGTGGTTTAGTCCTTATTCCACATGAGAGAAAGTAACGCCCTGTGGCAGACACAGCAGATTTTAGAGAAGAAAAACTATTTTGATAGTAACTCTTTCTTCATTTTTTTTTTAATGACAATTCCTGCTTTGTAGTTAAACGTATCAAAGTAAATTATGTTTATTGTGTGTCTGTGTAGATATTTTGCATGCAAGTTGGCTGTTAGCTGTAAGGTGTAAGGTAGGGTAGTTCATGGCTACAAGACTCTGAGTTAGTTGTAACATCAATGACACATGTTACAACCTACCCCAAGAACATTTTTAGTTGTATTTATATGTTTTCTTTGAATTTCAGTATGCCTAGGTCAGGGTAATTTGCATAGCAGCCCATAGAAACATCTACTAATGAGGCATCTATGTAGCAACATTCTAAAAAATGTGAGGTTGTTTTAATCCTTGCTTGGGTCAAATATGGACAAACCCATCTGTTGGTTTAAATATTTAAATTACATTTTAAACCCAATGGTTGGGTTTATCCATATTTGACCCAAACATGGGTTAGAACCCAACATTTTTTAGAGTATATAGAACAACATAGCAATGACCTAGCAACCACCCAGAACAGTGTCGGCGACACAAACACGATTTCAACCGAGGGGGAATACCGCATCCCCTCTATCTTACTATGTGAAAATTTTGTTATTACTATTTGACTGTCTATATGACATCTCTTTATCTGATTGTTTGTTCAGTTTTACAAGAGACAGACATGAATCCATCATGAATGGTTGCTCAGCAACTAGGAGTCAATCAGGACACCTGTAGTCTGATCTGATAGAGAGGTCTAAAGTCCATAGCCAACATTTGCAGGCTCAAACAGACACACACAACATAATTAAAAATGAAATATTCCCTATTCAGACAATTACTCCCACAAGTTGCATCCAATCCACCCATCACAAAGTCCATGACTCTGTGATGTACCTGGGCAATCTTTATGTCGGACTGACAACTGTTAAAACATACTCTAGGGCAGATCTGAAAAAAAAGTCCCTAATGAAGAAAGCCCAGAGGTGAGACAAATGAAAATGAATCAGGAGAGACAGACAGAAAGAGAGAAGGGACTTGCATAACCATGAACAGCTTCTGGTGATGCGCTGGTTGCTGAGCAACAGCATCCGTGCAGCAGCTGCATTGCGACATTGAGTTGAGAACACTTAGTCTATAGTTGACCACTCTCTTACCATTTGACATGCTTTCTACAAAGCCGTGTCTCTGAACTGATCCCAGGTCTTAGAAAAGGCATAAAAAAGATTGTATTCCTACCATAATTATGCAAAACAACTGACTCAGGCACACACATACAGTAAGATCGTGGACTAGTACGAGTATGAGCTGTTGTGCTGAGTCACACTGTGCCAATGAGGAAAGAGTTAAACTAATCATATATGGAGGAGTGTATGAGAGAGAGGGAGAAAGGATAACGTAGAGGAGAGGGTGGGAATGATATAACCAGGGCAGGAGAGACAGAGTGAAAGATCCTTGTCATTTTTTTTTAAAATAGGCTATTGTGTAAGCATTTCATCCAAGAAAATTCCAGCATACTAACACTCCAAATGGTTTGGTCCACATCAACCTGTCACGTATAGGCAACCAATAACCAACAGAAGGTAAGACAGAAGATGGGACAAGGGTCAAAGAGTTTACTTGAATAGTAACGACATGGCATCAGAGCAACATGCAGCCCTTACCTCATTGCGACGGAGAAGTGGTGTCTCTGTCTTTTCCTATTACTGTACCGACACCTGCTGGACACAGAAGGAGACACACAAATAATGAAGACTTCGAAACACTCAAAAGTGGTGCTCACTGGAGAGTCATATGAAGTCCAGCTCCACCTCTCTGGACGTCTAACGGGGCGGAGGGATAGATGGGGTAGGGTTATGCTGCCTTCACGTGCTATCGGAAATTTCCCACTTCCCACTTCTGAAGTCGTGATTAGGAGCTCATCGCATTCAAATTTTGACTTGAGAGCGCGTTCATGTCCATTTTTTTTTTTACCTAGGAAACTATTATTTACGATCATTCCGACAGCACGTGAAGGCAGCATTAGTAGGGTTAGGGCCCAAATGACATTCAAAAGGGTGGAGCTTACGTATAGCTCCTCCTCGCGGGACTAAACTAACTCATGTCGTTCCAAACCCGTTCGACTCGAAAGGCTTCGAAATGAACACAAAAACACCTTAAATGTAACATGAAAGTGGTTCATATGGCACTATATGGTACATATGGCACCTCGTGCACTATATTCCTCTGATATAGGTCATTTTGAGTGAAGAACAGACAGAAATCGAAGCTGTTATAAAAATATAAATTTCAATTAAATGAATCGATGTAACTAGACAATTGGTTCAATAAAATGATCTGGATCAAAATAATGATTTGTTTGTTATATCTGCCAAGCGAATAACGACATAAATTTCGGTAAGATATTGAATGCCTTCAGAATACATACACTGATCAGGCATAACATTCCTAATGACCACCTTCCTAATATTGTGTTGGTCCCCCTTTTGCTGCCAAAACAGCCCTGACCCATTGAGGCATGGACTCCACTAGACCCCTGAAGCTGTGCTGTGGTATCTGGCACAAAGATGATAGCAGCAGATCCTTTAAGTCCTGTAAGTTGCGAGATGGGGCCTCCACGGATCGGACTTGTTTGTTCAGCACATCCCACAGATGCTCGATTGGATTGAGATCTGGGGAATTTGGAGGCCAAGTCAATACCTCAAACTTGTTGTTGTGCTCCTCAAACCATTCCTGAACCATTTTTGCTTTGTGGCAGGGCGCATTATCCTGCTGAAAGAGGCCACAGCCACCAGGGAATACCGTTTCCATGAAAGGGTGTACATGGTCTGCAACAATGCTTAGGTAGGTGGTACATGTCAAAGTAACATCCACATGGATGGCAGGACCCAAGGTTTCCCAGCAGAACATTGCCCAAAGCATCAAACTGCCTCCACTGGCCTGGCTCCTTCTTCACAGTGCATCCTGGTGTCCTGTGTCCCCCAGGTAAGCGATGCACACGCACCCGGCCATCCACGTGATGTAAAAGAAAATGTGATTCATCAGACCAGGCCACCTTCTTCCACTGCTCCATGGTCCAGTTCTGATGCTCAATGTGCCCACTGTTGGCACTTTAGGTGGTGGGCAGGGGTCAGCATGGGCACCCTGACTGGTCTGCGGCTATGCATATGCAACAAACTGCGATGCACTGTGTATTCTGACACCTTTCTATCAGAACCAGCATTGTTGGGTTGTTGGGGGGAGATTCTTGTGTTGGTAAGAATTGCGTTCCGGGCGGGGGCACCGCGGCGCAACGAAAAGGGCACTTTCACTTTCAAAGGGGCAGGGGCTCAAGCGCTTCCTCCTCCCTTTGTTTTAATGCCAATTTACATAACCTACTTAATGCACATCGCCGCCTATTTGGTGGTTGTGCAATAATTTTTTCAAACTTTTTGTTTAATAAGTAATCTTTATTCACTGAGAATAAGGATTTTATTGTTTGTTTAATGTTAATTAATTGAATGCAGATCCATGTGTGAGATAACAATAAAATAAATAAATATATTTGAACTGAATTAATATTTTAACATTAGCTTGTTATTGTAGTGATTTAGAATTCATATATAATATTGTGTATTAACTGCAACTATATAACACATTTAGTTATATGAATATAACTATATTAATTATGTAACACACATCTGAATACCTCTTAAGCAAACTAACCCTGGAACATAACCTGCTCCAGAGCAGGTTGTGTTCAGAGAGTGAGTTGCTATGGCTACTTACATACCCTGAAATGTACCTCCGTTTTTGGAACCGAAAGTGGAGTTATCCGCTTACTTACTCTTAAACATACCGTAACCCAGGTATGACACATAACCTGCTTCCTGGAATACCCCCCAACTGTCCCTTTGTGTTCCACAAATGGCAGACAGACATACAGAATTGAAATAACCACTATAAAACGGTTAGTTCCAGTCCTTGATTCTGATTGGTCAATAGCTGTGTTTTAGTCGCGATAAAACATGAGGGCTTCAACCAACGGTTCTGCGTATCACTACACAACACCCTTAGCAACCACTCTTAGCAACGTAAATATATTTTTGTTCTCATTGACTGAAACTAACTGTATTATGTAGAGTATTGTGTGAGAGAGAGATCAAGTGAGTGAGTGTATTACCTACGTTTGAATGTCTGAACCATTTTTGCTTTGTGGCAGGGCGCATTATCCTGCTGAAAGAGGCCACAGCCACCAGGGAATACCGTTTCCATGATAGGGTGTACATGGTCTGCAACAATGCTTAGGTAGGTGGTACATGTCAAAGTAACATCCACATGGATGGCAGGACCCAAGGTTTCCCAGCAGAACATTGCCCAAAGCATCACACTGCCTCCGCCGGCTCCTTCTTCACAGTGCATCCTGGTGTCATGTGTTCCCCAGGTAAGCGATGCACACGCACCCGGCCATCCACGTGATGTTAAAGAAAATGTGATTCATCAGACCAGGCCACCTTCTTCCACTGCTCCATGGTCCAGTTCTGATGCTCAATCTTAGCTGCTATCTTGTCCTTTTAACAGTTAACGTTAAGGGGTTTCCCCATGTCCTGACACTGACAGTGTTGGTCAAAGCATTTGTCAGTTGCGTCTTGCTCCGTGTTCACAACAATTTTCATTCCTTTCAATATAAAAGTATTTACTACTGAGTGACTCACTCTAGTCTTTGCCGCTATCTAATGGCATAATAATGTAACTTCGGTTGCAGTTCACGGCCAGGGACTATTTTTTTTTCCAGCGGAAGGAAGGCTCTTAGTGATTTTACTTCATGAAAGTTGCAAATATTTTGCCTTTAATATTTGTATTGTGTGGTAACTGTTTTATAAAAGCAATAAGGTACTAGGTTTTCGGTAATCGAGGCTAGCGCTGTATCGTGAATAAGTCACGGCTGAAGTAGGGGTTGTAGGCGCTCCGCTTCGCGATACAGTACGGCATCTCATATCTTATTGCTTACATAAACAGACAGAATATTCGTTTTTTTGGTGAACTGTAACTTTAAGAAGTCATGAGTGTCAAGATTTTTTTTTTCTGACAGAACATTTTCATATGCACCCAGGAAAATTAGGCTCTTTATAATTCAGTATTTTAACAATTATATTTAAGACTACAGTGCAGCATTTTGCACTGAGGTCCTGACTCTCTGTGGTCATTAAAAATCCTATGGCAGTTATCGTAAAAGAGTAGGGGTGGCCAAATTCCCTCCATTGGTCCTTACCAATCATGGTCTCCTAATAATCCCCATCCATTGAATTGGCTCTATCACTCTCTCTCCTCTCCACCTATAGCTGGTGTGTGGTGAGCGCACTGGCACCGTTGTACTGTGGCTGCCCTCGCATCATCCAAGTGGATGCTGCACACTGGTGGTGGTTACGAGAGACCCCCTGATATGATTGTAAAGCGCTTTGGGTGTACAGTAGTACATATGAAAGCGCTATATAAATGCCTCATTCATTTCAGATGGCACAAAAGCCCTCTTTGTTGTTTAGCCTACATCAAAACGTACTCGGTTACTTACGTAACCTCGATTCCCTGAGATAAGGGAACGAGTACTGCGTCTTAAGACGCAATGGGAAATAATCTATTTCTCGAATTACTGAAGCATTTTTGTAAAATCACGCAGTACTACTGCCCAGTCAAAACAGTGTCGAGACATCTTGCACGCTATTGGCTGGCCAGTGGGAACTGCATGAACCAATGGCTTAACAGCGTAACTGAGCGAACCAATGGGCACAATGCCCGCGAAGCAGGGCATAAAGCCCGCGAAGGTGAGCACAAAGCCCGCCAAAATGGGCATGGCATCTGCCTTAAAGGTACACTGTAATGCTCTAAAACGCCAGGTTATATCGACTGAAGCGACGATCACCCGTTGTTTTAGCACCATAGCACGGCCGTCTACGCAGTACTCGTTGTCAGAATGGGAAAGAAAGGTGATTTAAGCAATTTTGAGCGTGGCATGGTTGTTGGTGCCAGACGGGCCGGTCTGAGTATTTCACAATCTGCTCAGTTACTGGGATTTTCACGCACAACCATTTCTAGAGTTTACAAAGAATGGTGTGAAAAGGGAAAAACATCCAGTATGCGGCAGTCCTGTGGACGAAAATGCCTTGTTGATGCTAGAGGTCAGAGGAGAATGGGCCAACTGATTCAAGCTGATAGAAGAGCAACTTTGACTGAAATAACCACCCGTTACAACCGAGGTATGCAGCAAAGCATTTGTGAAGCCACAACACACACAACCTTGAGGAGGATGGGCTACAACAGCAGAAGACCCCACTGGTTACCACTCATCTCCACTACAAATAGGAAAAAGAGGCTACAATTTGCACGAGCTCACCAAAATTGGACAGTTGAAGACTGGAAAAATGTTGCCTGGTCTGATGAGTCTCGATTTCTGTTGAGATTCAAATCTCCACAAATCTCCATCAACTGCAAGATGCTATCCTATCAATATGGGCCAACATTTCTAAAGAATGCTTTCAGCACCTTGTTGAATCAATGCCACGTAGAATTAAGGCAGTTCTGAAGGCGAAAGGGGGTCAAACACAGTATTAGTATGGTGTTCCTAATAATCCTTTAGGTGAGTGTATATACACGTATATTTTACACTAATATATGTATTTCTATGTGTACTGGCCTGGAGAAGGCCAGTAACTACAAGGAAAAACTATTGTAAGCATTGAAACATATGAAGGCCCCAGATGCCAACTTATTCATAGGACGGGCTTACAGAGGCCGTCTCAGTATACTTATACAGCGAGGACTTGCGCCTGCAGTGCAGGGACCTCCAGGCTGTAGAATCTGGTAAAAGTAGACGGTGAGGACCAGCCTGCCGATCTACAGATGTCACCAATAGAAACTCCACTAGACCACGCCCAGGAAGACGCCATGCCTCTGGTGGAGTGAGCTTTGACACCTATGGGGCATTGGAGGCCCATAGTGTCCTAAGCTAACGCTATTGCTTCCACTAGCCATCTGGCCAGGCTTTGTTTGGTGACCGGAAGTCCTTTAGTGCGGCCCACCAAAACTTACAAAGAGCTGCTCTAAGAGCCCTAACTGGGCAGAGCAGGTGTAACTGTCTCTCATCCTCAGAGGGGGGGAGAGCAGAGAGAGTGATTACCTTTGCTTTGAACGGTGTTGAAAGCACTTTGTGTACATAGCCATGTCTCGGATTGAGGATGACTTTAGAATCACCTGGGCCAAGTTCTAGACATGACGCATTCACAGAGAGCACTTGTATGTCACCAACACGCTTAACTGATGCCAGTGCTAATAGCAGGGCAGTTTTCAGAGAAAGCAGTTTTAATTCGGCCGACTGCAGCGGTTCGAAGGGAGGTTCTTTTAGTGCTCGCAGGACCAGTAAAAGGTCCCAAGCTGGCACTGTAGGAGGGTGTGGCGAGCGGTGAGGTGAGGGACCGTGAGAACGGGCCGGTGACGAGCGATAATGAGCTCCAGCATGCTGTCGAAGAGCCCTCGCTGCTGAGGGGGATCGCGGTGCTGAGGAGGTCGGGCAGCGCGGATGAGTGAAGACCGCGAGGGGCTGCCCGAGGCGGTGGAGCTGGAGCTCATTATCGCTCGTCACCGGCCCGTTCTCACGGTCCCTCACCTACCCGCTCGCCACAGAGGGCGAGGAGGGTTAAGCCTCCTGGCTCCTTTTAAGAACTTCACAACCATGTCATGTCTGCTTACTGATTGGCCAGCTATCGGTGCATGAGAAGTGCCGATAGCTGCCGTGTAGACTTTGAGTGTGGATGGAGTTCGTCCTGCATCCAACATCTCTTGTAGAAAAACGAGTATCTGTGATATCTTGCATGACACTGGGTTTTGGTTTCTGGCTGAGCACCAGTCAGAGAACACTGACCATTTAAGAGCATAGAGACGTCTATTAGACGGAGCTCTAGCTTCACTGATAGTGCTAAGAAAACTCACTGGGAGGTACTCGAGCTCCCTTTGAGTGGCCAGACATGTAGTGCCCACAGTTTGGGACGGGGGTGCCAGACTGTCCCGTTCGCCTGAGAAAGGAGATTTTTTCTCAGTGGAACTGGCCAATGGGCTGCTGATAGTAGCTGAATCAACTCGGGAAACCAGTGGTGGGTTCGCCAAAGTGGAGCCACTAGCAGGACTGTATGCCCGCATTCCCTGATTCTTTTTAAGACATGAGGGAGACGCGGGACTGGAGGAAAAGCATAAAGTAGACTGCTGGGCCATTCGTGGGCCAGCGCATCCTTGCTCTTTGAAAAGTAAATCGGACAGTGACAGTTGTCTTCGGAGGCGAAGAGGACGACCTCTGCCCTCCCGAAAACATTCCATATCATTTGAACCGTTTGGGGATGGAGGGTCCACTCTCCTGGGGACACGAGGCCCCTGGAGAGCATGTCTGCTCCCTGGTTCAGTCTGCCTGGCACATGCACTGCTTTTAGCGAGTGTAATTTGCCTTTTGCCCATAGGAGATGTCTGACCTGTTGGTTGAGCCATCTCGACCTGAGCCCACCTTGGCGGTTTATGTAGAAGACCACTGTAGTGTTGTCCATGTGGACTAGAACATGGTTACCTGAGAGACGTGGTAAAAAAGTCTCAAGGGCCAGCACTACTGCTAGCATTTCTAGGCAGTTTATGTGCAACCGTGACCCTGTGCTCGACCATGAGCCGAAGGCCGGTTCTCCCTCACACAGAGCGCCCCAACCCATGTTGGAGGCATCCGTGGTGACCACCATCCGTCTGGAAACTGTCCCCAAGCTCACCCCCGACTCGTAGAGGCGGGGATTCGACCACAGGGCCAGGGCTTTGACACAGCCGCGGCCCACTTTGATCCAAAGCTGAATTAACAGTGCTTATATGCAGGGGTGCACACTATGTAGGGGACACACTGCCTACCGTCATAAGAGGAAAATACTCTTAATTGCTTATTAGGATCGCCTTTAATACAGCGTTTTGTGTGCAGGCGTGCGCGCTTCATAACGGGCTCGTTTACTGCAATGGTGAACCTCTCCAGTCGCCTGAATAGTGGGGACTGGGAGAAGTGGTAGAGAGAAGTCACACTCTCAACAGTGTTTTGTGTGCAGGCGTGCGTGCTTTATAACAGGCTCGTATACTGCAATGAACCTCTCCAGTCGCCTGAATAGAGGGGACAGGGAGAAGTGGTACAGAGAAGTCACGCTCTCAACAGTGTTTTGTGTGCAGGCCAGCTTGCTTCGTAACAGGCTCGTATACTGCAATGCTGAACCTCTCCAGTCGCCTGAATAGAGGGGACTGGGAGAAGTGGTAGAGAGAAGTCACTCTCTCAACGGTGTTTTGTGTGCAGGCGAGTGTGCTTCATAACAGGCTCGTATACTGCAATGCTGAACCTCTCCAGTCGCCTGAATAGAGGGAACTGGGAGAAGTGATAGAGAGTGAAAAAGGAGCGTGCTTGGCCGCTATTTTACAACGCCGCTATGCGCTAGACAGAGAGTGCAGCAATGACATAAGTCGCGCTCTCAACAGGGCGCGCGTGCTAAGAGAGGGAGCCCGACCATTCCTCAGCGTCAGAAGCAACGAGAGACACGGAGTCATCGTGTGGATGCTCGCTCGCTCGCGCGTCCTGACCATTGCCGCCGAATGAGACCAGGCCCTCGGCTTCAAGCGGAGGGAACAGGTCCGATCAAGAGAACGTCACGGGAGAAACATCTCTCTGAGGCGAATACGTGGCACGCGGGCACTGGGCCATCCTCTTCATGCAGGTGAGTGCTGCATGTTACAAATATATTGCGCGACATTACGTAAGTCGCTTATTGTAAAAACAAGGATACACCGTAGTGTTTCACCGGAGAGCGCAGGGGAAAGGCACGACAACTCACAGGACCGCTGGCAATTGAGCGCGCTGAAACAGGCCGCTGACTCGTTGCAGGATGTGCGGGCTGGCTAGCTCGCGATTCCGCTGCAGGCTCGTCTTTTCTCTGCGAAAGGTGGTGTAGCTTCGAGAGTTTATCAGCAAGGACCGAGATCGTCGCCGAAGGAGATTTATCTGACGTTTTAGGGCATTAGAAACGTACCTTTAAGGCAGATGCCATGCCCATTTTGGCGGGCTTTGTGCTCACCTTTGCGGGCTTTTTGCCCTGCTTTGCGGGCATTGTGCCCATTGGTTCGCTCAGTTACATTGTTCTGCCATTGGTTCATGCAGTTCCCACTAGCCAGCCAATAGCGTGCGAGATGTCTCGACACTGTTTTGACTGGGCACTAGTACTGCGTGATTTTACAAAAATGCTTCAGTAATTCGAGAAATAGATTATTTCCCATTGCGTCTTAAGACGCAGTACGACTGACCGTTCGAAAGGGAACTCAATATGACATTCAAAAGTGACCTGCTCCTGCAGTGCTTGTGTGTGTGAACAGTTGCACTACATCTTTGTGTTAGCATGATTGAATTCCTAGAACTCTTAATCAATAGTAATTCATAAACTTCTTGGAAGTTACTATATCAAGCTCAATCCAGCTGCCTAATAAATATTTAGAAAACATAGCCTACTTATATTTCTAGAAGACAACTTTGATGTTGAATGTTTAATGAATTGGTCTACTACGTGTTGTTACTGCATGTCTGGTTCACTAGTTCACTGCCCACTACATGGATGTCTCACAAAAACCAGACAGACATGGCGTGCACTGCAGAGAGAATGCAACCCGACCCTTGCCCTCCCCGTTTCTGTAAAAGAGACAGAGCCTGAATGATGAACTGACAACATATTATAGCATCACAGCCGAGGACGGAATCTCAACATTGGGCACAGCAATAAGAGGTGAGTGACCTAGAACCTTTCCAATGAACTTGCAGAACAGACTGATTGAAAGTTACACAAGGGGGATAGAACTTAGCATTAGAGATGCCTTGAAGGTAAATTAATAGGATTTTTCTTTTTCCAAGTCAAAAGCCTCTAGCAGAGGACAGGAAGAATCTTTAAAATAACTAAATATTTGGGTGACTTGGCTGCTAAATAAAGTTGACTTTCTTTTCTTACCTTGTTTAAGCTGGATGGTAAGACCAGATGTCACTTGAAGTTATTCATTTGTGGCTAACGCAAGACCACAAGGACCTTACTGTGTACTTCAAACGGTTGTGAAGCCCAGATGTCTGGGTATATTTATAGTTCTGTACAGTGTCTTTAAGGCAGGCTTTACTGAACTCCTGCAAGTCCCTACACATTTACCCACTGACCTTAAGTGTCCCGAACAGAGGGCTGAAAACACATGGAACATTGGTTTAATGCAGAATTGGAAAGAAGTGCATTACATAATACTGGTTTGAAGTGACTGGTGCATTAGATTCAAGAGATTACCTCATTTTTTTTCTCACACCTACATCCTATCTTTCATCTCTTCCTCAATCAATGAACAACTAAAAGACTGCAGAGGTATGCTGCAGATAAATTCTACCCATTACTATTTTTTACCTGACTTCAACAGAACACACTGCGGAGACGAATGACAACCTGACTCTTCCTTCAGTTCCAGACATGCAAGATCCATGTTCTCAGTATCTGATCATAAATGTATTGTATCATAGTATATCTTAATTGTTCTAGCTAATCGAAAGTGCCTTTTTAACCTGTTAGCACGATGCTAAGCTAGTAGGCTAAGGTAATAGCCTGCTAAGCAAAGGACAACTAATAACACAAAATGTAAATTAAAAAAAAATGCTGTTAGCCTAACAACATTTTCAGAATTAATTTAGCAAATCCACCCCTTGAAAAAAACACACATATTTCATGGAGGTGGTTTAAATGTAAGAACATTTCAATATCAGATTTAGTGGAAATAATCTGGTGTCAGTGTGCTAAATGAAAAAGAAAAACAAACAGATTACACATACAACACTTTTATTTTTGAATATTAAGACAATGAAGCATAAGCCAAGAGCACCAAGAGTGACAGCTACTGGTGAAAGAGGAGCATGTGAAACCCCCAAAAACAGCAAACTGTAACCTAAAGTCAAACAAAATAATACAACAGAACAACTTAGTAACAGCCTGGGAGTAGGGACCATTAACTGTACATAAAAGAGAATGAAGGAAAGATAAGAGAGAGGACATTGAGTGCGAGTAATTACATTGTACAGTACAAACCTTGGGCAGTGTATAAAAAAAATTAAAACATATAGGATGGTGACAGACTGTGATATCCATGTCACTCCAGAGAACCCATGGTGCATGTTTCAGCAAGTGTTTTGAGGGGGCTAGTCCCAAGGGTCCAATCAGAAATACAGGTCATGGGTGGCGCAAGTCATCTTAAAGTGTAATCATTGTCAAGTGTTGTCATCCTGGCACCCAGTCTTAAACCTCACCTTCAGCCCATTCAAACTTTAAGGTAACACAGTTACCACCATGGTTATGCTTGTGACTTATTGAATCTGAAACAGATCCAACAGAATTTAATACAAGTCAGCCAGTCTTTTAATTCTGTCTAAACATGGCTGAACACAACCTCCCTGTAGTTTGTGTACAGAAACATTTCAAATGATATTAAACAGAAAACGTCTCCTGTTGGTAATGTGCAAGGCTCTGCACACAAAATGGCTTACAACATTCTCTCTAACATTTTAACATAGTATTATTTTCTAGAAATTCTCCAGCAAGGCTACTGACAGGCGTATATCGTGTGAGGCCGCACACTGCCAATCCGAGCCTTAGAATCATGACCTTTCATCTTGCTTTGTGGCGATCGGTGATAAAGTCTCCATCTATGCACATTTACATGTGCTGACTGATCACTTGAGTCAATCATACACCTGATGGTCTATAAATATTTCATAATCACATTAAACTATACTGTTCTGGTGAACAGACAAACAGCAAATCCAGACCTTAACAACTTGGATACTAAAATAAGGGGGAATAAAAGCTTTTTGTTCATAAATTCTTTGTGATATTTTGAACTTTCTTTCAGCACACTCAATATAAAAACTCAATTAATGCATACGTTTATGTCGCATTTTGCTTTGATTTGCTGCAAGATGCAAACTAAGCAGACTGGGGACCACTAAAGTTGGGTTACTTGAGAAAAGGGTGAAATATTTAAGAAAAGGCACTTCTGAAAGTTAATAAATCCATACAGTGAGCCAATTAGCACCTTTAGGGTCTAAAGCTAGGTCTTTTTTACTTCGAAATGTTAATCTTGGAACATTTTAGCAATAATGTGAGAAAGCTATCACATTGACAATTTTACATCAAACTTAAACCTTTGGTCACATTTATCTAGTTTCTCTCACACACCTTTATGCACAAACATCTTATGTTGTCGTGATGTGAATAGAATGATTCTAACCTGAAGACAATTTCAAACTAGGCCTATTTCACCATTATAGCTAAGCCCAAGAACATTATTGCAGTTACTAATATTAAAAAATATTTAATTTAAAAATCTGTCTTATATATATATATATATATATATATATATATATATATATATATATATATATATATATATATAAGATAGATATCTATTTTAATCCATTATGCCTTTAGTAAAACTAGGGAAAACTAGGGGGAGAGAAGAGGCACCATGATCCTCTTCTCTGCCTCCATCTGACTGAGCAAATGCTCCACCCCTGATGAAAATTGGTACACACGGGTATAGGTAGGTACACGTCAAGTTTCATGGGTTAGTGCAGTGAGGAGTGTCTGGAGCAAAGCCAAGCATGACACTTTTACAGGTGAGGAGTAAGCAGGACAGCTGGCCCCTTCAAATGCCATGTCAACCTGAAACCTGCTTCACAACCATCATACAAGCCGAGGCTCTGTCTAAATTGCACTGTCACCCACACCCTACAGAGAAAGATGGTGTGGTGAGGGAGATCAAACCACGCAGTGGTTGCAGTGATGTCACCCCAAAGTTCTCTCCTCAAGTCTTTGAATTCTTCCCAGGATGATCCTGACATCCTTTCTTGTGCAAGGAAAAAAGACTCAACAGGATAATGTGCAGGAAGACGACTTTAAATGCATCAGGATAGACTGTGGATTAGTGTTACCTGCGAGGAGCGTATAACAAAACTTTTCATGTCAGCAGAAGTCTCTTACGGTTGACTGAGGTCAGGGTCAGTGCAACACACATACACACACACAAGCACACAAAGCTGGTTATAGTTGCACTGTACTACCCTGCTGTTTAGGTGTTGCGAGCCTGAGCTTAGCATTTGGCAGTTCTACCTGATCTCATCAATTGAAAACAAGTCAGAAAAATGTGGGAATCCATAGTCATATCCCTAGCAATATTAAAAAAACATCACACATCAGCACCAGGCCCATGAAGAGGATGTCTCACGGTGCCACTGATACCCAGTGCAGGAACGGCCATTGGAAAACATGTCTTTTCCAATTGGACCACTATTAGTAACAAATCCACTGAATGCACCATATGATAAACTAAACGCTTTAGATGCAAGCACACTGCTTAAATCAGTGGTTCCCAATCTAGGACTCGGATTGGGAATCACTGGCTTAACTGATCTAATCTTTTTTCAAATGGGGCCAACAGCACAAGAGTTCTAAATATGTCCTTTTTCTTTACTTACTATTTGAAATGCCTCATTGTATTAAAAGAAATTCAAGTGTGGATCTGACTAATTCTAAAGTGATCAATAAGCTGGTCTTGGCCTAGGGGGCCAACAATGTGATTATACTCCATTTATTTAAATTCCGAACATTCCTCTTAGTCGCTTAAAAAAAGAACCTAACCTAAAATGTACTAAAGATTATTCATCAATTATTAAAATCATTTAATTAAGCAGGTCTCACAAAACAATCCATCTTGACCCAAATCCAATGGCACTGATAGGGTCAACTCAAAACTTACTGTCCTGTCTAGAGCAATGTGGGTTAGACAAAGTGAGTGTAGAGTGTTTATTCCTGTATATAGGAGGGTGTTTATGCCTAACAATGGTCCCAGTGTAGCAGGTTCATTTATCGCCTCTGCTGCACCCACTAACATCAGCACAGTTAAGTTAAAGTGCTCTTAATCAGTGCCCAACTTCAAGGGCACTGATAGACCATTCACAACAATACAAAAAAAGAACGATACAGAATTAGTCCCCCCCCCCTCCCCCCTGTGCAATTAGTGGTAGGAATTAATGGTTACAAAAGATAATAACAGCAACAGAACGCAGAGTGTGAGTAACAATGTTTTTTGAAAACCAAGCGCTCTCACATCACAACGCATCATGTTGTGCACCGTCGTCCTTATCACTTCCCGGAAGCGTAAGGAAGCAGAACAGAGCCCTTCTCCACACTGCAACATATTCCCAAAAGCTGTTTAGATACATAGTTTACGGTCAATCCATCTTTCATGGATCTCTCTGCCTCATTCTTCATGAGCAGGGTGAAAGCCTTTCTATTTCCTGCTCCAGAATGCCGCCTCTAACCACGGAATGAGCACAGAATGTTACCATGGGAACCACTGACAGAGCACCATGAAAGCTAAAGATGATGAAAGAAGCTGGAAAAAGCCATATTTGAACATCACATTCATTTCCCCTCCCCTCAGAATTTGTCCACAACATTACTGTTAATGTTTATTCAAAATGCAATTTTAATGCAAGGGAATCAAGGGCAGGCAGGGAAGGTGATTGAAAATGGCTATAAACCACAGTCAAGTTTTGTTATACTGATAGAGTGGAGGGGCACGGAAATCTACAGATCCCCATTAGAGCAAGGCCATGGGAACTGAGAGAGAAGGGAAAATGTGACTAAGACCTCTGCTGTGTCATCCTAGTCCATAAGCTGTAGTGAAATGTGCACACTGGGGAGCCAATGTATTTGTAATTTCTTTGATTGTTAGAGTGAAAACAAAAAAAAATGATAGAAGCTTATATATTGTGTTCAGTTCCAGGTCCCTCCTTTCATGCCCTCCACCCCCGAACATCCAACCCCTCCCCCCACAAAAAACTTCTGCAAAGTGCTGAATGGACTACTCCTGTTGGAGAGCTGAGAAGTATCTGCCTTGCCTCACTTGGCCTTGACTGGCTCCCTCTCAAGCCAGCGCACACGCACCCTCTGCTTATAGTGATACTCCCTGAGGTAGTCCTGCAGAGCAGGGGGCAGTGGCAGTGCCCCGATGCCATCGTAGGTGATCCCATGGCAAATGGCAGCTCGAGCCAGGCTTTGCAGGCCAAATGGGAAGGTCCGGTGCAGAGGTACAGTGAGTAACGGCTCAAAGAACATGCAAGCACTAGGGTCCTTGTAGTGCTCCAAGAGTGCTGTGACGGTGGCTGCGTGGAACACGCAGGGGTCGTGCGCGTCAAAGCTGAAGTTGTGATTCCACTGCTCGATGCGTGCGTGCAGCGAACGGCCGTAGCGGCGGAAGCTAACGGAGAACAGATAGTCTTCTTGAGCTGAGTCTCGCAGCAGAAAGGTGCCCTCGGGCCGACCATCCAACAGTGCTTCAGCCTCATAGCGGTCCATCACACCCCAGTAGCAGGGAAGTGCTGTAATGTGCAGCAGATCTGGAACCAAGCAGTGGATGTAGTCGATCTGGGTGTGCACTTTCCAAGGTCCTGGTTGCTTGCTGCTCAGGTGGCCCTCAGCTGAAGTGTGCCGCTGCTTGGGCCTGCGAGCTTGCAAGCAAAGAGTGGTGGTGTCGTCGTCCTCAGAGTCACAGTTAGCTGCTGTTGCCCCCTGGCTGTCGCCTAGGGTCTCACCCATTCCAGGGGCCAGCTTAGGTCCCAGCTTATAAAGAGAAGCTAGAGGGGCTGGGATGGCCTCTACTGTGTGGATCCGGGCATCTGGAGGTGGGTCTACACCCTCCTCGATGCTGAGTCGCCTTCTTTCTCGCAAGCGCTCCTCCTCATCTTCTGGTGATGCACAGGCAGCCCCACTGGCATCCGAGGAAGAATCCACTGCTGTCACTGTGACCGGTGCCGTGTGCTGTTTAATGAGGTGCCATTTTCGGGCAAGGTCTGATCCTGGTGCGAAGGGGCACGTCTCCAGCATCAGCTCTGTAATTTGTATCTTACGTTTGGGTGGTGGAAGGTGAGTGTTTCGAGAGGAGGAGCGCAATGGGAGGCACAGGCCCACTGTATCATGGATCTGTTGGCGTAGTGAGCGTCCTGCTCCTGACTCCAGCTCCTCACGGCTACTACCAGTCCCATGTCTGCGCCGAGAGCGGCCCGATTGCCGATCTGTGGTCTCCAGAGAACTCTGAGCCTTAGTGGAACACGAGTGTCTCTTCTTTCCGCTCCAAGGTGCATGACGTGAATAAGAGTCTCTGCGGGCACCCAGGGGAGCACGAGCATCTTCAGTATCCTGCTCGACTGTGATCTCTAGTATCTGGGGTACATCCGCTACACAGTTATGGCCCCGTCGTGACACACTCCCACTGGTCCTCCATGCCACTAGTGGGAGTGCTGCCACACTGCAAGAGGGACTGGCAGCCTCAAGTGTGCTGTCTCCCTGGGCCTTGTCCACAACGTGGCATACCATGTCTGTTTGCTGTTGAAGCTGTGGTGTTGTTTCAACGTGAGAACCCCCATCTGTGTGGAGCAGAGATTGACATCCCCTCTTCAGGTTGCTCCACACCTTGCCAACCTTCTCCATGAGGTGGGGGCACCTGGACCTGGAACAAAAAGTCACGACTTCCATTAGCATATATCACTTACAAAAAAAAACACAGACACAAGAGTTGACAAGAACTGGAAAGGGTTCAAATATGCAAAACATGCTGGAAAACCAAATAATTTGTGGGACCTGGAGGATTTTTCTGAAGAACATTGGGCAGTTTAACTGCTCAGGACAAATAAGGGACTCATGATCAACCATCACAAAAAAACAAAACAAATGTATGTAAACGTTTGAACGGGTCGTTTTTATAAATTCAACTTTTATTTTGTCTTGTGGACTATGTAACTTATGCAACTACATGGACTGTATGCATTTTGTATGATCCTCTTATTTTGTAAAATAAAGATTTTGCAGATTCTGCAAGGTGTATGTAAACTTTATATGCAAAAAGGACAAAAAGTGTCTAACTGTAATTGACCATATTTCTCTGACCTAAATATTTATTAATTTAAATGTGTCCAAATTATAAAAGATTTAACAGTATAAAACAATTTACCAAGATAAAAAACTAATGTCCTAAAATAATAGTATATAATGGCTATACTGCTCATTAAATAACGTGAACACATATACATACGTAAATATACACAAGGATGGCAATGATGTCTCTTTTTGGTCTCATCTTCGATAGAATTAAAAATCAGTTTGATCAACAAAACTTGAAAAGCCCATGCATATACAACCACAAGATATCATAGAATATCTTCTGCATACTTCATGCAGTTATGGAGATAATATGAAACATGCATAACTGAGTATCAGTTAATATAGAAATAAGATATTAGTATACTCAAATAGCAACAAGTACTGATCATGTGAAAATAGGGCTGTTAACCGATTACTCGTGATTAATGCACCCAAAGTAAAAGTTTGTTTTTACATAATATATGTGTGTGTGTGCGGTGTATAATTATTATGTACATATAAATACACACACATGCATGTTTATATTTAAGATTTTTTTTAAATTTATATATAAAATATTTATATATAATATAAATTATATAAATACACTCACCTAAAGGATTATTAGGAACACCTGTTCAATTTCTCATTAATGCAATTATCTAATCAACCAATCACATGGCAGTTGCTTCAATGCATTTAGGGGTGTGGTCCTGGTCAAGACAATCTCCTGAACTCCAAACTGAATGTCAGAATGGGAAAGAAAGGTGATTTAAGCAATTTTGAGCGTGGCATGGTTGTTGGTGCCAGACAGGCCGGTCTGAGTATTTCACAATCTGCTCAGTTACTGGGATTTTCACGCACAACCATTTCTAGAGTTTACAAAGAATGGTGTGAAAAGGGAAAAACATCCAGTATGCGGCAGTCCTGTGGGCGAAAATGCCTTGTTGATGCTAGAGGTCAGAGGAGAATGGGCCGACTGATTCAAGCTGATAGAAGAGCAATTTTGACTGAAATAACCACTCGTTACAACCGAGGTATGCAGCAAAGCATTTGTGAAGCCACAACCTTGAGGCGGATGGGCTACAACAGCAGAAGACCCCACCGGGTACCACTCATCTCCACTACAAATAGGAAAAAGAGACTACAATTTGCACGAGCTCACCAAAATTGGACAGTTGAAGACTGGAAAAATGTTGCCTGGTCTGATGAGTCTCGATTTCTGTTGAGACATTCAGATGGTAGAGTCAGAATTTGGCGTAAACAGAATGAGAACATGGATGCATCATGCCTTGTTACCACTGTGCAGGCTGGTGGTGGTGGTGTATTGGTGTGGGGGATGTTTTCTTGGCACACAGGCCAATTGGGCATCATTTAAATGCCACAGCCTACCTGAGCATTGTTTCTGACCATGTCCATCCCTTTATGACCACCATGTACCCATCCTCTGATGGCTACTTCCAGCAGGATAATGCACCATGTCACAAAGCTCGAATCATTTCAAATTGGTTTCTTGAACATGACAATGAGTTCACTGTACTAAAATGGCCCCCACAGTCACCAGATCTCAACCCAATAGAGCATCTTTGGGATGTGGTGGAACGGGAGCTTCGTGCCCTGGATGTGCATCCCACAAATCTCCATCAACTGCAAGATGCTATCCTATCAATATGGGCCAACATTTCTAAAGAATGCTTTCAGCACCTTGTTGAATCAATGCCACGTAGAATTAAGGCAGTTCTGTAGGCGAAAGGGGGTCAAACACAGTATTAGTATGGTGTTCCTAATAATCCTTTAGGTGAGTGTATATATACAGTATAGACATGCATGTGTGTGTATTCAAATGTACATAATTATACACAGCACACACAGATATATTATGTAAACAAACTTTTATTTTGGATGCAACTAATTGCGATTAATTGTTTAACAGCCCTATGTGAAACTTTTACTTATTACAACTAAAATGTTTATATTTGATGTGCTTTATCAACATGCAGTGACATTCACTAAATAAGAGATGTAATCACAACTGGCCACAGCAGACACATGTTAATTCCAGGTGTATACAGCAATTTTTCTTAGTTAAATAACCACTTGGAATCAGATCACCCGAGACGGATGTTAATACCAGGTGTAAACAGGGCCTAAGTGATTAAAGTGTTGCCAGGCAGAGTCACTAAGACTCAAGGCCAGCGCTAAAAATGAACTCATGGAACTGCTCCCAGTCAACATGCTGCCGTGGGCTGAGTTACAATGACGGTCTGGGTCTGTCTTTTTCTGACCCGCCATAGCAGAGCACTCACCAGTTAATGAACTGAGAGGTTTTGCATGAGCTGTGTAAATCCTATCTTCCTTAATCATTATGTAGGCACTAAAGAACTTTTGATTTTGCTTTGGCTTTAAAAAACTTACAAAAAAACACTCTTTCCCAACATAAGCATGAATTTGTGTTTGGGCTAATTCATTAACTGTTTATCCAATACTAGCAATTGTAAAAAATAACACCATGTTAGACCAGTCCAAATGTAAGAACAGGCCAAATGTGAGTCAGTAGTGAATCACTTCCAGGTGAAGCATTAGCTCAAGGACTGCTTGTGCTCAGAAAAATTAGCTTCTCTATTGAGCACATGTACTCTCGCTAACCCATCTTTCACAGGATGATCTTTCCACCAATGAACACAAAGCAAGCTCCTTTCTATGGAAAAAAAATATCTAAGAAAAATAAAACAATAAAAAAAGCATGTTAATGCATCAATTTTGCACAATCAAAAACCAAGACTTTAAATTATTTAACGCAAAATATGTCACAACAAGAGAATACTGAACAAGAGAGAAAAACTTCCATAAAAAATTCATGATAGTTCAGCAAGTCTCCTGATAAAAAGAACAACAGAATGTAGGTCATGTGGGAGAAAGCTACAGTGTATTATTCACCTTCTTTCAAATGGTGGAGAGGAAGAAGGGGGTGTCAATTTTTAGAGGCTGCTGGGTGTAAATGCACTACAAATTTGAGTTGGACCAAATTATGACTTGTGATGCTGATTGCTAATACCAGTAATTGATTTTCTGTCAGCGTGGATTCTGATATTATAGGTGGGAAGTGCAAAATTTTGAATTGAATTTGAATTGAGGTAGCAAATAGGAAGCAGAATGCTGGCAGAGTTAAATGCTTGAAGTGCGTCATGGTGCTCACGTGAACAGCATCGGCCAATGGTAAGCCGATGTGCTGGCACAGCTCTGACGTAACTCGGAAGCGTTGTACTGTATTTACTACGTAACAACGTAGGAAGCTGACACAGAGGTGAAAAAATTGTTGAATAAAGTCGTTATTTTTGTTCGTTTTTTTACGCACAAAAAGTATTTTCCTCGCTTCGTTAAATTAAGGTGGAAAGTCACATGGACTATTTTAACGATGTCTTTACTACCTTTCTGGACCTTGAAAGTTGTAATTAAATTGCTGTCTATGGAAGGGTCAGAGAGCTCTTCGATTTCATCAAAAATATCTTAATTTGTGTTCTGAAGATGAACACAGGTCTTACGGGTTGAGAACTTAAAATGAACTCTTACCTCACATGAGGGTGAGTAATTAATGACAGAATTTTTATTTTTGGGTGAACTAGCACTTTAAAAGAGGAAAGCAAGTTATAATACCCCTGCACTTTTAAACACTCACCCTCATTCATGTTTCCAAATATTGGACATGGTGACATTTTGGCTCAAAAAGCATCTGCAAAAACCTGCTGCTCTATGTCAGTACAGCAAATTAGTGCAACATACAGCAAAAGCCTATTAACTCTCAGCATCTTCATTCTGTCTTTTCTGCCCATCTTTCCCCTTATTTCCCTGTCTTTGTCCCTTTCAAAACCAGTCTGAGAGCATAAAGGGTGACCATAAATCAAAGTTCAGATCTGTCAGCGCAGCTATGGTGACAATATACAGAGGCCAACAAGCCTGACCTTTCCCCCAAACTCAGGAACCTTGCTCCACTTCCAGAATGAACTTGCACTGCATAAACAACATTTGTAAAATTGTGGCGAAGGGTGGTCAGAAGAGTTCATGAAAAGGGGTCACAGGGTTCATTCGGATTTATTCCGTGAAACTGTGCTAAATATGAAGTCAAGGGTCAAGTTTTTTCACTAGATTTAAGTTGCATACATATTGAAACAACATAATTGCACAAAAAGTGTCACGTGGCCAACGTTAGCACTAGTTAAGTGATTAGAACTGTGGTAAATTTATATTATATAACCTTGCCTTGGCAAACCAGTTTGGGAGGTACACCAGAGTGAATGTAGATTAACTGGTCTCAAAGGCCAAATCTATCACCTTAAGTCAAGCACTTACCAAAACACACCAGCTGTGGAGATCTTCAACATACTACCTTCTGAAACCCAACAGGCAAAAGACCAGCTGCCAGAACTACAACTCTCAACCAGTGTTGGGTGTAACTAGTTACTAAGTAATTAGTTACTGTAATTTAATTACTTTTCCCTTGAAAAAGTAAAGGTAAGGGATTACTCTTATTTTTTGGTGTAATTTAATTAGTTACTTCACATGTAAATGTGAACTAAATACTGTAGACTGTAGAACAATTATATATAATACAATAGTGAAATTAACAAAAATTTAAAGTCTAACTTTAAAATGCATGTTTTATGTATCCTCACATTTGTAATACTTTGGTCAGTTAATAAGAATAATTGATGTAGTTTTATATTATGTATTTGAATTAATTAAAAGAGCTGTTTCTATCCTTGAATCACTTAACTAGTCGAGGTTGATATTACTAATTACTTTCTAAATCCTGTAAGTAATTAAATACTTTTTGGAGAGAGTAATTTGTACAGTAATCTAATTACACTATTGAAGATGTAATTAGTAACTAGTAATTCATTACTTTTTTAGAATAACTTACCTAACACTGCTCTCAACCATGCCATGTTCATACACTTTTCCATCTATAATGTTTTCTTTCACTCTACATGTGACACAGGGGAGGCTCACGTTTGGCTGTGGGGCTCCCTTGTGTGGCTAAGAGACAGAACCGCACCCCAAGAGCAAACAAACAAAACTATTTTAAAATATTTGGCTCAAAAACAGGTTGAGACAGCATACTGGCAAAGGAAGTGCCCCTTCCTCCTCAACTAAGTGGAAGTCATACCTAAACAGCCAAGTTCACCATGGTGCGTTTCATATGTTTAGACACTACAAATCTCAGCATTGAATGAGATGCTGAGAATGAATATAAATATATACTTGTGCACAATTTACATATTACATAACTTGTTAATAATATAAGGAATGAGATATAGACAGCAGAGAGCATAAGTTCAGAAGAGATGCCCAGATTATAAAGGAGATATTCAGGAGAGTCTATACTGATGCTTCTAACTGAAAACAAATGTTTCCATACTTATTGAATTTACTGCTTAATAATTAAAGCATTTAAAAATGTCTCCGTATTTGGTTTGTACCCCTTTTACTTCAATGAGAGCTGTACTCAAGCTGGATGAACTCCACAAGTCTGCGTCAAACCTGATGATCATGTTCCCCAGCATGATTTTAGAATGAGCCAAAGAGTATCTTGTGCTTCAGTGGAAGAACATCTGACCATCTCTATACATTATCAATCTGTCATAAATTTGATTACTTATGTATAAGTAATCTATTAACTATTTCTATATTTCCATCTAAAAATCTCTGAAGGGTTATATAAATGTAGCAATGTACTTAGTGGCAGTCTAGGTTTTTAGGACATTTTTTGTATTTAATTAAATTACAAGCAAAAAAATGGACAGCCATCAAAAACAAAAAAACACTAATAATTGACTTCCTAACCATAAACTGAACTAATGATTACAGAATAAAAATAGATCTTAACTACTAATTACAATATTCAGCAAACAATTAAGCCAGCACCACCTCCAGCTGTTAATTTTGCCTATACATTTACATATTACATTTTAAAATGTAGCCTTTACACACACTTACACTGCAGTAATGCAGAGCAATGACATGGAAGCTTGTGAGAAAGTACAGAAATACTAAGAATTGCTTTTTAAAAGTTTACATTTAGCTCCTCAATTCTACTTTTTCAAATGCAGTTTGAATTAGGATGTAGCTGGATTCTAAATTCAAACTGCATATGAAAAAGTAGAATTTTACAAGTGTTTCCCATTAATTACCTAGACTCTGGAGGGCTGCCAGTCTAATCGGTCCACACAGTTTCATAATGAACCGAAAATAGTTTTACACTTCTCATAAAATAAAACTTCTCTAACCTTGTGTTTTACGCCATTAAGTTTAAGATGCATATGGGAGCATAACGGCCACCATTATTTTTTTACATTCACATAATTTCCAACATTTTTGGATTATGCGTTTGTAAACCTGTTTTCAAGAGACTGCAGTTTTCCACCAAAATAAAAAAAATCAAGGCTGCATCTCTAAAGAAATTAGGACAAAAGTATTGTAATTTCCTTACTGTAAAGTAAAAATATATATATTCATTACAGTGCATTTGATTTACAATATATTACTGTACTAAGGATAATAATAATAATAATAATTTTATATTATTAATTATATTCTAATTTTTTGGCTTCCTAAAACAAAAAAGTAATGTATATAGACTAAGGCACTATATCACAACTAAAAAGAGGTTTGAGTACACTTTAAAGTTCAAGTACAAGTCAAAAGACTTTTTACTCTGTTCAAATGGACACTGAACATAGGTTGAGCCTCCTCATTTTGAACTCTCAAAAGGCACCTGAATGATGCATTTAACTTCAAAATGTTATGTAAAACAACAAATGCATTAACAACATTTCTGTACATCTGTACCTATATCCGTTTAAATCCTCATTACTCTGCAGCTTACAAGATGCCTCGCAACTAAAGTTTCTGCTTTAACAAGTTAGATCATATTAGTGGATCTGTTCCTCTTGTTCAACCATTGACTAGATGCAACAGGACCGTCTGCGGATAAATCCTGGCACCAGATCACAAAACACCAGCCCGTTAAATACTATGCTATTCTCTGCTCAGCTTGGGTTTCTGCTACCAAGAACGCTAACAAGCCTTGCCCAGAGCTTCTGCTTCCTGGTAGCGTGGGCCCAGCCCCCTCTGTCCCCCCCAGGTCTCGCCCCCCTTCACCTGATACTGCAGCCAAATTCTACACCAGACATCTCTAGCACCCAAGCGCCAGAAGAGGAAGCAGTCCAGAGCAGCCTGCTTTGTGCTCATGCTGGACAGACACTCAGTGTCACTTGAAAAAAATATCCACACTAAAATTCAGTTTCTGCTCACAGACAGATCTTGGCTGTATAAATGCCTGAGCTCCTCTGATAAAAGTCTGAGCACCACATGAGACTGAGAAGCCCCTATCAACCACATACACCTTCAGTAACTACGGAAACTACTTGATGTAAAGTATGCCCTTCTCTGACGATACAAATAAAACCATGAAAAAAGCATTTATATTATGTGAAGTAAAATATGAGTACACTACGTGATGAAGTCCTACTGAGAGTTTATGATAACATCCACGCCCTGGATAGCAGACAGAGTGGATTATTCCTTAAGCACAATAGATAAGGTGGACATAGAGCCACTGCAATGGTGTGTTTTACTTTAGGTGCTCTATGAAAAAAGTGGCACCTCGTTTCAACTCTACACCAGTCCCTCACCCTTCCCTCGGGTCATTTCGAAATTTTAAAATTGAGTGTCCATCGGAGTGGTCCAAGACCCTAGGACGTTTGTCATACTTGAACCACGAATACACACAAAAAATTTACTGGATTCGAGGAGTTTTGTGGTTGAAAAAAAGAAAAAGAAAAATTATATATATATATATGTAGAGGTCGGCAAAGACACCCAATGTAAGATATTCTGAGCTGAATTAAAAGGGTTATGCATTAAATAAGAGTTATTTTGAATTTAAGTTGAAAGAATGTGAAGAATGTGCTTCAATTATTATTATTTATTGATAAAATCTAGTCATTTAAAAGGTAAATATTAAAAGATAAAAATTGCATTAAAAATAGAAAAAGTATTAACAAAATGAAATTAAATAAGCTTTCTGGACAAAAAAAAATGATTTGTTGAAAAGGATTTGTTACAAAGTGCAAGGAAGGGATGAGGGTTAAAGGTTAGGAACCATACAAGCTAAAAGCCATAAATAATATTGATCATGCTTCATGTGATACAAGGAAAACCATTTTTTTTTTATCAATATCAAACTTAACAGCATTATGTACACAAAATACATTCTATTTCAAATAAAAATGCTGTTCTTTTGAACTTTCTACTCAAACAACCCTGAACAAAATGTGGCATGGTTTCCACAAAAATATTAAGCATCACAACTGGTTTCAACACAGATAATAATAATTATAATAATAATAATAATAAATGCTTCTTGAGCCTCAAATCAGCATGATTTCTGAACGATCATGTGACACTGAAGACTTATGGCTTCTGAATATTTTGCTTTGCAATCACTGGAATAAATACATTTTAGAATATATTAAAAACTGTTTTTTATTGTAATAATCATTCACAATATTACTGTATTTTTGATCAAATAAATGCAGCCTTAGTGAAGACTTGAAGAGAATTTAAAAACGTTAAAAAAAAAAAAATCTTACAGACCCCCAAACTTTGGAACAGTTAATATTAGTGCTGGGGAACAATTAATCGTGATTAATCGCATCCAAAATAAAAGTTTGTTTACACATAATATATGTGTGTGTACTGTGTATAATGATTATGTATACATATATATACATGCATGTGTGTGTATTTATTTAAGAATATTTGCATGTATATATAATTTATCGTATATATAAATATAATTTTTTTAATAAAAATATAACATCACATACATGCATGTGTGTGTATTTATATATACATAATAATTATACACAGAACACACACATCTATTATGTAAACACAAACTTTAATCTTGGATGCGATTAATCACGATTAATTTTCCCCCAGCACTAGTTAATATACATTTTAATATTTCAATAAAAAGTAAACAAATCTATTGGCATTGATAATTAAGACTAGTATGAACCATATAACTTAGCCATTTGTAAGTTAACTTTATATATAAACTTTACAATTCATTTGTTAGTTAACAACATTAGTTACAGCATTTATTGATCTTATGTTAATTTCAACATTTACTAAAATATTTCTAAAATTAAAAGAATTCACTATGAACTAATGTGAACAAATGTATTTTTAACTAAGAGGATTATATAAATGGTGTAAAAACCAAATATATTGCTCATTGTTATTTCATGTCAGCTAATGCATAATAAACATTAAAAATGAGACCTTATTTGTAGGCCTAGTCACTGATGTACTTAGTGTAGTGAAGTGGCTTTCTAGGAAACGTCTGTTGCAATGTCTAAGCCCCGCTCAAGACAACTAAAATATCTGGGCAGGCCTTAACCTCTGCACACGGAAATATGCCAGCAGGAGTTTGCAGTCTCTCACTCTCGACTAATTGTCTTGCCTGTCAAGAGAATGTATCTGTGATACCCTGAGCTAGCAGATAATATTTCAAAAGCTAGTTTTCAGAATGAACCCACAATCTTCCTGTGTCAGGAAGTCTGCAGAAATAGAAAATGTTCCCAGGCATGCTAAATCTCCACAAACCACACTTTTTGGGAAGCAGACCTCTGAAGCCCAGACCTTTGTAAAGCTGTAGTTTTAAGGAGGTTTTATGGGCCTGCTGAGGTTACACCACCGTATATCTTATGCAACAATGGCCCACAACTCCCTTTTTAGGATAGATAGGTATTAAGCCTATATTGAGTAACATTTCCCACTTGATAACATTTGGATCAATGCACTTTTTGCTCATTTGAACATACATGCTGACCAGAATTTTAAAAAAAAATTAACCAAGGCTCAGGGCAAATTGCCTCAGGAAGTTACAAAAATATCGCAGATATTTAAAATGTTGGGGTGGTGGGGGGCATAATAAATGTATCTGTTGTCTAACATTTGAGACATATTTTATAATACATAGGGGTTTCTATTAATAGATTCAGTATGGGTTTTGTTTCTCCACAACTGTATTGACCTGCAGCGGTCATATATCGGTCTCAAAAGACAAAATGTCTTATGATATCTTGTCTTATATAGATCATTTATATCTTCTTTCATATTTAATTTCATGACTTGATTCACACATAATACCTAAAACAGATTAAATTGAAGTTTTCGACAAATAAGGAAAATTGTTTTACATGGTTAGAAACAAAAATAAATTATAACAAATAAAACAAATAAAAATTGCCCCCCATAAAGGTAACATATTGCCATTAAACAAAGGTAATTTCTGACAATGGTCATGACGGTAATACAATTCATGCTCTCTGCTCAAAATTCATAGTTCGCAAATCGGCTATATCTATTCTGGTGTATTGGTGTCCAATTTATAGAATTTACATGTAAGAATTATGTTAAATGATCTCATACCACAGAACTGAATTCAGGTTGGTTTACTCGATGTCCAAGCATTTCTATTGTTTGACATGTCATGTAATTTCATGAGATGTCATGGGGATACATCTCAGATAAAAACAAAATACTTTTATTTGCCATGTGCTTAAAATTAGGCCCATGCAAATAATTAGAGGCCATATTTTATTCACTGATATGCATTTACCTTCGTGATAAATATTATAGGCCTTTGCAATAACATTGCATTGAGTCTAAGTAGGTAGGTACAGTAGTCAATCCAGGCATGATCCTCTCCACACTTTACCTGACATTAGAACTAATGTATATTATGAATGATATGAATTTAAGTCTGTGTTGAATAACTCGATGTACGTCACTTTAAGTGTCTCTATACATTTTCCCTGGTTGCTTTAGTTCAACCGGCATCGGACATTAGAAAAGGGGGCCGACTGGAAAAAAAACTAGTTAAAAAGCCATCGAACATGCGCGATAACATAAAATAATCGATGGGCATTTACAACACACGGAGAGATAAACTCACCGATCCTTCTGTCGTGCTCTTTTATTGCTTTTTCGGGTGTCTTCTTTTGTTTGCGAAAAAAATGCTATCAAGAATAGTCGGGTACATTTTCCCGAGGCTAGAGACGGTGGTGAATAAAACACACGGACGGGAGACGACTGGGACCATAACTGCGATATTCGAAAAGCAAACAGGACATCGATGTGTCGATGTAATCGTAAACATTTTATATTTTGTATTTACATGGCCTACGATCCCCTCATCCCGTTGGCATTTCTTTCCCTGACGGCCGATATGGTCGCCAAGTGCAGCAGAAAAGAGAATCAGGAGAGGTGGTGGCAAAGCTGCTGTTGACTGACATCAAGGGACTCCAATTGCGCGAAGTTCTGTGTTCCGGCGGATACGGATGGGGAAAGACTTTGGAAGAAAGCGTCACTTCCCCGCTTGAATTCCAGCTAGTGATGGGATGTCCGATTCAATTCCATAAAACGATTCCTTTGAACAGTTGGTTTCAAAGAATCGGTTCAAAGTTATTCAGACGTTCTTTTACGTAATTATTACGCCAATACGTGGCACGTTTTTGCAGTTTAATAGTGTTTCTTGATTACGTTGTATTATTAAATACATAAGAAAACAATAAATAATTAAACAGCCTACTTTTATCTTTTAATTACTATTGAATAAAACGATTAAAAATTTTTTTTTTTACAGGTTTTGCACATTTTAACAATATTTATTAAGTCCAAAACTGTTTCGTATGTTGATAAAAATACAATGAAGTTTAAGTTTGTTTTATTTATAACATTCCTGCAATTCGGTTATTAAAATAGCTTACTTTTCGTCTCATCAAATCCTCGGGTTCACTTTGAATAATTCTTAATATCTGCTCAATCTGATTAGTTCTCGGTTTATCTCGCGAATCGTGCATGTCTATCATGATGTCTATTCAGTTCGATAAACGAATCGTGGAGAGAGCTGTGAACCGGTTCAACAAATGCATAACAGCTGATCAGAGTGACTGGTTCACGATTCAGACATCACCAAATCCAGCCCAGACACAGTAGTGATGGACGACAACCTCAGGATGTAGACTAACTGGTTGTTTGAGTGGAAATTCTAAACACAAATTAACGGTCTGTGCCGACAACATCAAAGCTAACGCACGCGGTCGGATCGTAACTTGCATAACGTGTTTGGTTCTTTATCTAATGTAAGGGCGATTATGTAACTAGTAAAGACACGAACAATCACGGTGACACCATATGTAATTGCACAAAAATAATAATCCTAACACAATTTAATTTAATCTAAGATTATGCCTAGATTTGAAATCGCTCTACGTCGTGAAATAGCTACGCTTTGTCAAACACTTGATTTATTGCATTTTGTTTAGGCCTATATGTGCGCTAAGGGATTTGTGGGTTTAATGAAATCTCCTTTTCTACTCTGTAGACTTAAATAGAAAAACTGAAATTATACTAAAAAACACAAACAGTGAAAAAAGTTGACAGTGTCTGACTGCTCTGCTGAGAGTAGCTGAGAGAAAACTGTCATGTGAGTAAGTCTCCCTTTAACCATGTCCCTTCATGCAGTCATGTGACATGGGTTCATGTTGTGTGACAAAGGCAGGCTGTTCTTTAAAATCCCTCTGTAAACCAGTGTCAACTGCTGGCCTTGACAACTACAGTAAAGTTCATGTGTGCTTGGGCTTTAAAAACCTCCTTTTCATCTCCTTACAGTACTTGTATACTCAGCATGTGCGGCTTTGATATTCATATGGCTCTCTGTGGATTACAGAAGCATGCAATTTTAGAAAGTCTAAGTCAGCAATACTCACATGAGCAAGATTAGGCATAAAAAACGTTCTCCCACTTTATTACTTGTAGCAGTGATACAACAGTGCTCAGTATTTCTGTCCATTGCCAGATCTTTGAAAACATTAGGAAGGAACTGATCAAATATCCGTTAAAGGTCACACTAAGCTTTATTATCCCAACCTAATGAATGGAGGTATATAGAAACATGCATGTGAATGTCATGCAGTTTTCATGCTTCCAGTTTTAGTGCATTTAAAGCAAAGTTGTTTAAATTGACCTTTATGGAATAATTCCATAAAGATCCATTTAAAAAGTGATATACTGCCCTCTACTGATTTAATCTGCTTAGAACATAAAAATTGCCCTTTTTAACCACAACACACACAAATAATTGATGATGTGTCTGTACATTGCAACATTTGTTGTTGTTGTTTTAGTGTGCGATTAATGATTGGTATTTTCATTCATTTTAATCTGATTAGTTGCACTGTAAATAATAGTGAATTTTGCTATATGCTGCTTTGTAAACATTCATTTTCAGTGACTACACCAGTCTATCAAAGGTAGGACTTTTAAAACAGCAAGTGAGTTGTTTTAATAAGATTTTCTATGGATATTTTAAATCAATGGCTGTTAACAGAGAATTCATGTGAATGAAATGAGAAATCATAAGATCTTTGGCTGAAATACAAATTCCACTAAATCAAGGCATGACACTAGAATGAAATGCAGCATTAAAGTAAAGCGATACAGTAATAGTGTTTAATAATAATATTTTCAATATGCTCTCTGCCAAGAGGAAACAGAGTCTGTGTTTTACAAATGTGTTGCAATGAAACTACTCTGTAATCACCCTTGTGTGATATTGGGTTGTTTTGTCATTTTGGAAACTGTCTCAGTTTTTCTGTTTCTTTAAGTAATCCCAAATTGACTTAATGATGGTGAGATCATATCTCTGTGTGGAGATCACTGGCTGTTGTCAGACTCCCTGTGCATATAAAATAAATAATAATTATAATAATTTGTTACATTTATATAGCACTTTTCTGGGTACTCAAAGCGCTTTACATATAGAAGGGGGGGAATCTCCTCAACCAACACCAATGTGCAGCATCCACCCTTGATGATGTGACGGCAGCCATATTGCGCCAGAATGGCCACCACACACCAGCTGATTGGTGGAGAGGAGACCGAGTGATGAAGCCAATCAGTATATGGGGATGATTAGGAGGCCATGATGGACAGAGGCCAATGGGCAAATTTGGCCAGGATGCTGGGGTTACACCCCTGCTCTTTTTCCGAAGGACATCCTGGGATTTTTAATGACCACAGAGAGTCAGGACCTCGGTTTAACGTCTCATCCGAAGGACGGTGCTTGGGGTGTACTATACTGGGATGTTAGGATCCACACAGACCACAGGATGAGCAGCACCCCCTGCTGGCCTCACTAACACCTCACTGGATTATTGCAATTAACCCTTAAATGCATGAATGTTTCACCAATCATTATTACATATTTGGGTCTTTAGTGACCCGGATCTATATATAACACGGATGGATCTCTACCTTTAGCAATAATATAAAGCATATTTTGATATAGGTGAATTGCACCTATTCAGTCATCAAAGATTAAATTATTGTTGTGCAGAAAAAATATACTTACACTGTTTCACACCACGGGTCATTAGCGACCCTAAATTTTTTTTTACAAAAAATTAATAGGAAAACAGGCATTCTTTTATTATTATTTTTTCTTGATATATTGTTTATAGTGAATTGATTGAGGAATACTAAGAAGGTCGATGTCTAACTTTAAAAAATGAACGAGGAGGATGGTAGTGAATGACGTCCTGGGTCACTAAAGACCCGACTCACCCGAGGTATGTGTTTAAGGGTTAATGGCAAAAGAAATGTTTAGAAATGTAAACTGATATTTCCTACTGACACACTACAGCAAAAGATATAAATAACTGGCTTAAAACGTGCTTAAGACTACTGCACACTAATTTCTTTGTAAAATGTTATATATTCCTGTGATGACAAAGCTCAGTAACTCCTGTTTTCAGTGTCACATGATCCTTCAGAAATCATTCTAATATGCTGATTTGGTGCTAAGGATTTCTTATCATTATCAATGTTGAAAACAGTTGTGCTTGACATTTTTGTGGAAACCATTATTTATATATAAATACACACTCGTTCATGTATATATTTAAGAAATATTTGCATGTATATACTGTATATATATTTATATAATTTATATATAAATATAAATATTTTATATATAAATATAAAAATTCTTAAATATATACATGCATGTGTCACGGGTGTGTGCAGGCAGAAAGACGAAGATGGGATGATAAAATTCTCAAACGAAGTTTAATGATCAAGGAATCTCAGGTGAGTACTTGAGTACTGTACTTAAGTACACTTTTTAAGTATTTGTACTTTACTTGAGTATAATTTTTTCGGGAAACTTAGACTTTAACTTCACTACATTTCAAAGACAAATATCGTACTTTTTACTCCACTACATTTCTATCAAGGTCCTCAAAGTCTAAAGTCGTTTGTGTAGCAGCTTTGAAAGTCAGTGGATGATTTTTTTCTTTTCTTCTTTTTCTTCACTCTTGTATGCTCATGTGAAGTTTCCCAACATTTTCTGAACACTGATCAGTTTATAGCAAAATAGAAGAATACGGTTCCTCGGCACAGTGCGTGCACCCATCGCCATACTTAGAAAGTATGTTTCAGTTTTCTGAAAAGATTAAAGATTAGTTTAGTTGACATACACTTGATGCATGTCTCATAAAATGTAAAAAAAATGTAAACGTCTGGGAGAAAGAGAAGAGTAAACATTTGGGAGAATATCAGATGTGTATCAGTGTATAGGGTCAGTGCATTCAGCCTTAAAGTGACAGCAGCTTTGTAAAGAGCTTTGTTACTTTTATACAAGTATTGAAATGAGTTTAAGGTAGTCGTATGCTAGCATGTCGGATGGAGCATCACTGACTGGCTTAAACCACCATGATGACATAATGTGCATTTATACAATGCATTTATACAATGCAACAATAATAAAATAATGCATTGACATAAAAAATAAAATTTACTTTTGATACTTAAGTACTTTTAAAAACAAATACTTCTGTACTTATACTCAAGTAAAAATCTGTTTTTAGAACTTTCACTTGTAACAGAGTAATATTTGACGAGTAGTACTTTTACTTTTACTTAACATGATCATACTTACCATGGGGACAGACGAATGCCGGGAAAACTGAACAAAGGAACATGTGACACGGAAACAGGATGACAACACAAACAGACAAGCATGTGACATTACGCCCCTCCCCGGAAGGCATGGCCTCGCGCCGTAAAAGGACCAACAGCGGAGGGAAGGAGGGAGGGAGGTGGCTCAGGTGGAGGATGAGGAGTAGGAGAAGGGTGAACAGTAGATATAGGAGGACCCAGGGCGGAGCTGACGGAGGGAGGCACCAAGGAGGAGACAGGAGAAACCAGGGCGGAGCAGACAGTGGGACCCGGGTAGCCGCCAGGTAGAATGCCCACTGGAGGGAGGAGCCCCGGCAGCTGAAGGGCCGACAACTCCGATGGATGCAGAACCGGTGACCCGGGCGCCACTGGAATGCCGACGAGCCAGGGCAACACCGAGTGTTGCGGGGTAGCACCTCTCGCAACCTTAGTTAATTTGCAGTTCTGCAGACGGACAATTATGGACAGTGATTCCGGTAAGAGAATCAAGCACAGGAGAAGTATATCCTCTTCAAACTTCTCTTTAATAGCATTTGTCAGGCAGTCAGTGACATCCAGTTACAATATGAAGATGGTAGGAAGTTATGGAAAGTTATGTTGTGGTCTGTAAACAAATAATGAAAGGAAAACAATATGAATACAATATATATGTACATGTTCACTACAAAATACCTCACAAAGGATCAATAAATGCTTGAAACAGTCATCACAAATGAATACTCAACTGTGAGCTGTTAAATAAACATTATAGAATAAGATAACCACCAATATACGGCGTGACGCAGCATATACTAACTTAACATGATCATACTAACGCGGCTAACCGGATTAGCATCTATCCGCGATCGCGCCCACGATTGTCATTTGCATATCTCAATAATTCGCCAAACGTCTGACATTCACAATAACATTCACACCGCAGGCTCTGGCGACCGAGACACAGGCGGGGATCCTGAAGGCCGCGGTGGAGCCGGAGCGACAGAGGACCAAGGTGGAGATGGAGGGAGTGAGGAGCCCAACGGAGCCAGAGGGACAAAGGGACGAGGCGAAGCCAGAGGAGTGTAGTCCCGAGGCGAGGGCGGGTTGACGAACGACCAAGGCGCAACCGGCGAGACGAGGGAGCCCGGCGGAACTGGTGGACTGAGGGGTCACAGTGGGGATGAGGGAGGTAGGAGCCAAGGCGGAGTTAATGGCTCGACGGGCCGAGGCAGAGTCCTGGTAGCGGAGGTTGGAGGCGGAGATCGGGAATCCATGGACCGCGATGGAGCTGGAGACTGGCTGACCCACGGTGAGCCCACACCCTGGATGGTGGGCTGAGGGTGAGCAGAGGGGCTGACAGGCAGCAGCAGAGATGGGGATAAGGAACAGATGATAGGAGGAGGTGGGAGAGGAAGGCTGGGTGGGAATACAGGAAGTCTCTGGACTGGAGACAGGAGGCGGAGTCCACTCTGGACTGGAGACAGGAGGCGGAGTCCACTCTGGACTGGAGACAGGAGGCGGACTCCACTCTGGACTGGAGACAGGAGGCGGAGTTCACTCTGGATGGAGACAGGGGACGGAGCCATCACCGGGCTCTGGACGGAGACGTCACCGGGCACTGGACAGAAACAGAGGACAGAGACGTCACTGGGCTCTGGACGGAGACAGGGGACGGAGCCATCACTGTGCTCTGGACGGAGCCATCACCGGGCTCTGGACGGAGACAGGGGACATCAAGTCACTGGGCTCTGGACGGAGACAGGGGACATCACGTCACTGGGCTCTGGACGTCCACAGGGTGATGAATAGTAGCCCCGATCCTAAACAGAGTTTTCAGTGTCTTGTCCTCGAGCAAAACGGGGAATAAAAGAAAGAAGGCCTTGGCTCTCCTGAGATACACAGTACAGACACATATATTATGTAAACACAAACTTTTATTCCGGATATGATTAATCGTGATTAATCGATTTGACAGCACTTTTTTTATTTTTTTATTATTAATTTGGCAAAATCTTACCGTACATATATCAACCCAACAAATGCATGCTTGTTCTTTCCAGGATTTTTTTTAAACAATTGGTTGGAAACTCTTCCTCTGTTCATGCGCATGGGTCATGAACAGCCCACAAAGCCTGAGGGGCAAGCATTTTGTTCACCTGGTCTCCACAGTAACATGGCTTATTTGATCTACTTACATGGATGCTGTGATTCATACCATGCTCTGATATCTTGATCTTGTCATACACTGATGACGTCAGGCCTGTTAAAATCAGAACAGCATAACCCTTGTACCATGTCAAAGCAGGTCTACATTAAGCAGAGCACACAGCAGGCCTTGCCACTTGTGATGGGAATCCTGGCTCTTTTTAGTGAGCCATGCAGATCTTTCTTCTTGACTCTCAAATGGATCCGCACTTACTGTCTATTAAAAATCTGAAAAATTTGGAAATGGTTAAATTTTTTAAATGTAATTGTACTAAACCACATAATTTCCAGAATACCATAAATTATAAATTATTACTGAACATTTGATTTAAATGTAACTATCCAAAACAAATCACAGTAAAGTGTGCAATTATAACAAATAAAACATAATTATCCAAAACAGCTGCATTAGTATTTATTATAATAATGTAATAACTGCACATAATGTAATAAGTATTACATTATTAATGTAATAATATGTTCGTAATGTAATCATTTTCTCTAAACTTAATAAAAACATAATATAATAAAACATTTTACATTACAAGCAATGACATTAACTGACAAGGAACAGAACTAAACAGGGAATACTAATACTGAGTTAACAGCTGAATGTAAACAGTAACCAAGGCTAAACTAGGCTAAACTGAAGCACAAGAAACAAACGAAATGACAACTAAACAAAACATAATCCTGACACATTAAGACTTGATTTAGATTTTAAAAATGTACTGTACAGGAATACGAATGTTTTTATGTTTAAAAAAGCTATTACAATTATGACAATATGACAAGCACCTACTAAATGCACCAGATTTAAATATCCATGCAATTATTATTCTTAATATTTATATAAAATATAAAGTTGTATTACCACTACTACTATTACTATTATTAATGTTGATATTATTATTATTGCTGTACATTATTTCTTATATTTATATACACTCACCTAAAGGATTATTAGGAACACCATACTAATACTGTGTTTGACCCCCTTTCGCCTTCAGAACTGCCTTAATTCTACGTGGCATTGATTCAACAAGGTGCTGAAAGCATTCTTTAGAAATGTTGGCCCATATTGATAGGATAGCATCTTGCAGTTGATGGAGATTTGTGGGATGCACATCCAGGGCACGAAGCTCCCGTTCCACCACATCCCAAAGATGCTCTATTGGGTTGAGATCTGGTGACTGTGGGGGCCATTTTAGTACAGTGAACTCATTGTCATGTTCAAGAAACCAATTTGAAATGATTCGAGCTTTGTGACATGGTGCATTATCCTGCTGGAAGTAGCCATCAGAGGATGGGTACATGGTGGTCATAAAGGGATGGACATGGTCAGAAACAATGCTCAGGTAGGCCGTGGCATTTAAACGATGCCCAATTGGCACTAAGGGGCCTAAAGTGTGCCAAGAAAACATCACCCACACATTACACCACCACCACCAGCCTGCACAGTGGTAACAAGGCATGATGGATCCATGTTCTCATTCTGTTTACGCCAAATTCTGACTCTACCATCTGAATGTCTCAACAGAAATCGAGACTCATCAGACCAGGCAACATTTTTCCAGTCTTCAACTGTCCAATTTTGGTGAGCTCGTGCAAATTGTAGCCTCTTTTTCCTATTTGTAGTGGAGATGAGTGGTACCCGGTGGGGTCTTCTGCTGTTGTAGCCCATCCGCCTTAAGGTTGTGCGTGTTGTGGCTTCACAAATGCTTTGCTGCATACCTCGGTTGTAACGAGTGGTTATTTCAGTCAAAGTTGCTCTTCTATCAGCTTGAATCAGTCGGCCCATTCTCCTCTGACCTCTAGCATCAACAAGGCATTTTCGCCCACAGGACTGCCGCATACTGGATGTTTTTCCCTTTTCACACCATTCTTTGTAAACTCTAGAAATGGTTGTGCGTGAAAATCCCAGTAACTGAGCAGATTGTGAAATACTCAGACTGGCCCGTCTGGCACCAACAACCATGCCACGCTCAAAATTGCTTAAATCACCTTTCTTTCCCATTCTGACATTCAGTTTGGAGTTCAGGAGATTGTCTTGACCAGGACCACACCCCTAAATGCATTGAAGCAACTGCCATGTGATTGGTTGATTAGATAATTGCATTAATGAGAAATTGAACAGATGTTCCTAATAATCCTTTAGGTGAGTGTAAGCCAAAGACACTAGGCTTTAGTTAAAAGAGAATATTAAATGTACCAAAAAATGAAAAACAGTTTACAATACCAACATTATTACATTATGTGCAGTTATTACATAATGCTTTGTTATGACATGAGTTGCTACAATTGTCTTGTATGTGCATGTTACACCGGGCCTTTTTCGGGTTTCACCTCTCAAAAGTCAGACTTACCAGAGCCCTACATCATCATCACAAGGAAAAAAAAAAGAAAAAAGCGGTCAGGTGATGCAATATATTAACGCAATGCAATAAAGCTGCTGGGTTATTTTTGTACATTGCGTAAAGAAGTAATCTCCTTTTGGTTACAATCTTGGATTCTGTATTCTCTTGTACTTTCTGAGCAAATTCATTTGAGTATACTGGAACATTGTAAGTAACAATTGCATAATTCCAAAACATTCATGTTAATTTATATAATTCAGTCATTGTTCATGCATTCAATAATTTATTAATTCATTTTTTTTTTGTACTGAAATAAAAAAGTATAGCTGCATTCAATCATGATATAACCCACTGTAAACTATTCCAAGTTTTTTTTCTTCTTTTTTTTAAAGCAGGTCCCACGCCTGACGTTCACATGATTGAATTTCAAGCTAAAAACCCAAGAAAACTGACCTTTTTTGGGAAAACGAGCTTTGTCACAGAGATCAGTCTTGGATATGCTGCTATGAGGAATTATCCTATTTTTAATATTTTCAGTCATATGATTTCATGAAGAAAATAAATACAACCTTAAAAACTTTCTTCAATGGATGAACGCTTTGATCAGGTTTTGAATTATGGGAACCAAATTATATTAGATAGTAAACATGCAAATAAATGATTTATTTTTTCAATATGCAAAAATGTTTTGTGTGATTTAGGAGCAGAGGACATTAATAAACTCATGTCAATTGACATCTCATTGATGTCAATTGGAAGTCCCTATATGTGTAGGCTTATTTGTGTGCGCTATTGAAAATGATAAAAACAACAAAGACAACACTATTCCAACAACAACAATATTAGGTCTACTATTATTATTATTAGGTTATTATTTAAAACTTTCAAAGAATTTGACGTCTAATACAGCTTATGGGGGTCTTATGTATGAGCACGTAAGGTCATATGCTCATACGTTTGGTTTGACGTTCATTTGTGTCTTTACATTCAGACTAGCAAACCACGAATCAGTTTCCACTGTTTGCATGACTGTAACGCATTATTCTATTACGCCCCATAAAAAAAGGTGTGACGTGTAAAACATAATGCAGCGCGTGCTCACACTAAATACCGATGTGCTCTTTTGGACACCGCGATAGTGAAGGGCTCCTATAAATGCCACGCTGAGTGGGAGAGACTTCAGACTGCAACTGCATCTCAACTCAGAGCACCACGACTACTAGTATACCTGAGAACCGGCTGCAAATCTGAAAGAATATACGTCTGGTTGCATTTACGACTATACTTTTCTTTTATATTAAATATTTTTAGTAATAATTTATACTCTTTTAAATAGTAATTTAAAATACATTAAATGGAATACCAAAAGGCGGCAGAATTGAACGGTTTGTGCAATGGCAAAATTGTCACAGAGTATCTTTGCCGTAATGGCTTTAGCGAGCTGACGGTCGACACGAAAAAAGTCGCTGTCCAGCACAAAAACGAGACATCCCGGAAAGAGGCGGAGGATGAGTCGCGGTTACCTGCTCTGGAGGCGGCGTACACAAGCATACTGAGAGGACTGGGAGAGAACACTGACCGGCAGGGGCTCCTCAAAACCCCACTGCGTGCAGCTAAGGCCATGCAGTTCCTGACCAAAGGCTACCACGAGACCATCTACGGTAAGTAGGCTATTATTATTATTATTATTAGGGGCCAAGCACCGAAGGGGCTGTAGCCCCTATTGTAGGCCTATCTGTTAGTTTAATTTATTGTTATTATTTTGTATTAGGTTATTTTTTATTCAGAGAATAATAGCATTATACAACTTCTCTCGATTTCTACGATTTCGTTTTGCATACAGGGATTACAAATAGCGTTTTAGCAATTACAAAAGTAAGATTACAAGTTAGTCAGCAGACACCGGCTTCGAAAACACTTTTACCGGAGGAGGTTGCTATAGCAACAGCAGCTATGCTGCCTGAACCATAGTCTGTATACATAGGTGCCTCAGCGTCTGTTTCTATGGAATCTACGTATACGTTATCATTACTATATACTATTCTCATTATTTGTTTTTCTTTATTTACACTTAACAAATACACCACATTTAATATACCGCTTGTTTAAAATGTCTTTGACGTAATCATGAAATCAAAATTGACCGTTCTTATTGTTTTATGTAATATTGTATTTGTTATAAATCTGCTATCTGTGTTTTTTTTTTTTTTTTTTTTTTTGGTTTTACATTTCATGCGCTCTTGCAATCTTTAATCAAAGTAACTTCCCCTCCCTCTTGCAATGACATCTCTTCTCTGATGATGTATTTACTGGTGTGAGGGCGGGACAACATGTAACTCACATGACATCACAGCAATAGCCAACCACAACGATACAACAATCTAGTCAATTCCTGATCGACAAAATCAAGTTCCGCCTTACATTTTTCTTGTTAGAGAAGCTGTTTCACTCAGATATGTCTCTATAGGGAAGAAAAGACTATCGCAACTTTCCGTTTCATGCCAACTTTAAGATTGTGCTAGGGCCCCACATAATGCCGGTTAGCTCAGGGTTTTTGTTGTTTGTGTATATGAACGTAGCCAAAAATTATGATAACATTCATTAAATAAAATTGTTTATCATTCTGATCCAAACACTTTTCAGTATGCAATGTTTGGACAGTCTTTTTACCCATTGGTGTGTCTGACAATTCCACTACTTTGATGAGGGGTTGTATAATTTACTTATACGTCATTCTGGAATTGCTCGATTAGTCAACAACAGATGCTAAAGCACCCGCTTTCCCGCTGGTGTTAAGGGCTACTTAAACTAATCACAATTTAGTTCCTAAGTATTTGCCTTTCTCCTGAACTGACCTGAGAGGGATTTAATGTGGAAATGATGTGTGTCTGGTTGCAAAACTCCATCAAAGTTATGTGTTAAGCAATAAACTTTTGTATATATATTTTTCATGTTCTACAGACATACTTAATGATGCCATCTTTGATGAGGACCACGAGGAGCTAGTTATTGTGAAAGATATTGACATGTTTTCACTTTGTGAACATCATCTAGTACCATTTTTTGGCAAGGTATGTCTCAATATCCGTTAGTAACTGTAATGCTTTTAGCCACTCAGTTCTTCATGTTAAAGTTATGCTTGATGTTGCAGTGCTAGACAAGGTGGTTTCATGGGTTGTGAGGGGATCACTGATGCATACATAGAGTGTTTAGTGCTGGCAGGTCAATGGGTTCTTTTCAATGAGTTGCATTGCGTGAGAAATAAACTGAGTAAATTATTTTATGTTAATTAATCTATAGGTTCACATAGGATATCTGCCGAGTAAAAAGGTTGTTGGCCTCAGTAAGCTTGCAAGGTGAGTATATAACACACAAACACACACACACACACACACAACATACAGTGTGCCAGTCTCAGACAGATGATAAAGGGCCTTGTTCTCACATCAGAGTGGGACCGAAAAAGTGAACATATTAGTTACAAGTGGCTGAGTTCTTCTGTTATCACAGCCCATTCACTTGAAGCTTAGATCCAAAGCCTGGCACAGTATCCTGTCCCATCTGAAAAACGCCAGACTAGCTGACCTCTGGCGCTGAGGAAATCCCCCTCAACTCCCACCTCCACTGTTCTGTGGTTGTGGGAACCATTAACATCGCTGCCCTCACAAAATATCATGTGCAGCTTACTGCTTCCTTTGCCTGAGTAAAATACACCCAGACTTCATGAGCCACTATTCATCAGCTGCATTTTTATCTATTACTATTTTTATTACTAAATTCTCTAGAATATTTACCAATTACACTATAGTTATATTTAAAACACATACAATATTGTCATTACTTGCTCTTAAGGAAATAACTACCTATTAAAGGTGGGGTAAGTGCTTTCTGGTAACCAATGTTGATATTTCAAATCACCAAAACAAACACGCCCCTACCCCAAAAGGGTCTCGCCCTTATGTTGATAGCTCCGCCGCACACATACGTACGCAACGCAGGCAACAACTATGGCGGAATCTGCTGTGCCAGCCGGCCGAGGGTATGATGCCATCAATAAGTGAAAAGCAATGTGTGTTACTATGGTAATCTAGTTTGAATGTTCAGAGAAAAAGTCATCCCTTACATCCCAAAAACACAAACACAGTTCTCATGAACAACTTAATAGCACGAGCATGACAGTCCAACTAACGAACACATTACAATTATGACAAGATTAGAGGATATATCGATCACTAAAAGAGGAACCAAAGGAAACAAACATATATTAGGAGTTTATTGTCTTACTTTTCGGACACACTGCGAGCTGACGCTTGAAACAGACAGTGGTTTATAGGATGTGGAAATGAATGGGTCTTTATCATCGCTGAAGTGAACGACAATACGATTGCAAATGGACAAACAAGCGAACATGACACGCGAGCATATTCAAGCAAAAGCTAGCATATATTAGTTCTGTGAAACAAAACCAATGTTACTCGCCTATCGAGAAGAAATAAAGCAACCACGGCGTCCGATTGCAGGCCTTAGCGCTACTTGAGTTCTCTCCAGCGCTGGAAAGCTGATACTTCTTGCCTGATTGTAAGCCTTCTTTTGTTCCATAGACATTTTCCACATATGTTTTTTATCTGCCATCTCTCTCTTTCTGTCGTCGCTCGGCTAATGTCCGTCCTGAATGTCGTGAATAATGACGTGCACTGAACGCTCTCTTCTCCCTGCATTAGTAGACATGCCCTTACTGCTGATTGGCTATCAGTTTGTTATGGTACTCGGCCCGAGTCACATTTCTAAAGCAGTTATGAAATAACACTTACCCCACCTTTAAAATGGCTGTTTGATAAGTGCAACATTTTTGGTGGGGTGTTTTAACTTCTGCACTATGAATTTTGTCCCTCTTTAGGATCGTTGAAATCTACAGTCGCAGACTTCAAGGTAACTATAACAAGATATCTAGATACTTAACAAAAGGGAGATATACCTACACTACCATTCAAAGGTTTAGGTTAGTAAGATTTCTATTTAGAAATTAATACTTTTATTCAGCAAGGATGCATAAAAATTAATCAAAAGTGACATTTGTAATGGTACAAAAGATTTCCACTTCAAATAAATCTTGTGCTTTTTTAACTTTCTATTTATCAAAGAATCCTGAAAAAAATGCATCACAGTTTTCAACATTGATAATAATAAAATTGTTTCTTGATCTCCAAATCAGCATATTAGAATGGTTTCTGAACTTCTGTGACACTAAAGGCTGGAGTAATGGCTGCCGTCACAGGAATAATTTACATTTTAAAATATATTAAAATAGTAATAATACCTTTCAAAAATCTTACCGACCCATAACTTCTGAATGATAGTATAGGTAACATTACTTAGAAAATGTTGTACATAGTCCTGTATAACATTTATTTTCAGTGCTAGCATCTTTCAATCTCAGACTACTACGGAATCCATTCTGCCCCTAATCTGTATTGCTGTGTTTTACTGTTAATTTTGTTTATTGCAGTCCAAGAGCGCCTGACAAAACAAATAGCAATGGCAATCTCTGAGGCCTTGCAGCCTGTCGGCGTGGCAGTCGTCATTGAGGCAGCGTAAGTATTTGAAACACAAAACACTGTCTTACAAAACATTCGGATCAGATTATGTACAACTATCTATATAATATGCAAACACACACCTAATACTGTAATATATCCTTGCCTTCTTTCTTATAAACCTTAATGCAGATCAATGCAATTAGATTCATGTAATTTCAAAGCTCAGAATACAGTACTTTCATTCAGCTTCTGCTTACAGTGACTGTCATGGTTGATGAACTATTCATAAAAAAAACTGGGCATGAAAATATGTATTTTAAATGTTATTTGTGACCTGAATGGATATTTGTTGTTGTAGTCACATGTGCATGGTCATGCGTGGAGTGCAGAAGATGAACAGCCGTACTGTGACCAGTGCCATGCTGGGTGTATTCAGAGAGGACCCGAAGGCCCGAGAGGAGTTTCTAGCCCTGACAAAAAGTGCACACTGATCACACTTACCTGTGCCAACTCCATCAGTGTGTTTACAGTCAAACAGGGCAATAATTACTCTCTATGTTTGAAACCCTCCATGGTACTAATAGAATCTCACTGAGCCAGAACTGTAGATCTGTCCACCAGCTACTGATGTACAGCTGCATTGCCAACAGTTGAAACCCACTTTTTGCATATATTGAAATATAAAATGTGAATATTGAAGGATCAGTGTTCCTACATGAACTACTTTTGAGAAAAAGACCTGCCACTGAATCATTCACACAGCTGCCTTAAAACTAACACTACATGTCATTTATATGATCTTACTTGTTATTAACAATTACTAAATGAACATATTGCCTCAGATACTTGTCTAACCTATTAATGTTTTTGCAAAATTAAGATACTAGAACTAATTTGTATATAACTTTTAAAAAAACAAATATATTTGTCACGTTTTTGTCATATACTCTGATTAGATAATATTCAAAGGGTCCTAAGCCAACATGATGAATAATTTATAGATATATAAGTCAATGAAAGGTTCTATGTGATATATTTGGGGAACCACATTGCCACTGGGATTTTTCCTTTTTTATATACATATATAGGTCTGAATTGTATAAAACAAAACAGATGTCAATTCTGCCAACTAAAACATTAAAGCACCATTATGAAATGCATTAGTCTCTGCTTTCTTTTATGCAAAAGACTGACTTCTGCAAGATGTTGTCACAGTTTTATTTTGCAAGAAGTATTTACAGAGGTAAAAACAGTCTCATGTTGGTACAGGTGTCAATTATTAATTGAACTGATATTAAGGGAATGGTATTATACAGTATCTATAAGTATTGCTATGTTGGGCCTTCTTGCACTTAAAATATGGCAAAACAAACAGACTGTAAAAGCATCCGCAATAGTTACTGTCTACAAATCCTTTTATCATACAAATATGTGGGTTCAAGAGACATCTAAAGGAAATCCAAAACCAAATGATCACTGAAAAAAGAAACAAACAGATTTCCAGAAAACATCTGCAACAGTATTCACAAAAACAACCAATGGTGGAACCAAAAGTGGAAGTGGAAACAGTCTATAAACATCACTGCGCACTGAGCTTGTAGCAGTCTTATATTGGCATGTCACTGTCTACTTCGTTTCATATTTACATTAGATTCTGCAGTAGTGACACTGCCTTGGAAACAGTAAAAAAAAAAAAAATAGCACTTCAAACTAAATAGATATCTATATCTTTTCTTAATTGGGGGACATTTACAAGTCAAAGTCTAGAGTTTGGTACGGTTGAATGATTAAGTAAGCCTAAAAAGGGCAATAAATTGCCATGAAGAGAACTGATTTTTTAGGGTAATATTAAAAATGATAAATTATTTACTAAAAAAAAGAAAGAATAAGAACATTTACAAAACACGTTCTCCAGCAAATATACTTAAAGAAGGCATCTACATTGTCCAAACAGTGCAAGCCAATATATTGCTCTAAGGTTAAGTGAGAGAAAAATACCACTGACATATTTTCATATAGTCAAAATCGAGTACACTCCTTTCGCAGCACTTTGCCACAAAACACTGCAAATTAAACTCTTTTGTGAACTTCAACCTTAACACATGGAGAGTCAACATAATCATCCACCAACATCCCATTCTCAGCTAAAAACAAAATCTCCAGCAACAGTAAATCAAACTGAGGTCTGTTTGTAGTTCTTGGTGTCAAGAACCTTCTTCCCACACATGGCACAAATTCCTGCAAAGTAGAAAGAGAAGGGTGGTGAGAACAAAGATCTGTGGCGGAAAATAAAGAGCATCTAAGCATCTCACCGCTAGCCGTCTCACCTTTCTTGTAAGCACATCCCTGGCAGTAGTGTGAACCAGACTGATGGACAGAGCTTTTGCATATTCTGCAAGTGGCAAATCCAGATTTCCCATAAGGATCAAACCTGTCAAAATGGCATACATATTTTCACTATGTTAATCATAACTCGCATTTAAAGTTGACATGAAGAATGGAAGTTGCGATAGTCTTTTCTTCCCTATTGTAAAGTATATCTGAGTAAAAACAGCTTCTCGAACAAGATAAAAAAATGTAGGACGGGGCTTGATTTTGACCATCGAGAATTGATTGGATCGTTGTGGTTTGCCATTTCTGCTACCTCATGATGACATGAGAACTATAAAGGGATAGTTCACCCAAAAATGAAAATGATCCCATAATTTGCTCACCCTCAAGCCATCCTAGTTGTATATGACATTCTTCTTTCAGAAGAATACAATTGGAGTTATATTAAAAAATATCCTGGCTAATCCAAGCTTTATAATGGCAGCCCAAAATTTGAAGCCCAAAAAAGTGCATCCATTCATTATAAAAGTAATCCACATGGCCCTGGTGGTTAATAAAGATATTTTACTTTATAAAGTAAAATATCTAGCTTCCACCAGACCGCCTTCCCTATTCAATTAACAAAAAAAAGCGTAACTGGCGCGCGTTTCGAACTGCGAGAGGCAAGGTTGAATACGGAAGGCAGTCAGGTGGAAGCTAGATATTTTACTTGATAAAGTTTTTTAAAAGTATATTTTTCTTACACAAACGCATCACTTCGCTTCAGAAGGCCTTTATTAACCCCCCAGAGCGATTACTGTGGATTACTTTTATAATGGATGGATGCACTTTTTTGGGCTTCAAATTTTAGGCTGCCATTCACTGCTATTATAAAACTTGGAAGAGCCAGGACATTTTTTTTTATATAATGCTATATATTTTTATTGTAAATCATGAGGTAATTTTAATTTTTAAAGTGAACTACAACTTTAACTGTTAACTGAGAACTAAATGTTAGTATCATTTATCACAAACACTGCAATATTCCATAAAAAATAAGAATAGTCTATTTTGATTAAGTGCATTCAAATACTATAATGTTTAAGCATTTCAAGCTACACACCTGGCTTTCTTTGATGTCAGCATTTTATTTTCATTGAGCTTTCGACCACCACTCTCTGTAATATAATAGTTATCATGTTAGTATCCAGTGTTGACGAAGCATAAATACAAATAGACAAATGGGTAGCTTTTTCCAAGCTTTAATCCATCTTACCTGTTGTGTTTCTAGCCCCATCTTTCCAGGTATCAGGCGTGATGACTCGCCCCAGTTTCTTCTCACCTGGGGGGAACATCACAACATGCTTAGTTTAGTCCAAAACCTCACATAATTAATTGACGTCAGTATGCACATTTTAATTGTTATCATCGTAGAGATACAGGCTAACCACGGGCGACGTTCATTACAGTGAACATTAAAGTGAACTTTACAGTTCACTGCCAACGATTGTTTTGTTTCTGAGAGCTCTCTCGCTACTGTGATCTTGCTAGCGACCCAAAGCTACTGAATTTACATACGAATTACAATATTAATGACTTATACATATTAGTGTAAAATAAATGTTCATTTGATTTAAAATGTAACTACTTACACTTCTCGCAAACCATCTTGAAATGTGTCACAAAATCGTAGCTATCACGTCAAGATACTTCTCAGTTGTAAAAAAAAAAATGAAGCTAGACACACTGCTTAGCCTCCAGTGACGTATTGTAAAGTATTGTCAAAATAAAAGTCCCGACAAAAGCTACTCTATCGAGTGGTCTTTAGTAGCAGGAAGCAAGTAGATAGTGTAAAATGTTGAGAAGCAATAATAATAATAATAACAATAATATTAATACATTTTATTGGTTAAATTATTTTTATTAGTAAAATATTTTATTATGTTTTGGAGTAGTATGTTTTTGATTGTCGGTGACTTCATTTTCCCGGAAGGACACGGCAGTCATGTTTTGTAAATAAACTGTTCCACTTTTTACATTTATTTGCAGTCGTATGGCATTTAGTCTAGAAAGGAAAAACTTGAATTTGTTCATATTGTTCAGGTGCTGGAGGAATCTGGTGATCCATTAGTTTAGAAGTTAATTTATTGGATATAAACTACAACCAGGCACAACACTCCACTGGTCAGTCTACTAAGTAAGTTGAATTAAACATTGAATTAACCGCTCGTTTTAGTTGTGTGCAATAGTATCCTTGCTTTTCTAACATTTTCTGGAAATTATGCTTTTAATTCCAGCATCATTATTACTTTGAAATCTGTCTTTTGTGTCCTTTCTTTGACCTTATATGAAATATTTTGAAAGACACGCAAATGGCTTCACCATTTCTTTTGCAATTATTAATTACTTCCACTAATGTACTCTCATTCTTCTTTAACAGGTACCTCCATTTAACTTCCATAATGTGGGATGTTGAGATCAGGGGCATGGCATCCTCTCATGCCATTATTGTCTCCTCCATCTTCATGGCAACTGTGATGCCTGCTGTGTTTTTGGAAAACTTTTCTGTTTATGGGACCCATATGATTTGGCTGTATTGTGTGGCTGGATCTGTTGCTGTGGTCAACATTGCAGTGTTTTGGCTTCTTGGCATCAGCCCACCAACAAAGAAGAACACATTAAGCTACAAGGTAGAGATGGGCAGAACATTCGTCAATGATATGCAAATATAATTGATGACTAAATAGAATGAGCCTTAAAGTCAGCATGAAACAGAAGTTACGAAAGTCTTTTCTTCCCTATAGAGTGGTGCAGGGAAGACTAATTTCCCACTGGTTCCCTCAAGATTTTCCTCTGTGTTATTATAATAGGGGTTTATCAATTACAATACAATAAGGCCTCTGGTAAACATAAGATGATGATACTTGGACGTTTTGTTCTACAACGTAAATTACACACACTCACACTCCTAATGTTCTTATCTAGGTATTTAATAGAAAAATAATTTGTAAAAAAATCAACATAACAGCTTCAGAATTTGCTTTATCAATATTGGTTTATGTTATTTATGTTGTAAAACAAAACACCCACGTATTGCCAACTTATGTTTACCACAGACCTTATTTTACTCATCAATTGAAAAATCCCATTAAAAAACCCTATAGGAAAATCTCGAGGGAACCAGTGGCAAATTTGTCTTCAGGGTTCTGACAACATATTTGCACCACTCTATTGTGATGTATATAAAAGTGAAATTACTTTTTGAACAAGAAAAAAATGTAGGACAGGACTTTATTTTGTCCATTGGGAAAAGATTGGATTGTTGTTTGCTTTTGCTCGTGAGTGACAGTTTGTCCCGCCCTCACCCTAGTAAACGTGTCATCAGAGAAGAGATATGTCGTCACTGCAAGAGAAGTTATTTACTTTTAAATATGATGTGCACGGACAAATCATTTATAATAATTACTGCAATATTCCATAAAAACAAGAGTTGTCCATTTTGATTTCATGGCGTCTTTAAAAAGTTTCATTTGTTATTTAATTCACAGATCAACAGATTGTCCAGATCCTGTCTGTACTTTCTACTGTCATGCCTCTTTTTTCATACTGTGGTGGTAATGTATGGCGCACCTTTGCTCGAGTAAGTATTACATGTTTATTTGTTTGTTGTGTGTCTGAAAATGTGAAACACCAGATGTCACATGTCATGTTGCAGGTCTGCCCTGGAGACGTTTTCTCTGGCCGTGCTGCTGTCCACACTCACTACATTGAGATGTCTCTGCATACTGGGCCCTAATGTACAGGCGTGGATCCGGGTTTTCAGCAGAGATGGGTAAATGCAGGATAAACTGTCTACATGAATCATCGATTGCTCCGTTTAAGGTGTGGAAGAGGCTTTTGCTGAGCACGAGCAGTTTGTGTTATTGTTTCTCATATATTCAGCCTTTAGTGGCTGTAATCCACTAGATGGAGACCTTGACCAACTTTGACAAATGGGTGCAGCAGATCTCATAGAGTTTCGCAGACAAGAGATTATTGTAGAATGAATGCCTTCAATATAAATTAAATGACGCAAAACCATTTTGCAATGGCAATCGCAATGCCCCAATACCCAATTATGTGCATCTAGAGTTGAGTGTGGCTTAATTCTCTCAGAGAAATCCTTTTTTCTTCTCTGCAGGGTGAGGCATGAGCTGGGTCTGGTTCTTTCCCTTTTTTATTGTATATATTAGCATTTAATTAAAGGGATAGTTCACCCAAAAGTGAAATTTCTGTTATTAATTACTCACCCTCATGTCGTTCCAAACCCGCAAGACTTTCGTTCATCTTCGGTACATGATTAAGGATCTTTTTGATGAAATCTCAGAGCTTTCTTTCCCTCCATTGGCAGCGACGCATCTACCACTTTGACGCTTTGACGAGTCCAACATTTTCTAAGGAGACTCGATCGCTTTAAGTGATGAACAGATTAAATTTAGGCTTTTATTCACAGAAACATTCATGAACTCACACATCATTTGTGGTAAACCAATGGAAGCTCAAGCATGTTTGCTTGATGTCCAAGAACCATTGAGGTTCATTCTTGTTATATGCAGCGCGTTTGAGCTTCCGCAAGAGGTTTGTTCTTGCGTGTCAAGCAGGTTTGGTTGAGTTTCTGTTTCTGTTTGCTGATCAATGTTTGCATGTGAATAAAAGCCTAAATTCAGTCTGTTCATCATATAAAGCAATCAAGTCTCTTCAGAAAATTTGGACTGGACCGCTCGATTTAAATCTATTCGTTTTACGATCTCTTTATGAACTTTTTGAAGCTTCAAAGTGGTAGTTGCATAGACTGTCAATGGAGGGACAGAAAGCTCTTAATTTAATAAAAGAGATCTTCATTTGTGTTCCGAAGATTAACGAAAGCCTTACGGGTTTGGAAAGACATGAGGGTGAGTAAATGATGACAAAATGTTCATTTTTGGGTGAACTAACCCTTTAATACAATCATTAAAGCGTCTTTGTATGTAACATTTTAGCTTTAGCTAAATGAACTATAGCTTCACAATGACTGAAGTGTTTTGAAACAAGAACAAAATACTTATACTTTCATTTAGTGATGGTTCCAATGGTATGTAAGTCAGAGAGACGTGTGTGTTTATACAGCTGCAGTATCTCTGCTTAAGCACTGCAGGAAATTTATCTCAGATGTAAATACACAGTTGTGCACAGTCTGTTTTCATTGAACATTCACAGTCCTCTTGTATCCTACATCACTACACTGTAAAAAGCCTCAAAAGCCTCATATTTTAATAACCTACATATAGTATTTTAAATTAAATTTGTCAATTTCACTTTTTTACCGTTCAGAAGTTTAGGTTTGGTAAGATTGAATGTTTTTGAAGGCTCTTATGCTCACCAAGGCTGCATTTATTTGATCAAAAATACAGTAAAACTGTACTATACTGACTATTACAATTTAAAACTAGATTGAAAAGTTTGCAGACAAACTTTGAAGTTGGCTTGAAAAAGCCTAGATAGATAGATAGATAGATAGGCAAAGCTCAGTTTTTCAATGTCACATGATCCTTCAGAAATCTTTCTAATATGCTGATTTGGTGCTCAAAAAAACATTTCTTATCAATGTTGAAAACAGGTGTAATACTACCCAAATTCTTTCTGGAAACCTTTCTGGAAACCTGGAAACCCCCCCCCCCCCAAGATTCTTTGATGAATAGAAAGTTCAAAAGAACAGCATTTTTTTGGGAACAATGTAGAAGTCTTTTACTCTTTACTGTCACTGAATAAAAGTATTAATTTCTTTAAAAACGTACTGATGTAGTGTATATTCATATGAACACTGCTTCTTTTGATATATGGTTAGTTTTCTGTATTCACAAATAACATTTTGTGCTTTATTCATGTTAATTTGTTAGCAATAGCAGCAGCGTAATGATTGTTATGAATGTCATTTTCAGGGCTATGTCAGTGTGGGACACCTCTCTTCAGATTACTACTGGCTGTAGTGTGATTGGGGCCTGGCTGGGAGCTTTCCCTATTCCTCTCGACTGGGACAGACCATGGCAGGTTAGTTGTGATGAGACTATTGCAACTGGTCTCAGAAATTCCAGACATTTAAAAAAAAAAGTGTAATTTAGCAATTAATGCACGTTTCTGGTTCATTGAGACATGGTGCTCAAGTGGGTGATGCAGGCCAGACTCAAACCTGCAACACATTGCAGATGCATCTCTCTTCCTGCCAATTATTTCCTGTGACTCCCCATTATATCTGTCTAGTAAAGCAAAAGCCATTGAACTTTGTCACTTAATGAATGCTATAATACATAGTTATGCTCAGCGAAGAGAACAGATTTCTGCCGTGGCAGCAGAAGCGCAGTACAGGGTTCCTTGTTTCAAAGCTCCTGCTCTTATGCTGCATCAAATTTCAGAAAGGAGGAAATCATTTAGCTTTGTATAAATATTTTGGTTTTGCTTTACTTATGTTTATGCTGTCTATCTTCAAATGTATATTTCTCTGTATGCAAAAATCATCTATTCTTGTCCAACATGCCTTAAAGGGATAGTTCACCCAAAAAGTACAATTGTGTCATCATTTAGGGCCTGTTCACACAGAACATATTTTTGCTGTTCTAGGTCTAGAGCCGCGTTTTTTAAAACATTTTTAGAATGCCATGTCATGCACAAGACGCTGCAAAAGACCATCTAGCGCGTTTACATTGAAAAACAATGGAAAAGTAGTGCAGTGGGATGAAAAAGCTTCTGCAGAACACAAAAGGAGAAACCTTTATGATCTATTTCTGTCTATATAATGAAATGTTGCTTTGGACCCCATTCATTTTGATTAAATATGGCAAAAACCATAAAAACATAATTACATTTCTTTGATTCAGACACATTAAACTTGCTTTCTTTTATACCACAATCACATCTATATCTATATCAAAAGACATTTATCTCAGTATTGCATTATACTAGAGATCACTTTCAAATTGAAATCAAATTATGTGTTAACACTCGAGAGCCTTTTTAGACAACATAGACATTCCTCAACCAATCGTGCAGGACAGCCATAGACAGGTTTTGTTGGGAATGAACCAATCTTCATGAAAAATGTAATGTTCTCAAAGCATAGAAGGACTGGGCTGGTACTTCAATTATTCATGTGTTGTACAGACATTGATCAGAGGCCAGTGTTTGCCCTCGTTTTGCCCTCAAAATGTCACACTGAAGTCTCCCATGTGTGCTTTCTGACACTCTCTACACACAGATGTCTAGATGAGGCCAGAGAGATGAGACTGAATCATTATGGAAGTGAGGAAGCTGTAGGGAGGGGAGTGAGGTTAGCGTAGACTCAGTGTTGATTCTGAAGCACATGACGATGGGATTGTGAGCTAATGAGAAACTCTGTGGTGGTTGAATCTAGATACTTTTTCCTTAGAGAAAGGAAGAGCAGTGTGACTCACTCCTTCTCATTGCTATGACACTATATATTGCAACCCATATCATAGTCTTGAGATAATTGAATGATCAATCTTGCTGACATTTTTTAATTCTGAGCCACTCTTCATATCTTCTGTCATTTAGAGACCATGTATGAAGGGAAGAAATATATTTCTTTTTAAAAAGACAGAAGAGGACAAGAAAAGGATGGATGGTGTTTATCAAATATTTTGTTGCTATTTTTCATATATACAGTACTGGTCAAAAGTTTGGAAACATTACTATTTTTGAAAGAAGTCTCTTGTGCTCATCAAGCCTACATTTATTTGATCAAAAATAATGAAAAAACAGTAATATTGTGAAATATTACAATTTAAAATAATGGTTTTCTATTTTAATATAATAATTAAAATATAATTTATTTCTGTGATGCAAAGCTGAATTTTCAGCATCATTACTCCAGTCTTCAGTGTCACATGATCCTTCAGAAATCATTCTAATATGCTGATTTATTGTCAATGTTGGAAACAGTTGTGCTGTTTAATATTTTTTTATAACCTGTGATACTTTTTTTCCAGGATTCTTTGATGAATAAAAAGTAAAAAAAAAAAAAACAGCATTTATTTAAAATTGATTAAATTGATAAAAAAGTCATAGTAAAGATTTCTATTGTTAGAAAAGATTTCTATTTTAACGTTTTATTTATTAAAGGTTCCTGAAAAAAAGTATCATAGGTTATAAAAAAGTATTAAGCAGCACATCTGTTTTAACATTGATAATAAATCACCATATTAGAATGATTTCTGAAGGATCATGTGACACTGAAGACTGGAGTAATGACTCTGAAAATTCAGCTTTGCATCACAGAAATAGATTATATTTTATATTTTAATTAAAATATAATAAAATAGAAACAGGCTGTTTTAAATATTAAATAGTAATATTTTACTATTTTATATTATTTACCATATTTTTGATGAAATAAATGCAGCCTTGGTGAGCGTAAGAGACTTCTTTCAAATGGTAGTGTATATATTTTTCTGTTAATATATTTTCTGTCAGTTAATTAGTATAATAATTATTTTTCTTCAAGTTAATTGCATATTTTAAAATATGTTTTGTGCAAGACTGAATAAGGTATTAATCTATATGAAGCAACAAGACTAAAAAAAATACAAAATATTAGAAAACCATTTTTATAGTCAGTAAGCATTGAGGCAAGTCATTAAATTTACATTTTGTATATCCACTGCACAATGGGCATCAACAGCAAGTTTTTAATCTTGAATTAGGTTTGCTCATAAAACTATTGTGCCTTTTGATTTTTAGATTTGCATTCCATACATCTACTGTTTATAAAGGCTTTTTTTTGTTGCTCACAATGTGCTGGAAGCTTTAAAGACCACTCCACATATTTGCATGGACTGCAAGAAATTCATTAAAAAGAAGATCCAATAACATTTGAAATCACCTTGATCATATGAAGCAAAAATTCAAAATGCAAAGCAGTCGGCACAGACCTGAGAGGCAAGGCCACCAATACGTAATGCTCAAAACTGTATGTTATAAAAAGAAAGAGGAAGAAAGCAGTCTCAAATACAAAACTTGGTTGGTAAAACACCACAGTGATTCTGTAGAATTTGCAGTCAGTCACTTGTGCTCCTGCAATATGACACATTTTTGATCTCTTCATATTGTGGCTCCTCTGTGCAGGTTTGGCCCATTTCCTGTACCCTCGGAGCAACAACTGGATTTCTGACTGGCCTTGTTGCTGCCCCTGTCTGGATCCACTGGCATCGCAAACAGCTCACCTACAAGCTTAAGTGAGGAAACGAAGGACACGGTCACAAGCCACCAGAAACTGACAGAGAAAAACATCCAGGTTTGAGTCAAAAACGACTGTCCATCCCAGTGCGTGCTCCAAATCAAAGAAATGACTCTGAGGTCACATTTACAACAATAAAAATCTGTTGTCTTTTTTTTTATTTTTAGAATAGATATTTAATTTGTTGTATGCTCATAATGGCAGTATATTTATTTGATAATTCCTCTCTTCCTTCTTGTAAATAAAGCCAGTTCTGACATGTTGTAAAAAGCAAATGTTTTGCAACCCAAATAGAGATGCTGAGTTTCCCTTTTTGAAGTTAAATAAAGTCTTACTTCTGTAAATGACTGATGGGTTTGGTTGTGCTGTTTAGGCTTGTCTGGGTTTCGTACTCGTGCTCGCTGAGCCAGACACAGAAATACAGTTCGATCGTTCGAAGTCATTAGAAAGGGTGTCTCAGACATCTTTACATCTCTTTCATTGTCTTTTCTCTGTGCTTGTATGTTCAGTAAATCATTTAGTTGTTTTCCTTGTATTCCTTCTCAAAGATAAGTGTTCTTGTGTCATTTCTCCCTGAAGAATGTGTCTTTTTGTCAGTTCTTGTCATTTGCCCATAACTTGGACAGCACCATTGTTCATTTTTCACTTCAAGGGGACTGCGTCCATTGGTTCTCCTTCCTTTAGTTCAGAAGTCAGATTGTAATCTGGTTTGTTGTCAATTGGCCACCATCAGTCCTTGCTTTCTTTCACCTGGACGCCCTGAGCTGGTGTATCATGTGATGAGGCAGCAGTTGATGCAGCGTGGGCCCAGTCTTCGCTTGAGTGCACCTTTCTTAGGAGCCAGAATGGCTATAATAGCCTCGTCGAACACAGTTTTCAGACCTTTCTGTGTCAGTGCTGAGCATTCAACATAACAGCAGGCACCAATCTGGAAAGGCATTGAAAATCATTTTAGACATTCACAGGTCAAATCACGACTATGCTTTTCTTTTTCACTTTCCCTTTGACCCATGTCTGAGTTTTTTCTGAGGAAGTATCTTTTTCCCCCCTCACCTCCTTTGCTAGCTTCTGGCCCTGTTCTGTCACAATGGGCTTCTCCTTCACGTCGTTCAGTTTGGCAATAGTCTTGGGGTCGTCCCGCAGGTCAATCTACAGTCAAAAAAGGAGACACGAGAGAGAAAGCCACGATTAAGCAGGCCCAACGTGAGGGGTTAACTGTACAAGGATGGTGGATGAGATTCCATACGATAGAGTTTGTTTTTAGAGCAGAAGGCTCCAGGAAATTCAACCCAAGACCAGATGGTGGCATGCGTCTGCAGACTCCCCTTTCACCTAAAAAGTACCACCGCAGTTGTCTAGGAGGGTCTCCGCCTTCCCTGTTTCTAATTAAAATTCCACTTCATCTAAGTTTGAGTTTTTGCCAGCTACTCTCCAAACACACAAAAAAAACTGCTCTCCATACATCCACTGATTTATTGCCAAAACCACTACACAGAGTTGTGCTTCATTCACATCTTCCAATTAGACACATGGAACACAAATTTAAAGGATTCCTTTAGATATATCAATGTTAATGGGATGGTTATCAGCAGAAGTGAAGCTTTGTAGGGTTCATGGTAGGGCTGCAAGATTTAGGGGGGGGGGGGGAAATATCTAATTGCATTTTTTAGGATCAATATGGATAATAATAATAATAATAATAATAATAATAATTAGTAGTACTACTAGTACTAATTAAAATATTTAAAAAAATTACTTAAGTAGTTAAGAAGTATTTAAGAAGTATTTCAAGTTTGTAATATTTATATGTATTAACGGTGTTCTTAATATGTTTTAAGACAAACCATGTGCAAATTCATAAGTCAACACCATTGCTGAGTATTTACTCCTTAAAACTGCAGTGAAAAAAAAGCGGTTTGAAATCGCCGGTGTTTCTTGCGTCACAAACTACCTTGTATCCAATCACGTCAGCGTGCGGGCAGACCGTTTTTCTGTTGATGTTAAAAATCCGGTACATTTAGCAATATAGCGGGTGAATTATGATGAATATTACGAGGTTTTGATGAACTATATGCCTTTTTTCACTGACGTTCTAAGTTGTTCAAAGCATTTCTAAGGATGCTGATTTTTAGAAGACAGCTGTCTGACTCTGAGATGGGAAACGGGAACATGGTTTGTGTAACATTAATAACACATTATTAGCAGTTTGATAACGTAGTCAAGCAAAAGGCTAATCATATTAATTACGTGTCCGATGTTGTAGAGAGCAATACATAAACGCATTACCATTCTGATACATCGACTTTGTAGACGACCCTGTATGAGTGAGCGGGGCACATTTGCATATTCATGGTTCCACATATACTAAACGAAGCAAGGGTGAAGAGTTACATTCAAGCTATTTTAAAGCATGAATTAATTTTTTTCCACAGGAAAATATATTTAAATATGCCATTTTGGTGATCTAAGATGAGTTTTAAGGGATAAAATTATTGACTACAGGGGGACTTTAAGATTATTTAAGAAAAATAATATAATTAAATTTTACATTACAACTGTAAAATTACAATACTAATATTTATGTCTTAATTTCTTCATTTTCAAACATTAAACAATCAAACTTCATTTTGACGGAAAACTCTTAGATTCCCTTTTGTTAATAAGTACTTCTCATTATGAGAAGATGGTTGGTGCATGTTGCATAATGAGCTGCCCATGTGGCCACTCTGAAACATGCAGCGCATGTATTTATTTATTCAAATCACAGCCTTTGCGATTTGATACATCTCACTAAATCGTATAGCGATTTCAGATTTATTTCAATTACTCGTGTAGCCCTAGTTCAGGGTCCTTGTTCCCGTGACTCTCTCTGGCCCCGTTTCTTATCGATTGCGCTTTATCTGTATTCATCTCACTTCTGTGGTCTGATTAAGACAGGAACCATACACACAGCAGTAAATCACCTGACAGGACTAGTGCTGATGACAAACCCTCACTTTTAACACGCATACATGGGTTATAGTAATTACCAAACCATAATCATAAACTGTTTGAACAATTTCATTGACCATATGCCATGAACACTTGATAATTGAACCTTTTACAATAGCACACAATTCAAAATGTTTAATCTATAATATTACCACACATCAGTTACAACCACAATGCATTCTTACAGATCATAAATATCTGTAGCATCAGTAATTCTGACAGTCAACACAAAATGAACAAAACCAGGTAATTAATGTGTTTGTGCTATCTTTGGATTAGTACACTAGGGATGCACAATATATCATATAGATAATGAACATTTAATTTTGCATGCTTGTTTAGATTATCTTTTACCTTCCATTTTAACACTCACCTAAAGTTAATCTTTGAAAACAAAAATAATCGAACTAATAATATTGTTAAATGTAATCTTCAGCAAATCTCAAAAATATATGTATTTTTATACTGTATAGTTAATTTACTTGTAGCATTTAAAATGATTGATTTTTGTTTTTAAGTGTTGCATTTTTCATGTATTTAGACAAAATACCTTAGAATAAAGAATTCCAATAAGAAGGCTTATCGGTATCAGATAAGAGTTTCAATTATCAGTTCATCCTATATTATCTTACCAAGCCAAGTCAAAATGTATATAGATCTTTTCACAATACAGAAAATCATGATGTTAATGTTTATAATATATTTATGCCTTTGGATTTAGCAGATTAAAGCTGGGCGATAATATAGTTTACGGTTTACAATGATACAGACAATCAATCAGTTTATGCGAATAAAGTTGGACATGTATCCAAATTTATATAAAGAGTCGGGTGATAATATAGTATAACACTTGTGACAAAATAAAAAAGGCACTTAAGACTTTACATAAATGTACAGTAAGTATGCAAATAAAGTTGATTATTTTCTTTATTATTTCATTAGACTGCCAAAATTTGTTAATTTTTTATTAGACATTTATGGCCAAGATGATAATAGGACACCAATATAGCAGTGTTCCAAATGTTTTTGTTACCAATTTGTGCACCGTTTCACAAACAATTACAAAAAGGTAGAATAATATTGTGCTGTATGTGTAGCAAAGTGTGTGAACCTGAGTGCCGATGAGCAGGTAAGGGACGTTGGGTGCGTACTCCTGCAGCTCAGGGACCCACTCCTCTCTTACGTTCTGGAAGCTGGCCGGATTCACCACGGAGAAGCAAATGAGGAAGACATCTGTCATGGGGTAGGACAGGGGTCGCAGGCGATCATAGTCCTCCTGTCAGACCAGAAGACACTAGGTAAAAACAAGTACAGAGCCTTCTACTGTTCATAAGTCAACAATGGTTTGAAATAAACCATCAAGAATGCACTCAAAAGTTCAGAAACATTTACTTTAGTAAAGTACCCTTATATGAATTCACTTTGAATACAAAAAGTGTAATTTCCTTCTCCACAAACCTTAACTAATAGAATCCAACACTGTATTGAATCAGAGTCCATAAATGCTCTGCAATGGAACATTATCAGCAATCACTTAAGCAGCAACCAGAAATTACGCTGACCCTAATGATCGAGCAGAGATTAATATGATTTAGATTATGACTCGTGACCCATAAATCTATATTTCACTCAATAGCATTTCCTCCATCTCCTCATTTGTGCTCTAAAACAGCACAGAGGCATCGACGTCCTCTGGAAACCAGAAACCCCAGACACTATAACAGATAAGCCTGGATTTACAGGGGACATGTGACTGATATTTTTGGGACCTTGTTTTTTCCAACGTGTGTTTGTGTGTGTTGGTATGCAATCATCCATGGTTATTCTTTCTAATGAGAGTGTGTCTAAACTATAACAGCATGTGCCGCTGGCCATGCATTGCAGTACAAACATTTCATTTGCAACAGGCACCACTCAGGAACAGTCCTGGGCTTCCAGAAATGAAACCTCAGAAATGTGGAGCCGGAGTCTCTGAGCTTCAGAGTTTAAATTACTGTGACGTCTCTCATCTAGGAGCACCTTTGCATCAGAACCACGAGGGATGTTACTAACAACTGAAGACTGCGAGTGAAAAGTACTTTCTGTAACTTGCCCACGGTTTCACAGACAAGGCTTCAGCCTAAAAAGTATATTGAGTTGTTTTACTGAAAACAACTTGCACTGACATATCCTAAAATATGTCAGTGCCATTGTTTTGTCTCAAGATGCACACCAGTCTTTTTTTTTTCCCTAAGGCACGTTTATAAAAGCTACTTAAATGCCCTATTGAACTAAGGCCTAATCCTGGCTTAATCTATGCCCTGTCTGATACTCTTCAGGGTTGCATAAGCCTTTATGTGCAGTCACATAAGAAATTTCAGTGAAATTTTGTGGGCAAAAAAAAGTTCAGTCTATTGTCAATAGAGTAGAGAGAAAGCACAGCTTACACAGAAGACACTTTCAAACCACGCAGCTTTATGTTGGTCAATGTGGTGAATTCCAGGGGCATTAGGGCGATAGGGTAAAGCACCACCAAAGTGCGAAAGGGAAGGATTTTTCAAATACATTCAACCACAGAGTTAGGCTAGCTGTCATTATTCTAGACTGTTCTACCTCTGGATATATAGTCCAATCAACGTCAAGTGTGGAGTACCGCCTCTTTTTGGGCGATTTCACTCTAGCCGAGAATCGCTCAGACTGTTCTCATAAGACCTCCATACAAATATATATATATATATTTTGCTGTCAGGAGTGGACGAGCCCTCTTAAGCATAAACTTCCGAGAACGAGCTTCACCGCGAGCATGCACGCCAAACAGACGGAGCGCAATAGAATAGGAGCGCAATAATTCTGACTAAATATACATTTTGCTAAAATATGTAGAAATTCAAACCTTCAAGTAAGTGTATTTTTATGATAGCAATAACTGTAAAGAGACTATTGTAGGGTAATCAAAAGCCTAATTAGTCTGTGCTTTTGTTTTTATTTATTTTCATTATTAGTTTAGTGAATTTAACGTCTGCTTTAAAGCATGATTTAGTTTTTAGATTGTAATGTTACAATGTTAGAATGTAATGTGACTTGACCCCTTTTTTGCACATAATAGGCTATCATAGACTACACGGTTACATTCACTATGTTTATTTTCATAGCCTTCAATATGAACATTGTTTGTAGGACAATATTGGGCAGGATGTGACTTCTTAAATTAAACACAGATTTAAAAAAAAAATTTAAATAGAAAAATGTAGAAAATACTGAGATTATACCATAAATCGCTATTCAGCCCAAAAATACAGAGATATGAATTTCTTTGGCCATATATCGCCCAGCCCTACCCTATATCACTTGTTAAATGGCTATTTAAAAATTAGTACATTCAGTCCTGCATTACTAATTTGGAACGTTTCACACAAAACTCCAGATCGCATGGATTCCTATTATAATTACTGGATTTTGCCTGCAAAATTTCGCTGAGCAAATTCACTGGTAAATTTGACCTCACCTTTAGGGTAGGCCGTAGGACACTGGGAAAAACTCACCACTAGTGACATCAAATACCCAAACACTCAGTACACACAGCCAGACAGTTGCTCATCCATCAAGAAGATTGGCGAGCGATATAAACCTTCTGTTTTTACTTGCAACTGTCAATGTTTCAAGGCCAAATGTGCCGTTCTGTGGCTGAGATATGAACCTGCGATATATAACCTTAAGAATTACAGCTGAAACTGTTTGCTTCTGCTGTCGGGAGATCGTCCTGTCCCTGCCACATGACAAATTAAGATTTGTTGCAACATAACCTGACAAAACAAAGTTGAGCAGGTGCATCTGTGGTGTAAGTGAGACTGTTGTGTGAGTGTGTGTTGCCCCGTGGGCCGACTGTGTTATAAATACACTCGCTGCCCATCCTCTGGCCTGTTCAAACATTCTACAGGGGGCAGGGTGGGTGGGATGGTGTTATTTACAGCTGGCCTTTGCCAAAACTGAATGTAGAATAAGCCAACACATCATCCACCCACATCTCCTGCTACCACCAAAGAACACACATTTAACACAAGTTTATGTCCGTGTTGGGAGTCACAAAATGAAATGTATGCTACTAACTTAAAGGTGAAATCTGTAATTTCCAAGCCACTAGCAGCACCAAACAGAATCACAATCTTTTTGTTCAAAAGGCACAATCTGGTTGAAGAAGACAACACTGGATCAAACAATGGTGTGAGGTTGGGGTGGTACTACCTGCTGTCCAAACAATGGCAGATGGATGGAAATGTATTATTTTTACAATTACAAAGCCTGTTGCTACTGGAGAGAACTGGGAGTAGTAAGGAAGGATGAAACTATGTTAGTTTGTCATTTGTATACCAGGCAATGAAATGCTTATGACAACACAGAATAATAAATACACTGTTTAGCAATAAATACACTACTAATTACAAAATAGTACTGGTAAATCAGTGTCATAGAATGGCATACCATCCATTAAAATTAGGTGTGTTAAAGGTGCACTATGTAACATTTTTTCATTATAATATCCAAAAACCACTAGGCCAGTGTTATATATTTTGTTCAGTTGAGTACTTGCAATATCCCAAATGTTTCCAACTATTTGTAAATCGTGAGAATGTTAACCAAGGAACCGGGACGTGTGAGGGAGTCGCCTGTCAATTGCGTCATATCTGCGTTACCCTCGGTTTTCGGTTTTATTTAGCAGAAACGCTTTACTCTTACTGCAGTGTGCAACAAGTGTCATAGCAGCCGCCAAGCGATAACATCATAACATCATTTTCAACACACTCAAATGTATCTAATATGATAAACAGAGCTGCGTTACTCATACTTATGACCGGAAAAGCGGAAATGGCGCCGGCGACTGTGGCATAATAAAAGTCCCGCTTGCTTGCGAGGAGTGTGGTGCGTTAATATTATTAACAATCACTCCAGCGGCCTTGCTCAGCTCCCAAACCACTCGGGTCTGCTATGCTTCATACTACAGTAATGTTAATAATCGCATCCATGAACATAATTTCTGCCAGAGTTCTATCCCGATTTTTTTCCACCAGCTGTGAAGCGAAGACCACATATCCCAAGATTCTGCGCTCAAACTTGGCTTCATCAAACTACGCCTTTGTTTTGAATAGGCGACCTCTAGCGGACGGGAAAGTCACATAGTGCACCTTTAATACAGTACGGTCTTGTACTAAGTGTAGCTAGCTAACGACAATAACTGCAATTAATTTGAGGTACATTTAAGCCAACTGACATCAGAAGTCACGCTCACGTTATCTTACTACAGTTACAATCTAACTAGCTTTTATAATGATAAACATTAAAGTTCTCAGATTTTCAACCCGTTTTGTATTGTTACAGTAGTATATGTAAATGAACATTGTTTACTCTTTCTCTGTGTTTCTTGGACCAAGTAAACTGTTTATTTGTCAGCAAAAGTTCACCGAATGACAAGTTTTGGCAGCTCAGGCTACTTCCACATTTTTGTATCCCTGCCCACAGACAGTCAGGTCAACAAAAGGTTATTAACAAAAGAAGTTATTGTAAGAGTAGGTTTATCACTTAAAATTGTATCGTACTTTGTCTACTCTTTAAACAGCATTATGGTAAAAATACTATGGCAATGGTCTTCTTACCAGTACACGACAGCGTTTTGCTTCGGTGGGTTGGGCAGAAAGTGCTCCTTGTTTCTCTTCATCCTAATTAACTGACAGAATGGCAGTTTCTTTCATTTTCCCGCCTACTTCCCCCCAAGTTGATGAAAGCATTTCATGAGTGTTGAATGTTGAATGTTGTGCTCGCAAATGCTGATGAAAGCATTTCATCAACTTAGCAGCGAATGTGCTTTGAAGACACTGACAAAAATGGGGTTCAGCCCTGGAACTATCGGTTGCCCCAAGATACACGTTTCTTCCGCATTCTCCTATTCCAATAGAAATCTGTGGCAGTGGCGAGCACAGGCCCGGTTCTAGGCACCTATAGAAAGGTGGGCTGGCAGGTGGATGGGCTTCAAAAATATTATAGATTAGAAGATAGATAGATTAGATTGATAGATAGATAGAGTCTCTAGGCTTGCACTATGACCTGTGTATTTTTTGTTGTCATCTTATTTTAACTTTAAATAAAATGCTAACATTTTTACTTTTCTACTCTCCAGTGTTAATTTGGAAAGAAAACAGAATGGAAGCTTATATGTTACTATGAATGCAGCTTTAATTGCGGGGAAAGGGGCAATTAAATGCTACAAAGAATGTGTTTTTTCCATTCCATTGTGCTACTTTTCTATCATTTTCATTGTAAACAATCACCCTAGACGTGTCTGAATTTTGCGCTCGCATCTCACGTCCATACTTTTGCAGAGTATTGTGCATGATGCGGCTTTCTAAAACACGGCACTCAAGTTAAAATAACTTTAAAAAAATTTGTCTCTAGACCTGCACTGGTTTTACCCGCAAAAACGTGTACTGTGTGAATGGCCCTAAACTGATTAAAAGATAAACAGCGCATTCTTATTTCAGTGAGCGGTTATTTAAGCAGACAGTTTGCCTCGTACATTCAGTTTAACAGCATTAACAGCAAGCCAAAGAGGGCAGGGTTTCAACTGAACTATGCATATGCATTTTAAAAAACTTACATTATGTTCTAGCTCTGTCCATGCAATAAATACATGTTCTTAAAAGAGTTTTTTTTTTTTTTTTTTTTTACCAGCTAATTTCAACTTGGCATGAATAAAAAAAATAAATCAGAGCTGTTTATAATATTTACAAGATACATATTCACAAATACAACTCAATTCACACCTTAATAGCACACATATTTTTGCCCGTTTTCACTGTGTGATTGCCAGCCTCTGCTTTTCTGCTACAGTCTGAAGCGCGTGAGTACGCCGCACCGTTACGCTCAGTTAATAAAGGAAAAAATACTGCAAATTTCTGGTGTTATTTTTGTGATTGTTTGGGGTATTCTACAGCCCTTCTTCAAACCTTTCAACACATAGCCCACCTCAGATTGTTTTTAATCAATGCACAAATCATAAAAACAGATTTACACTATCTTTTCCTAAATTCTGATTGGGTGGGCCCCAGTGTCGCAACTGTCTTTATCATTGGCTCAGGTTTGACTGTAGTAGAACTATATTGAAACTGTAGCTTGGCAAACTATAAGCTACTCATAATTTTGAGTAGTTTTCACTACATTGGTTTCTACTGTAGCATCAAAAGTCAGTTGAGCTGAAACAGGCTGCTGGATTGTAATGAAGCTAAAATACATTTTGATTGTTACCTGTGAAAACCAGTTGATTAAATATGTTTTTATATTAGTGCTTCATTCCCTTGAAAACGCCCTGTGACGGCTTATCATGATCCAGAGCTTGTTAATACTGAAATGTGTGACATTTCTGGGGAAACCGTATGTGTGTGTGTGTGTGTGTACACACCTGTGTATTGCGAGCACCCTGCTCTTTCGAGAGCTGAGGGAAATGGATTGAAAATAAAGCGAGACAGCAGTCTAATGCAGTGAACCTGGAAACACCCTTCTCTGCTGCCTGCTGCTGTCATTACCATAAAGCTCTCCCTCCAGCTGATACCACTGACAACAGACAGCCTCTGAATGCAAGCATTTCTCCTGGAGTATGAACACAGTGACAATACAGTCAATTGTGCACAGCTTCTCCTCCACACATACTGTATATGACAACAGCTTCTGTCCCTGTTCTATTTTTTGCTTCTTACAAAAGCAAATATCTGATATAGGATGGAGGAGGACTATCAGGTGTTTGTTATCTGTACTTAGATGCCTAGTCACTGTCCTTTACTTGCTACAGACATCAGCAACCCCCACCCCTGTTTATTACTACTGTATATATTGTATAATATTTGTTTTATATCAGCATTTATAGTAATATATTCTACACTGTTCTGTGTTCCAACCGTACAGTGTTGACTGCATCTGGTTTTATTGCAACACAATTTACAACATTGGATTAATAAAGCAAGCATCTATCCATCCATCACTCAGAGTGCAATTGCCTTGCCCTTTTCTCCTCCCTCAGCCCTTGTTGTTCTTGTCTGTCTGTACAGTGCTGCTGTAAGATTCCCACAATCACGAAGATGATTTGAGAGTGAGACCAATATGGTAGAGAGAGAAAGAAAGTGTTTTTACACTACTGTTTCTATGAAACATTTATCTCCAGAGCCCCTCTGCTCTCCATTTACTGCATGTATGCATGTCTTCCTGTACTCAGATCAGATTTAAACTGTGTACGTGTGTGAGTGACAAACCATACATTCTGAGGTTCATCCTTGTCTGTCAAACTTCTGTATAATAAGTATGTGAATGTGTGGCATGTTTATCTGTATGGATTTGCTGTGGTGAAATAAGTGGGTCAATCTGCAGTTGATAGTCTCTTTGCTGTTAGCACCTCATTCCTTACATAAGACAACAGGAATCAGAGAGAGAATGAAAAATCAGCAAGCTAAAATTACCCACAAGGCCCACTTATGTAAGTTGAAGAAGAATAGAAGAGGAAATGTAATGGTCGGTTGATTTTCTACAGAAAGTTTTATATTCAGAGTATATTCAGCAGGAAGGGGACTTGAGGAAGGGAAGGAGATGAAGAAAGAGGCTCCTGTGCCTTTATCCAAAGAGAATAATTCATGGCTGTGTTTACTCAGACGATGCAGATTAATTGAAGCTTGCTGTGCGGTACAGCGAAAAAACACACAGACGGATTACTCAGCCCAAATGAAGCTCAGTGAGGTCTTTCCTTTTTAGGAGTTGAATAAGACTCTGGGCAGATGCTTTAGAGGTGGCTTCCTGCACAAGGGACAACCAGCCAAGTTTTTTTTTAAAAAAACAACCGACAATGACACCTGAGGTGGGAGAAAATGTGGTCTGTGGGGATACACAAAATATCAGTGACCTATATTGGTATTAGTCTGCTTCTACGATCCAGAATGTGGCGGAACGCTAGGTCTCAATCCATTGGCTCCCTGTGCCAACATCAAATTCAAGGAGCTGATCTGGCATTAATAGCTGCTTTTCCACTGTCGAGCCAGTGTGAGCCAGGGTTAACAGCGTGCCAGGTAGGGCCAATAGCCTTGGACTGAGCGTCGCATGGCCAAAAATCAAGCTGCGTTTACGCTGTTGGGCCAGTGGCCCCATAGCGCTACCCTAAAACCCACCCTTAACACGCCTCCATAGATCAACGTCACAATCCCAACGATTTACCAGCACAGGAAGCTAAAGCAGATTGAAAACGAACTAGATCGGGAGTGCACATCAAACTGCTTATATCATTATTTCACATAAAAAGAGAACACACATACTTATTCAGTTGCGCCTGCTTCCATTTATTTGTGATCACAGCAATGCACACTACAACTCCATTACACAACTCCAGGCACACATTTTAGAAATATACTATTACAATATCATATTTTACATCACATTTCTTTATAAAGAATGAACATTTCTTTTAATTTTTAGAAAGAAAAAAAAATACGTTCTGAGGATGTTTGAGCGATCTCTCCCGTCTCACTATACTGATACACCTTCAGCCAGAGCAACAGAGGGAGCTCATGGACAGAAAACAGGAGTTATGAATTATAAGAGTTAACCGGAGTATACGTAATTTATGACATACAGGGACCCAGAAGTCCGGTATTAAAGGCACAGTGAAGAGGCAGAAACATGAAATCAAATAAATACATGATTATAATCATATTAGGCTTGCTGTGATAATCGCAGCACAGTGCAACCGGAGTCAGATTGCATTTATCATGTGAGGAGAGTGAAGTGAGCTGACTGACAAGACAATGGCGGAAGATTTGGTTTTAAAGCAAAATAAAAAAAACAAAAAGTAAACTCGGTAGCTCAGTATTGCATTTTTCAATGTGGAGCGTTCATGTATGAGTCCTTTGAAACATAAGTCACGATAAAAGACTTCTAGAAGCAAGCTAAAATGGCATGGTTGATTCAGCAAACACTTTTTTTTTTTACGTCTCGCGTTTGCTTTGCTAACACAGTCGGTTAGGTTTAGGGTAGGGCCTAATGTACTGTAGGTGGTACGTTATTTTCTAACGCCATAGAGAATTAGCACCACTCACCGGACATTTCATTTCCAAACTACCATACTACAATAAGAACCACAATAGGTTCACGTTCATCAGTTTTGAATAAAACTGAACTTGCTTTTAGAACCATACTGGACATTTATTTTTGAAAACATGCAGGAAGCAACTTTTTAATGCCGAAATGTTCCCTCATTTCCAATAAGCATGGGTTGTGAAATTCGGTATTCAGTGTTGTTATTGTTAACTAATACAGCCGACCTTCAAAGACCACACTGCTTCAAAAGCACAATGATGCAGGTATGCACTGTACAACATTAGGAAGATCAGGCCTTTCTATCTGAGCATGCAACACAACTTCTCATCCAGGCCCTTGTCATTTTAGGGCTGGACTATTGCAATGCCCTTTTGACTGGACCAGCATGTGCAATCAAACCTCTTCAAATGATTCAGAATGCAGCAGCTCAACTGGTCTTCAACAAACCCTAGAAAACCCACGTCACACCCCTGTTTATCTCTCTGCACTAGCTTCCGGTTACGACTCGAATCAAGACTTTGGTGCTTGCCTACAGGACACCCATGGGATCCGCACCTTCCTACCTCAACTCTCTCTCAAGAGTCTACAAGCCCTCCAGGACCCTGCAGTCGGGAAGTGAGCGGCGGCTTGTGGTACCACCACAGAGAGGCATAAAAATCACTCTAGAACGTTTTAGTTCACTGTTCCTTGCTGGTGGAATGATCTTCCCAACCCTATCCAGACAGCCGAATCCATGAAAATTTTCAGGGAACAGCTGAAAACACACTTCTGTGAACAAACGTGTCCTTTGTCTGTTCTTGCGATTCTTTAATCCCCCCGTTTACTAGCTTGTACTATCCTGAAAGATGGCTGACACTTTGGATTACTAGCACTTCTCGTGTTTATTCCCTCTTTAAGATCAATCGCTTGTTGTATTCCTCAATTGTAATTGTAATCCATGTACTAAAATGTACTTTAATTAAAATAAATCTGAAATAAAATAAAAATATTAGATGGAAAAACTTAGAAAGAAAATGTTGCTTTTGCAACTAGCTAGAATTACTAAATTAGAGTACTAAGTAAGTACTAAACCTAAAATAAAAAATACAAATAAATTAGGTAAATGGAAATATTTTGAAAAAGAAAATGCAAGAACATAGAATGACAAACTTAAAGTAATATAAAAAAAAAAAAAAAGCTAAAATATGAATAAATACTGTAATAGTATATAAATAATACTAAAATAACACTATAGTACTGCTAATATTGCTGTATAAGTCACTTATCAGTCTCAACATAAAAGTAATTATCATAAGCCAAAATTTAATTCACTGTATGTTTACACAACACCGTTTTGAACTGAAAACGGAAAACTTTATTAGTTTTGGCCATTGAGAGTTTTGACACGACAATGGCATTGGGGGCCTGAAAACGCAAGCTTTTAAAAACGGGTTTCAAAGTGCAAGGTTTTGAAACCGATGCCTTAACCGTCTCCATGTAAACAACAAAAACGTTGTGAAAACAGCAATGTCATGTGAATGCGTATTACATGTTCATGCATGCTTATTACGTGTTTGTGTGATGTTTCTTGACAAAGTGACATAGCCAACTACTGGCCTGGCATGCAGAATACAGCCTTTTTTGTCATTTTCGCACAGGGGGGTGCACAAAGAATGGGGATCATTTTGACAACGTTTTCATCTGTGTTTAGTACATTGTTGTCATGTAAACTTACCCTCAGTCTGCGATTTGTGTGCTTTTTCAGTCCTGTCTCCACTAATAAAGACATAAATATGTGTGTGTTTGTGTGTGACTCAAACTCAATGTTCTTCTTTCATTCCAGAAATAGACTCCAGTAAGAATTCAAAGCAGTTGCGAATAAAAGGAACATATTATGTGAGCACTTCAAAAATATTTAAAGTCTTATGGTTTAAAATCCCTTCTAGTTATCTGGCTGGTCATGAGGTAGACTGAGCCCCAGAAAGGGCAAAAGGCAGTCGGGTAAACTGGGGTGGGAGGGTTTCCTGGATTGAAAAAGCAATGCAAACTGCAGCTGTGCTTCTCATCTGGGGCCCAGTTCCCTTTCTGAGGCTTTTCAAGAACCTGTCAACTCAAAGCCCTGTTAAAACATCACCTTAGTGAATAAAGAAAAAGGTGAAGGACTGAGAGTAGAGGACAAAAGGTCAGGATTAGATAGTTGAGATGGAGCTGTGAGACAGATGTCAACATCTGAGAGTTTGCCCCTTTACTGACACTAGCCATCTTACTCTCTGACTCCTCCTGAGGCAATTAGCATGTCAGGACCAATCAGACAGAGGGCCTGTGAAGACATCAAACTGACATGTATCTGCTTATGAGCCAAGCGACACCCTCTTTTCTTAGCAATCACAGGCTTGCCTTGAAACAATTTTTAACAGCTAAAATAGAATGAACACTTGCCTATTCTTCCAATATTGATACCATTTATACACTGCACAAATTGTGCCAGAAAACTCTCTCTCCTCCCAGTAAGGTTTAAAAATCACATGGCTATGGAGAACACACTCATTAACACACGTCTGTGAAGGGCAAGTCACCCTTTGTCATACAAAGGCAATTCAGTCTTTTATCTAGTCAATGCAGAAGGGAATGTTTGTGGAATATATAAATTGGAATATTGCAATAAAATGCACAATAATACAGATGGAAAAACGTAATTATATATTTGAGATGTCTAAGGCCAATTCACACTGCCCTGAACAGACATCGACAGTCACCAGATTACAGTACGTCACTTCTCAGACATTCCAAGACCCGACAAATGGCGATTGAACATGTTTAATTGGAGAAAACGAGAGCTGGCCAAAGGCGATAGGCGTAACACACAGATCTGACAAAACCTGATGAAGTGTTGGTGTCTGTTGGTGCAGTGTGAATTGGTCTTAAAAGTACAAACAGTAGCCCATATGACTCATGCTCTATAAAGCCATGAGGTTTGTGTGAGGGACAGAGTAAAATTTAAGTTATTAAACTTAAACCATTCGGTTTCATTGTATGGAAAAATGAAGCTTGGCTGTAGCACCATAAACATTTTCTTTTGCGTTCGACAGAAAGGTCTCGAAAGACAAGTGATTAAATGATTTTCATTTTTGGGTGAACTGCTTCTTTAAATCTGTCCTACCACACTGAACATCAGCTTTACATTTAACCCTCTTTCCTGTTCTTTAGCTAAATGAATCCTCTTGATCTAGTGATCGGTCATGGTTTAGACTGTACTAACTGGTGCCAGCTGTGGAGAGAGAGGGAGGGTCTTCTGTTTGAACTGCTTCAAAACTAAACCCCACCACTTGGCCCTCTGTGACATTTCTACACATCTGGCCCATGACTTTTTAAAGGACGACGCTCAATGGAAAAAAATCCAACTGTGTCAGATGCACTACTCCACTATGTTTAAGAACTAAGAGCTTCAAAGAAGATTTTATCTCATGGATTTGGTATGTCCTGAAGTTCTGGCAATAATTTTTCTGTTTCACCATTAACATCATGAAAAATGAGGATTTAGTTTTCTATATCACAGATGACTGAAACCATACTAACACTACGCACGCTAATCGTACATGGAAAAAACACTCTGATGTCTTCATTGTAACCACATGGAATGTTAATTGAAATCAGCCATCTTCAGCTGTTCAAACGAAATAGTCCGAAGCTTATTTGGTTGTAGAAGAGCAAAGAACGTTTCACTAGACATGGAATCCATAGGATAAATAAATCATTCAGAGATCAAAGACTATGAACACTGATAGATATTCAGGTTTCAGACTTTTTTAACAGTTCAAGCCCGTACCGCTTCTGAATTATTGGCCCTGGGCGAAAAGGCATCAGGCTCAGAGTTCAATCTACATTTACAGCTACGTGCTTGGTAGATGCAAAACGACACATATAGTGCACATATAGTGCACTGTTGTGGAAACAACCTTACAATCTAGATGTGGACATTGGCTGCATTCAAATATGGCTACTTCTCTACTAGTAGGCAAAAAACAGTATGGGAAAAGTGTAGCGTGTCAGAATTATTCAAAAATAGTAGTCAAAAAGTACCCGGGTGGCCTACTACTTCTGGCAAGATTCTGAAGTGTGCATCCAATGGAAACTTTAGTACCCCATGAGGCCACAGAAGAGGCTTTGTAAATGGCAGTGAAGTGATGCAACTGATGCAGTAGGTCACATGACAATGACAACATTATGAATGTAATACTTCCAGACACACATTCACACTATATAAAACATACGTTTTGCGAAGGTATTGCTTAATCAAAAGAATTACCTACACAGAGAGTATGGTGCTATTTATACTGCTAAACCTCCAGACACTTATTTCTCCAGACTAGACCACCTTGGAGGACAATGTAAAAAGGCCATATGGCAACTTAAAGGGATAGTTCACCCAAAAATGAAAATTACCCCATTTACTCACCCTCAAGCCATCCTAGTTGTATATGACAATCTTCTTTCAGACGTTCAGAGTTCCAAGCATTATAATGGCAGTAAATGGCAGCCCAAAATTTGAAGACCAAAAGAAAGTGTATCCATCCATTGTAAAAGTAATCCACACCGGCAGACCGCCTTCCGTATTCAACTTAAGAAAAAAGCGCAACTGGCGCGACGATGACGTCGGACGTAGCGTAAGCGTTTTGAACTGCGAGAGGCACTACACTTTCTTCGTAAGTTAAATAAGAAAAGCAGTCTGCCGGAAGCTAGATATTTTACTTTATAACGTGTTAAATATGTATATTTTTCTTACAAAAACCCATCGATTCACTTCAGAAGCTCTTTATTAACCCCCCCGGAGCCGTGTGGATTACTTTTATAATGGATGGATGCACTTTTTTGGTCTTCAAATTTTGGGCTGCCATTCACTGCCATTATAAAGCTTGGAAGAGCCAGGACATTTTTTTATTTAACTCCGATTGTAAGAAATTGTCTGAAAGAAGAAAGTCATATACACCTAGGATGCTTGAGGGTGAGTAAATTATGGAATCATTTTCATTTTTGGGTGAACTATCCTTTTGAGACCTTCTTTCATGATCACTTTCAACATCTTGTTTAAAACACAAAAACAGAGGAAGTAAAGATTTCAGATAGCTGTTGAATTCCCACTGCTTCACATGTTGGTCTTTCCTCTTGAGAGTTGCAGTGTGTACTCACCTGTTGAGTTTGGCAAAGGCTTGGTGATTAAAGGGACAGTTCACTCAAAAATTCTAATTCTATAATCTAACCCTCACACTCATGTTGTTCCAAAACCATATGACTTTCTTCTGTGGAACACAAAAGTTAACTTAGACAGAATTTTAGGAACCGACAGCCTTTCATCGCATCTTTTTCCATATAATGAAAGTGAACGGTGACTGAGACTGTAAGCCTGCCTGACATCATCGTTTTTGTTCCATAAAATAAATTAAGTCATACGGGGTTTGGAACGACATGAGGGTGAGTAAATTATGACAGAACTTTCATTTCTGGATGAATGATCCCTTTAAAGCAGACGCATATGATGCCAAAAAGACTCTAAATAGATCTGAACAGGCCACCATGTACTTTGCCTGTATTGATCGAGGTACTATTGCTAATGAAAAAGCCTCAGGCCAATGAGAGAAGAATGGTTTAACCCTACCTGACCTGCAGTGTCATACAGCCCCAGCAGGTACTGTTTTCCCCCAACGGTCACACTCACTGAAAACAAAATCATAAATTATTATTTTTAAATATTATTTATTTTTATTTTAAATAGGATGACACTTGAAAAAACTTTCATTTTGATTAAGAAAATGGCTGTCGGTCATGTTTTGGTTATTTTTGAACAAGTAAAAGAATGCAAATTGATGTTAATTTCTATTAAGGTAAAAGAGGGATGCAAATTTGGTTTATATCTGTTCAAGTGACAGAGGGAACCAAATTTGATTTATTTATTTCTAATCAAGTGAAAGCGGCACTAATTTTTGTCTTATTTCCTTCTGATCAGATTAAATATGAAAGTAATTTGGTTTTATTTCTGATCAAGGGAAAATGTGATGAATCGTGCCATAAGGGTGCAGATGTGCACCAGTTGCATCCTCAGCCCACAGGTGGTTTCCATAATAGAAACACAAGCGCAACACAATGCACGTGACTTCGAGGTCTTGTAAATACCACTAAATAAATGTTAAGTACATTTATACATCAAATACACACTGAAATATTGATGAATGTTCATTATGTCGCAGTGACACGCTGGTATATTTACCTGCATAATGATCAAAGACAGTGGGCACATATTCCTCTGGAAAGGCGTCGTTGGCATAGCTCATCAGCAGACAAGTTTTTCCAACGGCGCCGTCGCCGACAACCACGCATTTCAACATGATGCTGCCGGTTCCGTTTGACATGACGATAATAAAACGCTTGAATTCACCATCTTCATCTGCTCGAGATATATCCCCCTTTATTAGAGCTCCCTTCAGGCGTCACCACCAGCAGCAGCGCCGCGCTCGGTCTGCTAAAACCGCTGAAATGCCATTTCCTCCACCCCGCTTCACAAATTTGGCTTTGACTGAGGTGTTCCCCCTCTAAATACTGGCACACGCCAAACGCGTGCCGCTCCCGCGAGATGCAAGCAAGCGATAAACTTCTCGTTGGAGAGACATCAACCTGAAAAGCGCGTGCACTACACTGTACGCCCTCTCCGCTGTCCCACTTTCCCTACTTTCCAACCCCAGTATCACCTCCTCTGACTCTTGAGCCCAACGCGGATAGACTTGCGACATAGGCGGGGTAATAACTCTGGATCAAGGGACCAACTATAAAGATTGGTTATGATGTCTGAATCAGCCACCCATGATTAAACAAATAGCCTACCAGTCTGCATCTTGTGATCTGAGACAGTCAGAATGAGACTAATTCACCAATAAAAGTTCAGGAACATAAAAGTGCTTCAGAAAATACCTCAGAAAATGATGATGTATTGCTATTTTCCAAACATATGTGGGCTCAAATACATTGAATACAGTATTTGTAGGGATTCACTTAATATTAGGCCAATTGACTCTGTCACTCCCCTCTCCTCCCAGTCTCAGTTGCATGTATCTCTCATGATCAATGATTTAAGGGTTACATTATTGTGATTTAGGCTAAACATGAAATAAACTGCTTTTATTAACAGCTGTAATAACCATCACAGATGTTTGCAGTGTGATGTCCTAACACTGGACAGCAATTTATAGGCTAATCTTTGATGAAACATGTGCTTGCTTGACTATAATTCGCTTGATGAAACGGGTTTATTAGCTAGCAGTTGGTATTCTTATTTATAAGTTTAGCTATAAGTTGTTGCTATCACAAGTCATATTTTTTTCGTTTCTGCACTTTCTCGATGATCCCTAACACCGGATCGCAGTCCAATCAGCTGGAAGCGGGCAGGCTGGTCAAGGATGCGCTGCTGTATCACTTTTGACAGCTACTGCAGGAGTCACGTGACCAAACAATTACCTCATACCTTGTGAGCGAGACGAGTGTGTGCGTCTCCGTGCTCAGTGTATATGGATTTGTGTGGGCGCGCACTAATAAAACGGTGTGGTGCAGACGCGCCCATTCGCTTTGACATCACAGTGTCTGTGCAGATTCTCTTATCAGAATAATTATACTTACATTTGGCATTTTTGTGTGTTGAAAATATCTTGGGGGGAAATGAAGAGAATAAAATTCGGTTGCTCCCATCATGTTAAGCTATTTGTTGCACAAATTTGTCGTTCAAAGAGTTTACTGATTCATGTCACAGTAATTGAGTAGTTCACACTTTTAAACATTTTCAGGAAGACATTTAGGTAGCTATTTAGATTTAATGATACAAATATTTATATATTCCTAGCTTTAAATATTCAGATGCAATGGTGCTGTAGGCCTAATAACTGAATGGCGTTTCATACAGAAATGTCAATCTTTCTGAACCACTAGAATGTCCTACTGCTTCCTAATGGACTAATAAGTAGGTTTTTAGGTTTATCATGATTATATTTTAACTGACTGGGTCAATGTGTCATTCCTTATACACTATTTTTCAGCATTAAAAAGTTTTAAACATTAAAAAGAAAAGTATTTTAAAAATATTACAATTATATTTAAGTTTACGATTATATATTTCACATGATTCTGACCAGTGATTACAGAGCTTAGGTTCACAACACCTGTTCCCGAGGAGAAGTCTGATTTTGGGTGTGTAATATATATATATAAAAAATATGAATATAACTGTAGGTTGCTTCAGGCTTGCTGGCTAGCCTACTGCCTGCTTTTTGGGTTACTTAAAATAGCTCAGAAATGATCTAACATTGCAGATATATGCAGAGGAAAAAATAACTCAAAAATTATTTAACTGATTTTCTTTTTATCTGGAGGTTTTGGAGATCCTCCACTAGATCTCATGCACAATGATCTGTACTGACGACAATAAGAGCGAGAGACAGTATGACATAAAAATTGTATTATATCTCCCTCTTGTGGATAGTTCAAGTACTTCAGTGCAGATGACAGGTTCTCACAGGGGTTTTCAAACTGGGGTCCTAGGGGGCCGCAAGGGAGTTCATGAAAAGCTTAGACAAAAACAGTGGCAAAAAAATTCGAAAGAAAAAAATAGTCCAAAAAAATTAATAATTTGAAATTAGATTAAAACATACAAATGAGTAAAAATAAATAATTGATTATAATAAATAAATACTTGGGTAGACTGTACAGTTGGAACAGAGAGAGACAGTTGAAACATCAAATAAATACATGAAGTAACTTGTGTGTGCATCACACCTGACCTATGATGTTTGTCCCACAGCAGTGTTTTGTTTTCTTACAGTTCTCTTATCTGAATATACCAAACAAAGTCTATTTTTATGGGTATGATTTTCATTTCACTGTGCACATCCCTTCAACATTGAATAGCTTCTTGTACTTAAAAATTGGCATAGCCTTTCATAACTTGAACCACTTTAGTGTTGGTGTGTAATTTAAAGAAATGTATGGCAGGGTACAGTTGAAACACTATATCAACTCTACCTGCTGTAGAATCCTATTGTCTCGGATGCTGTTAAAGCCAAGACATTTGGGATGAAATGATGGAGACACCACAATTAGTACCTGCGTAAGAATAAGTTGATTAATGTGTAATACACAGAGAATACAAATCAACAGAACAGAGAACAGGTGTGAGACTAATTAAACTAACAAACAATGAACTAGAACTCAGGCAAAACAGTGACAGAAAATGAAATTAAACAGGACATGATCATGGTTTTTAATTGCTCAATCTTTTTGTAATTTAAAATGGTTGTTAAATGTTTTAGAGATGAACTATTCCTAATTATCGTAATCTCTCTTAATCTTATCAAAAATATTATATGATCAAAATGACCATGAATTATTGATGCTATGGGATCCTTTTCTATTGATATGTGTCATTTACAGTTGGACTAATGATGTGAACACAAGTCCCATCAATGGCTCCAACAACTCCAGGGAAGCCAGAAATCCCCTTAAAAGTGGTTTTATAGCCGCATGGTTTGAATGTTAGTTGGGAAGTCAATGAACTGCCATACAGTAGTAGCCCAAAGTGATCTTCACCCTTTATTCAAATATTATTAAAAATGTGTTAAAGATTTTGTAAGAATGTTGCTGTAACAATACTGCTCCAAGACTCAAAGGTTGAGGATCCAAATGCAGCTTTATTGGAGGGTATTCCACAATCGTAGTCAAAACAATGCAGAAGGTCATACACAGGCAAGCAGTCCAAACAGGTAAACAAGGCAGGAGAGACAGGCAAAAGGGTAATCCACGGAACAGGTAAATAATTCAAGACCAAGAAACAAGAAAGAGCGCTCAGAATTGCAGTTATTACACTAAACAAGACTTAGCCACGAATGACAAGGTGAACAGGTTAGATATAGGCAGAGGTAATAAGGTAAACGAGGCACAGGTGTAAACAATGATCGATGAGTCCGGGCAAAGGGTTATGGGTAATGTAGTCTTTGATGGAGTGACAGTCCGGGGTGGAGTGCCCTCTTGTGGTAACCACGGGGCACTCTCACTGGTGATTGTGACAGTTGCGTAGTTGTGATTGGAGTCAATTGTTTAATTTGTGAAAACACAATGAAACATGCCAAATTGTACAGACATAATTTTCCAGGCTGTCATACAAAGAAATTATGAACACATGCAAAAACAAGAGAGGACCAATGAAATATTAATAACTGATTATGTAGCTGTAGTTTGCAAAATTATTTTGTCAGATATACCTTCACTAAGTTTAGTGTTTTGTTCTTTCCTCATATTTTAAAATATTTAAAATATATAAGTATAAAAAATTTTGTCTTCATATTTTGATGGTTTAAGCAAACTCCACAAAAAAAAAACCTCCACACTCAAAACAAACCTCCAAAATATGTAATTATGACTTTTATTTATGCAGTTAGAGCATTGATTTGTAGAGATGGTATTACATTTCTTACTAGGTCAGTTACAAAAAGAATATCTTGAAGATCAAGCTTTAATCATTTTATAAACTCCTTGTCATCATTTAACTCCATTATATTTTCGTTGGAAAGTGTGTCTCCTCCTCTCTGTTGCCATCTTTTTACTCCTAACTAAGGATATCCCTTCAGCTCCCTTAAATAATTTAGGAACCTTTATGAATCACTTATGCTTAAGTCTAGGAATAAGAGTAAAATTACATCTTTCTATAATTCTGACACACTTAAGACTCAAATTTTACTCTGAGCAGCTTTTTTAGCCCCAGAGGTCATATAACATAATAACATATGATAATTTTGCACAATGCAAAGCAATTAAAAAAAAAAAATTTTTAAATATTGCAGTTTCAGTGTCTTAATTAAATGATTTTATACATTAAATGATTGGTGTCATGCTGCTGTGACCTCACCCTTGCAGGCTCACTATTGGCTGATTCAGTGTTTGAGGGTGGCCATTTTGCACCAACATCATTGTAGTCCTTAGGTTGCAAAACTTAAGTGCCACCTGTAGAATTATATCTTTTAATACATTTTAACATTTGAAATTAGTAGGTTGGGCTATTTTAGAGCATTAAGGTTTAGTGATTCAACTGATATGGAACAATTGGAACAAAAGTACTTTTTGTCTTTATGAACTATATGTATTATTGATCATAATGCCGTAATAGACAATTAAAAGAAACATATATATTACATTTTTAAATACTAATTTTTAACGTTAAAAAGCAAAAAGTGTTCCAACTCTACTCGGTCTAGGAAAGACACATAACAAAGTAACTTAACAGAAACAAAAAAAAAATCTAAATAATATTTTTGACATATTTATAATATTATTTGTTTCACAAGAAACTACATAGATGCCTTTTGGGGGGGTCCCTATGAGGATGATCATATTTGGGGGTCCTTGCTATCTAAAAGATTGAAAACCCCTGCTGTAGCATTCAACATTAATTATGCCTAATTAGTTTGTCAGTGAATAGAAGCTTCTTGATAAATATATGCTCTCTAATTACTGTTCATCTGCTTCCATTACTAGATATTTATATTTATCTTTGTGTCAGCCTTGTTCTTGTGCAAGTTATGATTCACAATTCTGCACAATAGATACACAAGTCATTCAAATAAGACAGAGCAGGGGCAGAAGTTGCACAATATATTTAGCAAAATCGATACTGAATAATGTGTGATAACCCTATATAAGTGCATGCAAAAACACTATTGTAAATAATAAATAAAGTTATAAATTCGTTAAAAGATTTCTACAATGTTTTAAAAAAGATTTGCTTGTGATTAAAAGCTATTATAATTTAATTATTTGCTCAACCAGGCTGAATTTATTTGATCAAAAATAGAGCAAAAACAATAATATTGTGAAATATTATTACAATTTAAAATAACTGCTTTCTATTTTTCAATATATTTTCAATTGCAGTTTATTCCTGTGTTGAAGCTGAATTTTCAGCATCCTTACACCAGTTTTCAGTGCATGATCCTTCAGAAATCATTCAGATTTTGTTCTAAGTTCTTATTATATAATCAATGTTGAAAACATTTTTTGCTGCTTAATATTTTTGTAGAAAATGTGATATATTTTTGTTTAGGATTCTTTGATAAATAGAAAGTTCAAAAGAACAGCATTAATTTGCAATAGAAATATTTTGTAACATTATAAATGTATTTACTGTCACTTGAATTAATTCAGTTAAATTCTTGTTGAATACATTTTTTTACCCCAAACTTTTAAATGGAAGTGTATCAAAAATATTAAGCAGCACAACTGTTTTCAACATTGATGATAACAATAAAAAAAAAAAGAGCACCAAATCAGCATATTAGAATGATTTCTGAAAGATCACGTGACACTAAAGACTGGAGTAATGAAGTGCTGAAAATTCAGCTTTGCCATTGCATAAATATATTATATTTTAAAATATATTAAACATTATTTTAAATTGTAATAATATTTCACAATATTACAGTTTTACTATAGGCTATTTTTATTAAATAAATGCAGCCTTGGTGAGCATTAGAGAAGTCTTTCAAAAACATTAAAAAATCTTAATTATTCCAAACTTTTGACTGCCAGTGTATATATTATACACTATATTGCCTAATTTTTTGGGACACCTGCATTTACATGCACATGAACTCTAATGACATCCCATTCTTAATCTGTAGGGTTTAATATGGAGTTGGCCCACCATTTGCAGCTATAACAGCTTCAACTCTTCTGGGAAGGCTTTCCACAAGGTTTAGGAGATTGTTTATGGGAATTTTTGACCATTCTTCTAGAAGCACATTTGTGAGGTCAGGCACTGATGTTGGACGAGAAGGCTTGGCTTGCAGTCTCCGCTCTAATTCATCCCAAAGGTGTTCTATCGGGTTGAGGTCAGGCCAGTCAAGTTCCTCATCCATGTCTTTATGGACCTTGCTTTGTGCACTGGTGCGCAGTCCTGTTGGAACAGGAAGAAGCCATCTCCAAACTGTTCCCACAAAGTTGGGAGCATGAAATTGCCCAAATTGTCTTGGAATTAAGAGTTCCTTTCACTGGAACTAAGGGGCCAAAAACAACTCCACACCATAATCCCCCCTCCACCAAACTTTACAATTGGCACATTGAAGTCAGGCAAGTACCGTTCTCCTGGCAACCTCCAAACCCAAACTCGTCCATCAGATTGCCAGACAGAAAAGGGTGATTGGTCACTAGAGAGAACACATCTCCACTGCTCTATGGTCTATTGGCGGCATGCTTTACACCACAATATCTGACGCTTTGCATTACACTTGATGTAAGGCTTGGATGCATCTGCTCAGCCATGGAAACCCATTCCATGAAGCTCTCTACACACTGTTCTTGAGCTAATCTGAAGGCCACATGAAGTCATGCTATTGACTGCAGAAAGTTGACTTCTGCGCACTGTGCTCCTCAGCATGCGCTGACCCCACTCTGAGATTTTGTGTGGCCTACCACCTCGTGGCTGAGTTGCTGCTGTTCCCAATTGCTTCCACTTTGTTATAATACCACTAGCAGTTGACCGTGGACTATTTAGTAGCTCCTGAGAGCGACCCATTCTTTCACAAATATTTATAGCAGTTAAAGCAGTCTGCATGCCTAGGTGGTTGATTGTACACCTGTGGCCATGGAAGTGATTGGAACACCAGAATTCAATGATTTGGAGGGGTGTCCCAATACTTTTGGCAATTTAGTGTATTTTTTAAGACATGGGCATAATTACGCACAAACTCAAAGCAGTTCCAATGGCAACCAATAGATGGTGCAAATGGCTTATTGTAACATCCAGTCCAGCTCATACCAACAACCAGTCAAAATGTCAGTGAATCAGAATGATGTTTTGTTAAAACAGACTAAAATTCATATTTACTGTGAATGAACAGTTTAATATCTGAAGATCATACATTTTGAACCACAGCACAGAATTAAACTACTCAAGACACCAATTTTGAGAATCTATTCTGTTGTAAAAGAGGATTCCGAGTGACTCAACAGCACTAAAGGGTTGAGAAAGAAAGAAATGCAGTGCTGTGGCTCACATGAAAAAGGTGCAGTGAGTATTAGGACTAATAAATAATGTATGGCTCCGTGAAACATTGCCTTTCCAGCAATGTGGAATATAATTGGTCGCCTGCAGGCTAGTAGTCTGATGTCAGACCAAACTAATATCGAATACACGAATCCTTAGATCTATTCATCTCAGCCCTCTTCATACGTCTGTCGTTGACTATCTAATCATTTCCCCCCTGCACGTGGCCTGAGTTTGTTTTATTTCCCTCCCTCCTCTTCAGTTTTTTGTTTTTCTGACACTTGTTGAGATCTAAGAGAACGACTGAGGAGAATGGGAAGGTGGGAGGGAGAAGTTTGCATTAATGCTTTTGCATTGCCTGTCTAAGTGCCACTTACCCTTTAAACAAGATGTGAAGCAGCTCTATCTGTTTATCATTTCATTTCTCCCAGTGCAATTGTCGAGGGCAAGGCTACAATTTTCACTCTCATGGGTATTGATGAGAATGAGATGGATGGTAAGAGAAAGAAAGACAAACAGTATGAGACAAGAGAGGAGGTATTATCTGACTGTTGGCCTATAATTTATTTCTTTGCATTATATAAAGCTCCGTCAGTACCAAATTGTGTGAGCGTTATGATATACAACTACTTGTTATGCTGAATCAAACCCACAGGCGTCTGCATTAATCAGGTTGACTGATGAACATTTTGGGGAGCCACGTTTGAGAAGTTCCCCTACAGCTGCGAGAATGATAAAGAAACAAGAGCCATTTTAATATTAAAGCAGCTCGACACATTTGACAGATCTTATGAAGGAATAGACATTAATTTTTAATTTCATTCTGAAATATGAAGTTATATTTTATTGAGGGCATTAAGTTTAGCCTGAGAACATTGTTCACATCCTGGGAGAAGTAAGAACTACTTGATGTTTCAATCAACTAAGGGAAGGAAATGACAGTAGCCTACGTTGTGACCTGCCAGGTTGCTAGAGAAGCTATAAGAAGAGTGTAAATATTTGCCTCGCTTTTCCTTTCTTTTAACTAGAACAGTTGTAAATATTTTATAACTTAGCTAATAATTTCCAGGGTGCAATTAGAGTGATTTTGATTCGAATTATGACTTCTAAAAAACGAATTATCTCAGTATTTGTGTCATCATCATGTTCCACAGTATACGCTGCAATTTTTAGGGCAGTGTTTTCTGCTGTGCGATGTGTGTCAAAAGTCCCACTGGCAGAGTTCATTTTGTTGGAGCGACTGGCCCCTTGAGATGGGTTTGTGGGTTCATGGGCCATTACTGGACCATTTAGTCTTTCCTGTGCTCTGGTTTCTAGTAATCTGCTTGATTGAACTCACTTTCTGTTACACTGTGATCATTTTCTACAGGGCCTGTTTCAGAGTAGGGGAAATGACTCTTGTGTTGCCTTGCGTCAATATAAATAAAGCTTTGGTTTATCTAGATGTCTGATGCTTGGAGAACATGACTTTTCAGGGTTGGCTGAAACTGAGAAAGTTATATTTAATGTTATAGCAATTCAAGTTGAACCGGAGTATACGATGGGTTATTGATTTTTGTCATAAATCTGAGTGGGCATTTTATTAGTGAATAGTAGCCTTAGATTGCTTCATTGAGCAAAGGTGTTAAGTTTTGTGAGAAAGATGAATCGGCTCACAGCAGACATCTTGCATTTTACCAGTACGCCATGTGTATTTTCTGCTTGAGATCTGAAGAATGCTGAGATGTTCCACCTGACAACATCGTTATATAAACCATAATATTGCATTAAACTGTCATGAATCCATTCCTTTTGCCTGAAGACACATGTTGTATACCACATTGAGCATCTATCAAATGTCTGGCACTACTGCTGCAAGACATACAGGGAGTGCAGAATTATTAGGCAAGTTGTATTTTTGAGGATTAATTTTATTATTGAACAACAACCATGTTCTCAATGAACACAAAAAACTCATTAATATCAAAGCTGAATATTTTTGTATCAATATTTTAAGTAGTTTTTAGTTTTAGCTATTTTAGGGGGATATCTGTGTGTGCAGGTGACTATTACTGTGCATAATTATTAGGCAACTTAACAAAAAACAAATTTATACCCATTTCAATTATTTATTTTTACCAGTGAAACCAATATAACATCTCAACATTCACAAATATACATTTCTGACATTCAAAAACCAAACAAAAACAAATCAGTGACCAATATAGCCACCTTTCTTTGCAAGGACACTCAAAAGCCTGCCATCCATGGATTCTGTCAGTGTTTTGATCTGTTCACCATCAACATTGCGTGCAGCAGCAACCACAGCCTCCCAGACACTGTTCAGAGAGGTGTACTGTTTTCCCTCCTTGTAAATCGCACATTTGATGATGGACCACAGGTTCTCAATGGGGTTCAGATCAGGTGAACAAGGAGGCCATATCATTAGATTTTCTTCTTTTATACCCTTTCTTGCCAGCCACGCTGTGGAGTACTTGTACGCGTGTGATGGAGCATTGTCCTGCATGAAAATCATGTTTTTCTTGAAGGATGCAGACTTCTTCCTGTACCACTGCCTGAAGAAGGTGTCTTCCAGAAACTGGCAGTAGGACTGGGAGTTGAGCTTGACTCCATCCTCAACCCGAAAAGGCCCCACAAGCTCATCTTTGATGATACCAGCCCAAACCAGTACTCCACCTCCACCTTGCTGGCGTCTGAGTCGGACTGGAGCTCTCTGCCCTTTACCAATCCAGCCACGGGCCCATCCATCTGGCCCATCAAGACTCACTCTCATTTCATCAGTCCATAAAACCTTAGAAAAATCAGTCTTGAGATATTTCTTGGCCCAGTCTTGACGTTTCAGCTTGTGTGTCTTGTTCAGTGGTGGTCGACTTTCTGCCTTTCTTACCTTGGCCATGTCTCTGAGTATTGCACACCTTGTGCTTTTGGGCACTCCAGTGATGTTGCAGCTCTGAAATATGGCCAAACTGGTGGCAAGTGGCATCTTGGCAGCTGCACGCTTGACTTTTCTCAGTTCACGGGCAGTTATTTTGCGCCTTGGTTTTTCCACACGCTTCTTGCGACCCTGTTGACTATTTTGAATGAAACGCTTGATTGTTCGATGATCACGCTTCAGAAGCTTGGCTATTTTAAGACTGCTGCATCCCTCTGCAATATATCTCACTATTTTTGACTTTTCTGAGCCTGTCAAGTCCTTCTTTTGACCCATTTTGCCAAAGGAAAGGAAGTTGCCTAATAATTATGCACACCTGATATAGGGTGTTGATGTCATTAGACCACACCCCTTCTCATTACAGAGATGCACATCACCTAATATGCTTAATTGGTAGTAGGCTTTCCAGCCTATACAGCTTGGAGTAAGACAACATGCATAACGAGGATGATGTGGTCAAAATACTCATTTGCCTAATAATTCTGCACTCCCTGTAGTCTTCCCACATCAAAGATAACCTGGGTAGGGACAAGTCAAATTTGGAAATAGATGAGGTCAGGGCCCATATTTATCAAGCCTCTGAGAATTACTCACAAGAACACTGCTAAGAATTGACTTAAGAGTAAAAAAATTCTCAAAGCTGCGCTTTAAAAGTTAGTTATCAAGCATCCCAGTCATACTTTAAGTAAAGTGTAGGACTAAATCTTGAGTGTCAGTCTTAGAGATGTTTTACAACACTTTGCTGTGCCACAAAGGGGATTTTAGATGATGACAAAGGCATGTACCAATCACTGAATAGATTTCATTATTTAAGAATATTCTTGGATAAATTCACATTGAATGGTGAAATTCCTAAGAGGAGTTTACATTCAACACACATTTGACAATAAAGAATTTTTAAGAGAATACATTATGATATACACATTGGAAATGAAAGATAAACATGTTTTCCACCATGTCTTAATTACAATCACTGAAGGAAAGAAGAGAACAGAAAAAGAGATGAGCAGAAAGACAAGAACTACAACTGACTTCAGCTAGATTTTATGATATAATCAGCCACCATGGATTCCAAAAGAAAACCGAATTGGTGGGAAGAAGAAGCGCTACTGCTTGCTGAATTAGTCGAACAGTGGAAACATGTTATAAAAGGCAAGTTCAGCCCAACATTAACCAGTGCTGACAAAGATGATGCCCCTACTGGCAACTCCTAACGACTTGAGAGACCTCTCGAGCTGTCTTAAATAACTGAGTAAGAGTGATTCTTAGCTTTAAGAAATTTGATAACTTGCTTTTATACTTAAGTTTGAAATTAGGAGTAAATTTCATGAATTCTCAGCACTTAAGACTAAAATAGCACTTTGAGAAGCTTGATAAATACATTGTTATACCAGTAGGTGGCGACATGAGTGTCTTTATCACAGGTCCTGATTCATGGGTCAACATATTTTGTTGATCCTGGGACAACATTCCTGTCCGAAAATGTAGTCCTAACCATATCCCTATACCTCTAACCTTAACCCTAACAATAAGTTTTCCCTAAAATCAGAGAAAAATTATATGTGAATAATACTGAAGCACCACACCCTAGTTGTAAGCCTATACTATACATAAAGTTAACTGATTGGTTGATTGAAATGTTGTTCCAGGATCAACAAAGGTGTTGATCCAGGAACATGTTGCTCTTAATGAAATCAGTTACAACACCTTTTTCTACGAGTGTGTTCAACATCGGCTGCGGCTGGATATCCCAATTCGAAGGCTCCTTCAAATGCGGCCTCGAAATGTGTCCCTCATTTCCCGGCCAATGAAGGATACAACAGATGGATCCTTCTCTGCCTATCCTAGAATTCATTGCGTGCCGGTGACGAAGTGATTTTTTTTTTTAGATACTGTAAATAATAAAATAAATACAATTACAGTACGTTCGCTATATGTATTACTCAGAAAAGTAACCATTAATTCAGTTTTGTTTTGTTTTTGACCTATTTTAGCTGGTAAATCAAAAATAGACAAAGTAACTGGCAATATTGTGAATAAAATGTAAGTAGTCAATTTTAAAGTCTTGCTTATAGATCTATATTGCTATACAAAAGCAATATCACACACACACTAGCTGTTAGCCTGAATATCAGCACTCTTGCTCGTGTGAAATAACTTGAAAGGTCTTGAAACAAGAAACAAGCCAAAACTAGTACATTCTTTAAACTGCCATGCTTTAGCTCTATCAAATATAGGTTATATTGCCCCATGCAGTGACAGACGGTTATGCATAGGCTTACTTTTTTCTAAACATGGTGTACATATATACAATACGTACCCTTTACGAAAAAGTTCATTTCATGAAGTATACTTAAGTAAAGTTCAAGTATATTTTTAATTATACAGTAAGTATAATAATATTAGTGTACTAGTAGTAAACTTTTAAGTGTACTTTTTTAATACTGCTTGGGACTAAATTGGCCCACTTTTTTGTATATAAGTATACGTTTAAGTGTAATGGTAGTAAACTTTAAGTGCACAACTAGTTCACAACTACGTTTCTCATTTGTACTGCATCTGTAGTACAAGTAAACTTATAAGTATACTAGTAATTTTAATACTTGTAATATTTTTTTTGTTTTGTTTATGAAAGTACACTTTGAAGTGTACTCTCTGTAAACTAGTAGTTTTATACTGCAAGTATACTTGTAAGTTTGTTAAGTAAACATAAAATTATAACACTGATCAGGCATAAGATTATTACTGACAGTTGAATTGAATAACACTGATTATCTCTTCATCACGGCACCTGTTAGTGGGTGGGATATATTAGGCAGCAAGTGAACATTTTGTCCTCAAAGTTGATGTGTTAAAAGCAGGAAAAATGGGCAAGTGTAAGGATTTGAGCGAGTTTGACAAGGGCCAAATTGTGATGGCTCGACGACTGGGTCAGAGCATCTCCAAAACTGCAGCTCTTGTGGGGTGTTCCCGGTCTGCAGTGGTCAGTATCTATCAAAAGTGGTCCAAGGAAGGAACAGTGGGAAACCGGCGACAGGGTCATGGGTCAAGTTGTTTTGGCAGCAAAAGGGGAACCAACACAATATTAGGAAGGACTGATTGCTGTAGTTTACTATTGATATATTATTTTTGCACTTTAAGTACACTACTATTTTCCTGTTTGTATTAATTTTTTATACTTAAATATACCTTTAACTGTACTTTAACTCTTTCCATTTTAAAAACATTTTATTCTAGCTTCATGTATCTTTTTTCAACACCGAATAGGTGTTTCATAAAAAAAAGAAACATTTTAAAAAAAATTTTGTCAAAGACTACGTCCGGTTCTGATTCAGAACGATGATCAAAACATAAATGGAGTAGATCGAGTCCACCAACACCCTCAAAGTTTCACAGTTGTTTCCTCTTCATGGGTTTGACTTCATTTAATTCGGCGACGTTAGGCAGTTTTGATTTATATGCTGTTTAATGTTTGATGATTATTTTACATTCATGTAAGCAATCTTCTATCACCTGCTTCTGCTTCTTCTTCATCTGTGTTTTGATCTGGAGATTCTGTCCTAGAAGATGCGTAATAGCACCCCCTATATAACAGTGAATAGCTGGATGGATAGCTGGAAAATTCAGTCAATGGCGGGGAAAGAGTAAAGTAGATTTAAAGTAAATTTCTATATACACAACCAGTGGACTAGCCTACACAAAATCAGATACTCAGAATTTCTAAGTACATAAAAAGTACTAATAGCACACTTGAATAAATGTTTTCGTAAGGGTAGGCCTATACATACAAACTTGTAAAAACGTAAAACACCGTGTTGAGATCGTGTTGATTATTTCTCTGAATTGGTCGACGCTTCTAAACTGATTGTTCAATAGGGCTCCACTATATTTTTATAATTGCGAAGACAGATATAGCAACAGCATATAGTCAAATCATTAGTCAAATCTATTATTCTGTTATTGTATGGTCCAAGGGACTGCTGCTCTTTGGAGCTACAGGACTTGATTGAGTCCAGCTGCAGCTATTTTCAGCAGGGCCTGTACTGCATTTTACACTGTGGGGCTCAACTAAGACCAGGTCACGTAGGAAACATGAAGCAGCAGAGCTAATCAGAGCTGCGATCACGGCCCTCCTGCTTCTCTCTCAGCTCTAATGACCATATTCACTCCCTTTGGCAAGACTAGTTATAAAAGCCCTCGCTTCGTCTCCAAGACTGCCTTTCTTCTTCAGAATAAGTGTCATGGTAAAAGCCCTTAGTAGTAGTTTCCTGAATGCATTCTATGAGCAAATCAGCTGATAACCCAGCTAACAAAAATGCAGGAGTGGAAAATACAAACAAAGAGAAAGCAGTGTCATTCATATAATTTTAGCGAGGCAGACCACCTATCCATTATCCAGCGATAAAAGGCCAGGAGAATTATCTTTATGTCTTTTGAAGGGTTTTGAAAACTTTCTTGTGGTTCATTTTTGCTTCAGAACAACCAAAAGCTTTTTGGCACCAGCTATCCACAATGATGAACACAAACAGCAGCACTAAAAAGCATGAGAGGAATACTAATGAAATAAGTACAAGCATATCACACAATCATTTCAGTGTAATCTGAAAATTGTTCTCTCTTCATTCTTCATTACACTTCCACAACCTCTAAAGCTACAGCATCGATTACACATCCTTCGCTCGAGAGGAATTCCGCCTGGGCTGTGGCTATAATACTTCATCAAGCTGTAAAGAAAAGGCAGCACTGGGAATAATGTATAGTGACCTTCCCCCACAGCCAAGTTGATTAACAATAAGGCTGTTTTTTGTGTGTGATGTATTATGATTCTGTTCCAGCTAAGTTGACATATGATGGCAGCAGAGCCCTATTGCAGAACCTATGCTGAAAGCTGGAGAGCTACAATGATAGTCTAAAACCCTTAAGAGCCTGCAGACTCAGGGACAATCAGAGCATAGTGCACTCTATATGGCTCTGCAGTGAAAACACATGCTCTCACTGAAGATCACAGTGAAGTAAGATGACTGTGGCCAACATGAAGATATATAAGGATGATCAGATTACCTAGAGGGGACATCATGAAGATCACAGACATAAGGCTAATGTTAAGTAAAGATCACAGAGTCTTCATGGTGTTGGGTTGTTTTTCAGGGGTTGGGCTTGGCCTCTTAGTTCCAGTGAAAGGAACTCTTAATGCTTCAGCATACTAAGACATTTTGGACAATTTCATGCTCCCAACTTTGTGGGAACAGTTTGGGTTGGAGGAACTTGACTGGCCTGCATGGAGTCCTGACCTCAACCCGATAAAACACCTTTGGGATGAATTAGAGCAGAGACTGCGACCGTTCCTGTTCTAGCTTGTACTATTCTAAACAATGTACTAGTACTAGTAGCCTACTTCTCGTGCTTCACGAGTTAGCCAGCCGATTTAGTCTTAATGGGTAATAATAAACAAATTTGGTTTGCTGTCCTTGAACCCTATAACAGTACTGCACAGAGGAAGAATAAGAGAACTAGAGGAGGAGATGGGGAGGAGGAGGGATGCCGGAAGAATTGTTGCTGGGATGGCACAGTGACTGCTGCTTACGCTCATAATGATGATTGACAGGACTGAACTATACATTTATTGCCTCTGAATCGCTTCTTATATTCCTCATTTGTCCCTTTGCATAAAAGCATCTGCTAAATGAATAAATGTAGACCGCAATATTATACAAAATTAATATATCGGAAGAAAAAAAAAATAATGGTGAATATTTTTTATATGTTGACTTTCTTCATTCAAAGATTATTTTACCAAAATGTGAAATGCTAAACCCAAATCCATTTAATAGCTCAAATGCATAATTAACATTTAAGTATCAGGTTCATTCTTTTTGGCTTTTTCTAATCTAATGAGAATTGATAAACAAAATGTCAACTTGATAACATGCTTCTACGCTCTGCATGAAAAATGCTACATTACTAATGCTTGGGGTCTCAGAAACTCCATAAAATATAAATGAATGCAATAAATATAGAAATAAATTTGTACAAAGTTTTATTTAAATTTCATTTATTTTTATTTATTTTTTCTGCAGTCAAATTGATCGTTCTAAAAATGTATAAAAGTGAAATTTCTGAAAAGCGCATGCATGCCTATTTTGATATGACAGACTTGCTTTGATTAAAGGGCTTTGATTAAGTCTGAGGAAAACTATTATAGGGCACCATAGGGTAAAATAAAAGTATTTTATAAAAAATGATATCATTATTTTCGCATAAAACATAGAGTGCTTTGGGACCCTTAAAAAATGTTTGTTATGTTTGTGTGTTTAAAAAGACTATTTCATCAGTGAAAACTGTGAACCTGCAGAGATCCTCTTACTATTCACTGCAGATGACAGCTCACTGATTACACTGAAGAGAATAAGAACAGATTGTTATCTTCTTTTCATCGTTGCATATGATTACTCATTATCTGCCAAATCCAGACACAAATAGTTCCATAGTTTTAAATCAATATGAGATGGAAAGTGATTTATTTTGTGTATTCTATTTATTGTGAATCATGAAAGAGGCCATTTATTTTTTCCTCAATAACCATGGAGGAGAGGCTTATTTCAGTAGCTATTATCTGCTGTTCTTGCACACTCCTGACAGAGATGTGAAAAACATGGTGTATTAAGAAAATCAATAACATAGTACTCTAGTTTACCTTCAAGCACCTTTTCTGACAGATTCACACTGTACACAATGCAACACACAGTGTGCTGTACAGAAAATGGAAAAAGAGTTTTAAAAATGTCTTTTACTATAGGTGATTGCAGATAAACTCTTCTTGTTACTTCGTAATATGAAAGAAAGTCTGTGAGTCTGACCAGGGGTGTGAGCCGGCAACATCCGTGCCTGTGGGAGTCTTGGTGGAGCTTGACACTGAGGACTGGCTGACCGATTGGGACACCGAGGTATTGCTTCCCACCCTGCCTCATCCTGTATCTGTATCTTCATCACCACTGGTCCTGCACAGCATAAAAACTGCTTCATCACCCTATATTGAGACTGTGTCATCACCGCTGGTTTTACCCAGCATAGAGACTGTTTTATCACTGCTGATCCCGCCCATCCTCCCTCTCCTACTTCCACTGCAAGATTCAGCCAGTCCTTCAGTCATGCCTCAGCTGGTTACCTTCAGTCCCTCGTCTTCACCCAAGTGAGTGGATCCCCTAGCTCAGTCACCAACCACTGATCCCTTCACTCCACCTCTGCCCATTGACCTGTTGGCTCCACCAGAGACCCTCAGCCTTGCGGCGCTACCGGGTTCCCTCATCCCTCCGGCTACACCGTGGTCAGTCATCACCCTGCCTGTGCCACGGACTTTTGAGCCTTCCGCTGCGCTCTGTCTCTCCACCCCTTCTGCTCCAGCATTCAAGGTCTAGCCACGTCATTACTGCAAGTTGAATGAATCTGATTGGCTAAGAGAAAATAGACAGTCATGGTAAATTTCCACACATTGTCAGTTAATTAGATTCACGTGTCCATAGATCACTTGTTGACGCTTTCACCCCGGAATTAGGCATGTAGTGACCTTCCAGGTCTGAAGCAGGCACCAGCTTGTCCAGAACAACAAGTCCACCCATCTCTTAGGATGTCCGTAATCCACCTCCAATACTGCACATACACAGTCTCTCCAAGGTTGGAGTTGGTTGAGTTCCAGAATGCTCCCCAAAACATACTGATAACATGCGCTTTCTCTCAGTGAGAGGTAAAGACAATAGTACAGGCAATATTCATACAATTCTTTAGTGTTTCAGTAAAAGGAAATATGAAAGGAATAAAATATATTATAAAAAAAGAATCCATAACGATCCATATTTCATCTCTGGAAGCCGGGCTAAGTGAGCAAGCACTGTTACTGCACTCCTGTCAGGTTAGGGGTGTGTGATACCTCCAAAATCCAAACACATAACTGAAATCAAGTGTTTAGCGACACATCACACATCCCTAGGACAGACCCTCAGTCACCACACAGAGACCAAATACAAACTTTAGAAAACATAAAGGAAGAAACAACAATCATTGGTCCTATTGAATTAGTAATATCATAACTGGAATGAATCATTAGAAATCATCATAATAAAGTAGGAGGAAGGATATTGATTAATTCTTTGATTCTAAATTTAATTAGGATATAGAGATATAGGTCTATTGAAGCGGCAGTGGATTTCAGAATCCAATTTTTCACTACGGTTCCCTCTCTGTATGTCATCAGCTACCTCTACATCATGGCTCTTCCCGCCGTCGACTCCACCGTGGGCTAACATCCTGGCTTCGCTCAATACCACCTGGCCACTCCTCCCATCATCTCCACCATGGCTGCTACCTTTATCTACTCCTCCCTGTTCTCTGCTGCCTGGTCTCTCTCTCTCTCTCTCTCTCTCTCTCTCTCTCTCTCTCTCTCTCTGCCTCCCAGCCATTCCCCTACTCCTCGTCCGCCTCCTAAGCCACCTTCTTTTTTCACTCTAGTTACTAATTAATCACATCTGTTACTGTTATTAATTAATCTGTTACTATGGACACCCATTTAAGGATCACACCTGCTTGACATATATTTTGTTATCTTGTATATAAATGCTCTCTGTTTTCAGTTCCACATTGTCAAGAATTGTTCATGCACAGCACACTGTTTTGTGGAGTTTGTTTGTTCTTTGGATTACCTGTGTTGAATTATTTAATAAACCTTGTTTTATTTTTATCCTTTTGGCATTTCTCTTCTTCATCTGGACCTTAACGTGACAATAATGACCAATGACCATATTATAGTCACTGATGAAAATGCAGAAATAAAGGCAAGGTCTGTGGGCGCTCTAAGACAGATGAGAACTAAAACATGGTGTTTTATTTTTATTTGTATTATTATTATTTTTTTTAAAGCTTATTGAACAAGTTTATTTATTTTATTTATTGCACCTGTAAGCACTTCAAAGCTTTGGCAATATTTCAGCCCTTTACAGTCATTCCAATAAAGCTCTATTGACTTTCAGAGAATGAGAGAGAAAAACATAATCAGACTGAAAAATGTAAGCAGACAAGGGAAGGTCAGAGTGGCAGCTGAATAGAACATCACAAAATGTTTCATCAGAGTCCAATTGTTTAGGATTTTTAGACTCTGTTTCCCAGAAATGTACGGTATTTACAGTATCTCTTCAAACCATATTTCAGTTGCTATCTTTGTAGAGTGACCACAGGGAATATGTTCTAGGTGATCTAGATAGCATTGTTCTCTTAAATCCACCAACAGAAACAGTTGTGAATCCAACTAAAATAAGGCTTGAATACAATACCAAAAATGTCCAAAGGCAGTAAGATAGAACAGCTTGTGGCTATAAAGGATTATGTTTCAAATGTTTGGGGCCGGTAAGGTTTTTTGAATATTTTTGAAAAAAGTTACTTAAAATAAAATATTATTACAATTTAAAACTATTTTCAGTTTTAATATATTTTAACATGTATTTTATTCCTGTGATGGCCAAGCTGAATACAATTTTGCTTCATATTTTGTGATTTTTTTTTTTTTGTCTCCTTTGATGATTGAAAGTTCAAAAGAACAGCATTTATTTGATTTTTTTTTGGTAAGAATGTAAAAGTCCTTATACTGCCACCTTTGATCAATTTATGCATCCTTGCGGAATATAATTTATTTAAAAAAAGTACTGACCCAACATTTTTAAATGGGTAGTGTTGGCTATATTAACTTTATATAATGCTGAAATATATATTTATGCTTGTACTAAGCCAACCCAAATCAATCCACTTGGCACTCATACTGGTATTGTTACCACATATTTGATTATAAACAGTTTTTTTCAAATAGTACTAACACTTTTTCCAGCAAAAAGTTACCAATGGCCCTTGACCTTTTATTGGCTTTATCCATGATGTTAGCGCAGGTAAGGTTTGTGCTCAGCTCAAAGTCCCATTGATTTCTCTCTATATGAGCAAACAACTCCAGTGTGATATTTCAGAGGATTGTGGCATGAGATTACTGATCCTGTAAAAGTTTATTTTACCACTGTTGTCTTATGCCTGATGTGGATTGTACAATTTCGACTGTGCAATTGTCTCCTGAACAGACTCTTCAGGCTTTGGCTTGTTGTATGGTTGTGGGTGTTTGTCCTACGAACAGTTGGTGTGGCTTAAAGCCAGCACAAATGCTGTAGACTGCCTTCCCATCCTCCATTCCTCCAAGAACACTGTCAGGATGAGTTAATGGATTCTAGTAGTCAATGTAATTGTTCTCCACATTTTCAGGAACTTTGATGGTGTGAATTAAGGACATAACCAATATCCGTCAAGAGACCAGAAAGAGTTTATATATGACTTTTCAAAGTCTTCAATAAAAAGTTTAACTATAGGTTTAACTGTAGATGTAAAAAAAAACAAAAAAACATTTGCATATATATTGTGATTGTTTACCCAAAGTACACTACTCTCAAAAATACAGTAAAAATAGTAATATTGTGAAATATTATTACAATTTAAAATAACTGTTCTATATTTTAATATATTTTAAAAATGTAATTTGTTGAATTTTAGTAGTAGCCATTATTGCGGTCTTCAGTGTCACATGATCCTTCAGAAATCATTCTATATTTCTTATTATTATATGTAGGAAAAAAAAGGTCTTTCAGTTGAGGAAACTGATATATTTTTCAGGATTCCTTACACATTCCTTATATTCTATCCCCTAAATCTACATATCACAGAAAACTTTTTGCCTTTTTACATTTTCCAAAAATGTGGATTTTGGATATTGCCATCTTTGTGGGGATATTTAACCCCATAACGTAGGGTTTACCAGGACCACACACACGCACACACACACACACACACACATTCTCACACATGCGCACACACACACACACTCACTCACAACTTGCTTACCCAATACATACCTGGTTGTAATGCAATCTGCAGTCAGAAAGAGAGTCAGAAAAGAAAGCAGGAGAGCACTGTGCATGGAAAATAAAGAATAATCAGGAGACATAAACTGATAAGACGAAAGAATAGAGGAAGCCAAGACTAATTAAACATTAAACTCTTTTCATGTGTTCCACTAAACAGGTCTATAATCAGCAAGAATGAGTTTGTCTGTTAATCCCATTGTTCTTTTTTTCCCCATTACATCAATGCAATGTACTTACTTGACTGGGCAGCTCTGCAGTTTTTAGGGAAAATTAAATAACCAAGAAGTCAATAATGTATAAGGGCTATTAAGGAAACCACCTTCTTCTGAACCTTGTGAACTCCAATGCCACATGTGAGAGATAACTAACACACTGTTCCTAGAGAAGAAAGAGAGCTTTGCTTATAGCCAAGTGAGCAGCAGGGCTACAGATGGAGATTATCAACTGCTCACTCGCTCTCTCTCACTCTCGGCTCCACAGACTGTATGGGGTCTTACACCAATCACACCCCCAAATAAACTCACTCCCAACACTGCACACACCATGATGTCTGCTTTACCCTTGCTAATTTCTCCCTAAGGATTTCAAGAAGAACTGTTTCAATTAATATCTGATTGGTTGAACTCAGCAGTGTTTGAGAAGCATGCATCTCTGATTGATTGAACAAACCGGCCAAGAGTTCAAATTTCAATTGAAATTCAAGAGTTTTGCCATATAAAACCTTGAGGTGAATTTTATTTCATGATGGTTTGTTTACTATATAATTAGCTTAACTGTCAGCTAACTTGCTAACATTTTGTAGGTAAAGATCAGTTGGCCCAGCCCTTGTCATAGTTATTAAACATTAAATTATTAAAGGCACAATATGTAATTTCAGATTCTAGAGAACTTTTGATGCGTCGCACAGACACGTGGTTAAAATTGCTTATTTCTCTGGATTTAAACATTCTTGGAAACATTTGGGATAGTGTAAGTACACAAGTCAACAAAATAATAAAATATAACATTGTTCTAGTGGTTTATATTTTAATCTAAAAATCATACATATTGTGCCATTAAACATAAAACTATGAAAAACTGAGTCAAATCCACCTGGCCAAAATGGAAGAAAAAAAAAATTAAATAATAACAAGTAGCTATTATTCTATTATTCAGAGTCATGTGATCCTTCAGAAATCATTCTATATATATATATATATATATATATATATATATTTTTTTTTTTTTTTCATTATGTAAAAATCAGTTTAATATTTTTGTGGAAACCCTGATACATTTTTCCAGGATTCTTTAACTTTACATTAACATTAAAAATGCCTTTACTGCCACTTTTTAATCAATTTAAATATACCATCATAATAAAATTTACCTATACTGTATGTATACAGTTGGCCCAGCCCTTGTTAGTAAACATAAAAGTATTAAAAATAAAACTGCAATATACTGAAGCTAATGCAGTAGTCAAATCAACCTGGCAAAAATGTAAAAAATTAAATATTAATAATGTGACCACCTAGATAGAACACTGTTTTTGACATCTGGCTCACTTTACATAATTTAAAGAAAAAAATCTGAATTTTGAAATTCAAAATAGAGGCACAAAACAAACACTCTACACTCAGACCTATTCATTCATTTATATATGAAATGCACGTCATGGAGAGATGAATAATGTAAACAGAATTAACCACATCCTACCTGGAAAGAGTCTTGGTTACCATGGCTACATGGTTTTCACATCCCAGGTTCATAAAAGAAAAGATTAATATTGATTGTCTTGGAAAAAGTCTTACCTGTGAGGCTATTACTAGAACAGCCGCACTTGGTAGAGATTATTGACCTCTTTAAAATGCTCCGTGTGGCCAAACACTTTAGTTGCCAGAGTCTTCAGTAGTAAGCAGAGTGGCAGGGTGAATCACAGCCTCTCATTGTCATAGATTGTTTCACTTTGCTTTGTGCACTGACAGCCTATCAAGTGCCAGTGTGCAGTTAGACAGTCTGTCAGCCGCATGTTGTGTTATTATCTCAGACTATAAAGAAATGTGGAAAAATAGGATTTCGCAACAATAGGAATCCTGTCTTTGCAGTTCTACAGTGTTTTGGCCATAAAAGAGACCGATTCAAAGGGATTTTTGGAAGTCCTTTTGTGTACAACATCTCCTATAGTCTTGTTGCCATGTGAACAGCCTGAGCAGAAAATTCAAAGAGCTTTTCATCTTATATACTGTACATATTATTTAGACTGATATCTGACAACATGAAATGAAGGAAAAATAAACATGTTATCAATTTGACCTTAATGCATTGATATTTTTTATCTACTGAATGTCAGAAGCAAAAAAGAATGTCAAAAGGTCATTGTTTTTAATTCTGGTTCTATATTCTTTTATATTAAGCATGTACATCTCAGAGAGCCCAAGCTTAAAGGAAAAAAAGTCCATTGCACAGTTTTTGCTTTACACATACAATGCTTGGAAAAGGTGTGCATAACACAACAGGGTGTACAGGGTCACAGCAGCATGACAAGTCCTTGGATGCTTTAAATATGACCTTACAGCATGATAGTATTGCATTCAGTGGCAGAAATGTGCATTTCAACAAATGCATTCACCTCGTCTATTGATTCTTTTCAACATGGTTCCACATTTCTGGAATACTCTGTACACCTCGTACAAATGTTAAAACACTTCCTATAGATTTCTCATTTTTAATTGGGCTTCACCATGAGACACTTGCCCAAGTGGGTAACAACAAAAACACATTAAACCAATCAACACTACTGAAAAGTGTGAGGTCTCACCCTATTTTTCCTTCCTTATCCTCTTCTTGAAGTCACAACCTTCTTCAATTACCAAAACAAGAATCTCACAATCTGTCAGCCATCACACATCTGATATAAACCATCCTGTGCTGATGAGGTATAAATGTGGAGATGAGGGGCCATTTACAAGACACCATTTTTATGCGTTTTGGCTGTTCATTTAGACGACAACTGCTTTAGGGGGCCTAAAACGGGTTTCAAAGTGGAAGTTTTGGAAAACTACACAGTTATCGGCTCTGTGTAAACTACAAAAACACAAATTTGTCATCGCATGTGTATTTATGCTATGTTCACGTGCTATCGAAAATTCCTACTTCTGAAGTTGTGACTACGAGCTCATCGCATTCCAATTTTGACTTGAGATGGCGTTTATGTCAGTTTTTTTTACAATAATTCCGATAGCACATGAAGGCAGCATAAGTGTTTGGTCTATACGCGTTTATTTACAAAGTGACATCGCCAACTACTGGCCTGGAGGCACAACACAGCGTTTTAGTCGTTTTCACAGATCTGTGTGAACGGGGATTGTTTTGACAATGGTGTTTTCTGTACGTGAAATTTTTTTTTTAAAATGCAAAGGAAAAATGTTTCAGGTTTTAGTAGATCGTTGTCGTGTGAACATACTCTAAAGCCCAAAGTACACTTCGTTTTTTTTACACGTATGCAAGCGCACAGCCTTATAAAGTATACTACTTTTGACTTGTACACTGCACAGACACAGCTGAGCAATCTCTCGCCACGAGTCACAACCCATGTAAATACTGCAACAAAAAAAATTAAATGCACATGTGCAACCTGGGCGTACAAAGTATACACGGTTACAAAAATCCAGCAGTGCATGTAGAGTACACGTGTACTCTTCGGTTCACGTATGCGTAAAAAGTGAAGTATACTTTGGGCTTAAGAGTGAAGGGTTTACGCTCAGCTATAGGACTATATAGGTCTTGGACTCTACTGTGGTTCTCAACCAGAATGTCTCAGTAAGCTCCAAAAGGGGGACGCAAAATTAAAATATCCTATAGTCTTAAAACATTTAAAATAAATGGTTATAATTAAACAAGAACTGATACAGGACACACCATTGTTTAGTAGAAGCTTTGTTCAGGACAGAGGGTCTGTTCATGGTGATTTATATTGCTTATAAAGTTACATATCACAAATGTTATTTAATTGCTGATGATGTGAGTCGATGGAGAGGCTGGGTACAGTTCACTTGTTTTTGGGCTGTGCTGCTATATAAAGAGCCACGAGACAGTAGAGAGCTCCCCCGACTGTCAGAGCCATGGTGGTCCTGTACAAGAGCCTGTCTGGAACACCTCGCTTTAGATGAACAGGAATCTCTTCTGAGGCCTGAGGGAAAAAAAGGGGAAGAATTGTGATGTATGCTGCTTTTTCCTGTTTAATTATGAGATAGTCGACTCAAAAATGAATAGTCATCATTTACTATTCCAAACCTGTATGAACACAAAAGATGATATTTTGAAGAATGTGGGCAACTAAGAGTTTCGGTTCTCATTGACAGCCACTGTATTTTTAGTCAATAGGAAACGAATAAGTTTGGTCACCAACATTCTTCAAAGTATCATCTTTTATGTTAGAAGGGATAGGAAAATTGTCATTTATTCATCATCCTTTTAACTCAACTACATAGCTTAATATATCACATACACACCTGAAATATTCTCTGGAGGTCTGGAACCTTGTTGGCACCCATATACTCCACCGCAGCACCTGACTCAGACACCAGTTTAGTTGGGGTGGCAAAGATGATGGTAGGGGATTCAGAAGGTACATTTGACCTCAAGCCCTAAAGGAAGTTTACAAACAGTTTAAGTTGATAATCAATTTTTTTCCCACTAGGACTACATAGTGTTTTTACTCAAAGCACCCCCACCCCCTTTATTTAAAAAAAAAGAGGCCCCCTTGGAAGTTTTCTGAGGTCCCCTAGCGGGCCTCGGCTGCCTTTTGTTGAGAACCACTTATCTATTAGATCTTGTATTGCCTTTTGTTGTGAAATCAGTTAAGGATTCTACAACCAGTGCTGAAATTGGCCATCTGCCTGAAGAAATACTAAAACACTTCTAACTAATTAAATGTAGGCTAGCTCAACTAAGTAACATCCAGTAAGTTGATTTTTGTGTGGATATAGTCAGCTCTCACACCGCTTTTTTTAATTAATAATAATAATTAGCCTGTATAATAATTTCGGTTACAATACTACTACAGAAATGTATTTTACGTACCTAACGATTGTTTAAAAACAACTCTATGGCTCACATGGAGCAGGTAGTAGCAGATCAAGGTCACTGAATTAACCTTTTAGAAACGGAATAGCTAGCACATACCTGAGGGCTGTAGGCGGAGGTTGACACAGCTCCCGTTAGTCTTTGTGTAAACCCACTAAATTTGTAATACATTTTGGTAATTAGTGGTAACCGGCGAGGACGAGGTGATAGTGACCGTCGGGATGGCGGAACTCAACCGGCTTTTTCCTTGCGTAAGGATTTGTCGCACTAATATGACGTCATTGAAGCTATAAAACGGCTATGAATCTGCCTTGTTGTTAGATCCTTTAAGCCTATAGGAAATTTTTTCTGGAATATTTGTTACCCAGAGATTATTTGGAAAAAAGCATGGCTGCTTCTTTTTCGGTTTTGGGAAAAAATCTTCGGGAAAAATACATTTGAAAGTTCTTCTTAGTAATTTAGTTAGTAATTTATCAAAAATTTAGTTCCGATCAGCCAGAAGAAATTCTACATCTTTTTTTTTTCTTTCCAAAAAAAGTTCTATCTATGAAGATTTATCTATGCATCAGAAATCTGGATATAATTGTGAAATAACATCCAAAGATCTTATGATTTTATTTGATACATTTCATATTCATAAAAGTAAAATAAATAAGTCTAAACCTTGTTTGAAGGTCCTTATGGCTGATTTTTATTTGTATATTGAGTCTCTGCAATGTATTGATAACAAAAAATGTAGAGATACAATTTTATTCGCTAAAGAGTTAAAGTTACTTGAAAATGTAAATTGTATGTGCTGTCTTCTTTCTAATTATTGATTTATTTGTTTATTCTTTACTTCTATTTAAATCAATAATATTAGACAATATTTTTATTTTTTTATTTAAATTTTATTTTGTATTGTACACCCAATTCATTTTAGTTGTGTTATCTTTTTGGATGTCTTGTTATAGTTGTAAATGTTTTATATGTGTCTTTAATGTCTAATAAAAAAAAGCTGCCCTGTTAAAATATTATGATCATTTTTTTTGGTAATACCACTGATGCATAATATTTTTTTCTGTATGTGTTTATAATGTTATCTTTTTTGTGTGTGTGTGTGAAACTTTACATTAAGATTTGATGTTATTTCATTCCTGTAGTAGAGGTTCAATCTGTTCTGTCTTTTCTATCTGTTATTGTTTAATGCATAATAATAATAATAATAATAATAATAATAATAATAATAATAATAAAGCTGCCCTGTTAAACCAACTACTGTAATAAAAATAGAAAAAAGCTGCCCTGTAAAGTTAAAAGCCAAAATAAAAATGCTGGGATTTTGTTTGATTTCGTTGATGAATATAATTTATTATAATATTGCTAAATCATCTGTGATAATTTTGTACTCATTGATATAGCTGTTTTTGTTTTTAGACGGTTATTATTTATTTATTTTTTTTAAAAACTTGACTAATTAATCAGGTTTTTTTCTGTAGGATAATTAATCATGATTAATCGCACCTAACATTACAATTTATAATATATATTTTATTTTGTAATAGGCCAACATAATTGCACACTGAATCTCCAAAATGATGTAGAAAAAACATTAAGATGGTGTGGAGGCTTTTGTTTTTTGTTTTTTTTACTATCAATGAAGGTCAGCATCCCCAATACCAATATTGCCACTAATGTAACTATTAAATGGATTTTTCTCAATTGCTGGGGATGAAATGAGAAATTATAGCCTTTCAACATTACAGTATAATTGAAATCCATCATTTTTATCATTTAGCAGAAAAAAAGTCTTAGTGTTGGGCCCTGTTATATTAAAGGCACAGCTGTAAAATGTGTTATATGGGAGAGTGTTTTAAGTTAACTTAAATTAAAATATGTTATATTTTTAAAAGACATAATTCTCCAATTTTCACTTTGCCCCTAAATAATGTTGAGTTTATTAATCCAATCTTGTAATATTTTCTTAAAAATGCTGAGAGACCCCTGCTCACACTTTTTACTTTTACTGAATATTTCTTATGGTATGTTTTGGTAAAACATCAAAAATGCATAGGCTACATAAACATCAATTTGTTGTTTTGACCAGCAGAAATTGTAATTAATAAACTGTATAAAATAGCGACATATAAAACAAATGATAACGTGTCCCTAAGTATATATTCTTGGCCTGAGAGAAAAATCTTATCTTAAAAAGAGATAAAGTTCAATGGCAGATTCCCATTGTATAACTCCATATAATGTGATAGCATGCACTGCTATTGTCACAAAAGGTCAACATGTGTTCAGTGAACTGTATCTTTTCTCCTGTATTGGGCAATAATGGTGGAAATGTGCAAGACTGTATTTTATAGATGAAACTTTAAGGTATTACCACGTCTGGTTGCAGCAGGATGAAATAATAAAAGTGCAGGATTTATTCAGAATATTCAGAAATCACTGTTTAGAACCACAGGAACAGCACAACCAAGTACGTTTACACGACAAGGATGTAGCCTACTAAAAGCGGTAAAGTTTTTCCTTTGTATATTTCGAGTAGCCTACACAATTGTCAAAACGATTCTCATTCACACGGATCTGTGAAAACGACTAAAAACGCTGTATTCTGCTGCCAGGCCAGTTGTTGGCAATGTCACTTTGTAAAGAAACACTCCACGCCTATAGACTGAACACGTGTACGCATGCGTATGGCGTCACCGTTTTCACAAATGGAGACGATAAAGGTATCATTTTCAAAAACTTGCACTTTGAAAAAGGTTGCGTTTTCAGGCCCTCAAAACACCAATGTCGTGTAAATAAACGGCCAAAATGCATAAAAGTGTTACATTTTAACTGAACAAAACACAGAAGAGATCAATCTAATTGAGACACAGCTGACATAACTAATCAAACAATGAGTAGCCAAGGAGACTCACCAGAAGCGGGAACAAGGAACGAAGGAAACTCAGAGTCAAACTCAAACACAGAAAAAAACAAGACATAACCCTGCAAGTATATGTGCCTGTACAGAAATTGTCATTCAAAAATAAAGCCACCCTGAAAAATATTCACTGGAGTAAAAACTGACACCTAGACCCAGTCATTAATATTTGAAAACATTCAGAAGTAGGCTGCTGCCATTGCTTAATATATTTCACATAATATTTGTGCCACATTCTTTTATTATAATAGTCAAATAATCAGGCTTGAATCAATAAACATTTCTTTATTTTCTTCATACACATAAATAACCTTGTCTTTACCAATTAGAATACATTTTAGGTTACAGAATAGAGCTACATAAGATTTCATTTGCATCATTATGACCCTTTTAAATAGCCACAAATACAGCTACAAAATGATACAGCTATATGAAGGCATATGTCTCCGTACAGATGCAAAAAATAAACATTGTTGTGGTGTGACATCAACCAAGCAATGTTTCTGCAATTATTCAAATAACATCCCAACACTGACATGACAATTTAAGCTAAAGACATATTATGTCATTAGAGGATAACCTGAATTAAACAATGCACTCTATCTTGATTTTGACATTATCATCAATTTACCTAAAAAAACATCTGTAGGTTATATAACCTTTAGTCAATATATTCTTGATGCTTTTATATAATGAAACAATTTTTTAAAAAATAAAATTTACCGTATTTCCCTCAACACATCATCTGCAGCATATCTTTTTAAATACAACCCAAAGTCCATCTTTTTATTCCAAAAGACACAAACTCAGAAAGTCCCTTGAATGAGGAAAAGAGGTTTGATTTTGTGCTTGTATTCAAAGAGGAAGAAGGAAGCGAGTGACAGCCCTCCTACTGGTGAGCGTGTGGGTGAGGTGTTTGCTAATCAATTTAGTCAACGCCTCTTGATTCACACAGTCGTGTATGGACAGGTTGCAGACTTGTCGCTGTCTGGATGAACAGCTGATGTTTGTTTTTTTTGTGGCTTAGTAATGTTAACTACCATTCTGAGTAAGACCTTTAACTTTATTTGAAACTGCACATTTGACAGTGACTTTAATGTCAAAACAATCACAGTATTTGCTTCCTTATCATACTCAAACGCTTCTATATCGCCACTCTAAAACCTTTTACTTTGGTTTGCCACTTTATTGGGAGCTGAATTAATGATTTAGCAAGTCGGTGGGACCTCTCCATGGAAACATGAGAATTTGTGTAAGGCTGGAGCGCTGTCAGGACACAAGGTCCCGCCAGATGCCCGTTCCAGGCAGCCTGGCCATCTGTAGTCGTCAAATGCCACAGTTGTCCATTTCATACACTGAAAAATGCTGTTGGATCGGTTTTGTTCGTTCACACAGGAAGGGGGTTACAACACAAACATTGGCTAATGTATTTCCTTTGGATCGTAATGCTTTATTGTGCACTTTCCAGCTTTGAGCTGGGGATTTGTCTCTTTTGTCCTGTTCTGTTAGTCCCAGGATGGACAGAAAATGTTCCAGATGCCTGTATTGTCAACATCGATGAATTCCAGAATGTGTCCTTGAGTACAGAGGTACTTGTGTTATTATTTGGATATAATAGAGAGTCTAAACGCTGACTTTCCCCAAACAGAATAGCGCCAGATTTTAGATCTTGGTACAAAATAAAGGCACAGAAGAGCAGGAGATGTTGCTAAGCTGAAGACCAGCAGGTTCGGAGGATCTCAGGACGAGCTGTGCTACAGTCAGTTGAGAAACTCAGAGGAGAGACTTCGCACGCAGCGTGCTGAGCGGAATTTGAGTTCGTGGTAGCACTGCACGAAGCTGTGGTAGATAAAGGTAATGGGCAGAGCCAGCAGCACAATGCCACTCACAACGCACACACCACCCAGCACGCGTCCCGGAATGGTGATGGGATACATGTCTCCATAGCCGACGGTGGTCATGGAGATAATAACCCACCAGCAGGCTGCCGGGATGCTGGCGTAGTCCTCATTGCTAGTCTCCAGGTCAAGGCCGTGCTCCAACAGCTGTGCCAGGGCACTGAATATCGCCATGGCGACGCAGACAAACACCATCAGCATGACCATCTCGCGGTAGCACCTGCGCAGCGTCAACCCGAGCGTCTGCAGCCCAAGGAAGTGACGCGCCAGCTTGATTAGCCAAAAGATGCGCATCATTCGTAATACACGCAGGGTGACTCCTGCTCGCTGTAGCTGAGGGTTTTCTCCTGTCAGCGCTGTCATAGCGACAGACACATAGTAAGGAGTGATCGCCAGCAGGTCAATAATATTAAGGGGGCGGCGCACAAACTCACATTTGTCCCGTGAGACAATGAAGCGCACTATGCATTCGGCAGTGAACCAGCCAATGCAAACTGCCTCGATAATCCTGTGTGAGATGGGGAGAACAGAGAGAAAGAGATGTGGAAAGAAAAACACAAGAGAAAGTTAGATGGTATGACAGGGATATGATCACAATTTTATATCTCTGGGTTCAGTACAAGTTAAGCTCAACCGACAGCATTTATGGCATAATGTTGATTTACCACACAAACATTCATTTTCACTTGTTCCTCTTCTCTCTTCACTCTAAGATAAATAGGTTCAGTGGGGTTTTATATAGAACCTTAGGCTTTTTGACAAAAAGGTTCTATATAAGGAGAAAATGATTGCATAATACTTTTAGGTTTAACATGTTTTCATGTTTCAGTTTTAAAAAATGAATTAAAACCAAATCCATAACTGAATCCTTTTGGAATCCTTTTGAAGTAACTGACAGAACCCTTTAAAGGGATAGTTCACCCAAAAATGAAAATTAGCCCATGATTTACTCACCCTCAAGTCATCCTAGGTGTATATGACATTCTTCTTTCAGACGAATACAATCAGACTTATATTTAAAAATGTCCTGGCTCTTCCAAGCTTTATAATGGTTTTGAAGTCCATAAAAGTGCATCTATCCATCATAAAAGTGCTCCACACGGCTCCGGGGGGTTAATAAAGGCCATCTGAAGCGAAGTGATGCATTTGTGTACGAGAAATATCCATATTTAAAACTTTACAAACTGTAATCTCTAACTTCTGCTAACTGTTGCACGCGTTCATGAGGACGCAGGCGTAGTGTAAGTTCCGGTGACGAATGCAGAGGATAGAGCAAAACAAAACTTGGTTCTCGCGAGAACCGGAGCATCCTACGTCATATGCTGGAACGCCAGTCTCTTGTGAACGCGTGTACAACAGTTAGCGGAAGTTAAAGATTACAAATTGTAAAGTTTTAAATATGGATATTTTTCTTACACAAACTCAACGCTTCGCTTCAGAAGGAATTTATTAACCCCCTGGAGACGTGTGGAGCACTTTTATGATGGATAGATGCACATTTATGGCCATTCACTGTCATTATAAAGCTTGGAAGAGCCAGGACATTTTTTAATATAACTCTGATTGTATTCGTCTGAAAGAAGAATGTCATATACACCTACTTGAGGGTGAGTAAATCATGGGCTAATTTTAATTTTTGGGTGAACTATCGCTTTAAGGTTCTAACCTTTTCTATATAGAGTGTGTTTATTTTTGTTTTCTTTTTCTCTGTGTAAGCAACTTGAAAATATTGCTTTAAAGGCGCTATGTAATTATTATTATTTAAAAATGTAAAAATCTAACAGTGTGGCACTATCAATAGTGTGAATGGGGCCAATCTGTTAGCATTAAAATGCTCATTGTTTTAATAGTATAGCCACAAAACGAACAATATGCATTATAACAATAATTTAGTTAAAAACTAACCTTATATGTGTGAAGTTCGATCCAATTTTACAACTTTCTCAGCATGACAATGCAACCAAATAAACCTTAAAACGACTGTAAAAATGACAAATTTACAGCTCAAATAATACACAAGTTTTAGAAAAATGAATGTAAGTGCTTTTATACAATTATACACTTCACATTTCTGCATTTAAATCCTCCAAAAATTGTGCCTATTCACTTCCATTGTAAGTGTCTCACTCTAACCTTGATTTTTTCTTTTTAAGAAAATTAGGGATGAATCTAAAAATTATTTGTGTGGTATTAACCTTATGCCACAAATGCTGTCGATTCAGATTCATTTGTATCAAACATGAAATATTCCTCTACCGAACACTCCCTTATTACCAGTGAATATGAATACATAAATAATATCCACTAAAAATGTTGCTAAATAAGTTTAGTCATGCAAAGTGTTTAGATCAGATTCCATGCAGCCATGCGGTCAATGTGCTTTTCTATGGAAAATGTCCTCTCATTCAGATCGTGTAAACAGCTCCAGTGTGTTGTTGATAGTGGAGTGTCTATGTCTATGGAAGCTGACAGGCAGGAAGTTACGCTTGCTCAGTAGTCCTTGAACTTCTACACCCCTCCCCCCACACACACACACATAGACAAAAACTATTTAACTCATTTTATTATTTTTTTATATTTGAGTGCCGATTCAACTTAATCGCCATTTAATATCTGAACAAAAATCCATTTGTGAAAGGCAGCATAAAAAGAATTTGCCCCTGAATTTGCTCTTTCAATCTGACTGAATGGTTTTACTGTAATGTTCAAAGCAAATTTATAGAGCTGTGACAGATTTGGAAATACAGTGAGGACCAAGGGCCAAGAATACTGTGAAATAAGAGAACCACAAATGCTTAAATGCTGGGTTAACAGCAAGTGCATATATATGCTAATCATTCCTCACTAGGCATGATGAACATAAAAACATTTGGACCTCTACAGGCAACGAATGAACAGACATTTAAAGATGAATACAAAGCATGGGAATGATATCCACATTTTTAGAAATACTGTAAGACTGCATGCATGAAAAACCTTGCTGGGTTTATTTCCATCTCTTACCAGCTGGACACACACATATGAGAACATACCTGAACCCTGAGACAAACAGTGGCCACTGTGGGAAATGGAATCAAGACTGCACTGGATACATAAAGAAAAAACCTTATGCCCTACTCACAAATACTTCCAGACAGAGAGAGAGAGAGAGAGAGAGAGAGAGAGAGAGAGAGAGAGAGACAGGGACAAGGGAATACCCAAAATGACAAAATGACAATATGACCCAATTCAGGGAATATGAAAACATGACGGGAATTTTTAATCTCTGATGGAGAGTACCAGGAAAATGTCATGTTCACATCGGATGATGACAAAATATATGCATATAGAGATTTCATTTTTTAATAATTTCTACAGCCGGTCTAAATGCAGGGGAGATGTCGCTACACGAAGTGTGTCGTAACACCATTAGTTTGAGTTTAACCAATTAGGGTAAGCCTTCTGAGGAAACAGTAGAAGTTTTACTGTAAATCTCGTTGTAAAAATATAATGGATCCAAGGGTCAGAAAACAATTTTGAGGTAATAAAATAATTTTCATAATTTGATTTGTGATCATGTTAGCGGATGCTAAATGTCAAAATGTGTATGATCAGTAGGTTCTGTTCAATTTACGCATCCACGCGCTTTTAATAAAAAAGGCTAAGCAGATCCAGGTTGTAACACTACAAAGACTACACAAAATTGGACAGTATTGAGTGAATGATTCACAAACACGCTGTCTATTAGAGTTGTTTTTGCATAGTAACTATTTTAACATAATTTAATGCATGGACAAACATAAAATCTCTATGTTTTCAACTGGTGTAGTGAGATAGGTTGTAATGTGCATTCATTTGCACAGTTGGGGAATACGTAATGTAATTTAATTTGTAGCCGACAAATATGAGTTTTGAGTTATTAGTTTTTGAGTACAAAAGCCTAGTTACAGACGCTGAAACGAAATGCGTTACAACACTCCGGTCTCCCCTGCAGAACTCATGTTGACGTCAGATATTTTTGGCGACGTCTACTGGCCAATCGAAGTACGTCAGTTAGAAAACAAAAATCACCATCGTCGTAATACTTTACAGCCTTTATCTTGCAATGTCACCATACGGATAATGTCGTTTTTGTATTTTTCCCCCAATGCTAATATAGTTTTTTTTTGCTGTAATAAATTCTAAAAAGGTAAATAATCAACAAAAATATTTTACAAATATTTGAATATCAATTATTATATTAGGCTATATTATTACAGTTGACAGTGGCTTGACCAAGCCATTAAAGTGATTTGACAGTCCACATGTCTAATTTTCTGTAAACCGAGAAAATGTGTCAGTGCAGTGTCAATGCACTCAATTACATTTCAACTTTTAGTTCAGTGTTGCTTTTATTTTTAATAGGAAAAAGATGGTCTGAATGATGCGCGCAAAGCAATTAAATACAAAACATGGAAAGAATCATACAGACAGACAATTAAGTTCCCTTCTATTTTATGGGGCTATGGAAGGTGGGCATGCTCATAAAGCTGAGCTGTCCTGTAAGAGATGCACCTAATTTTTCATAAATTGTACGTAGGATATACCACCACATAAATTGAATTCATGCATATACCTGTGTTCTTCCACTGTATTGTTTTTTGCTGTATCCCAGTCCGGCAGGGTGCTCGCACAGAGGATGACCATAGACATAATGACAAAAACCACTGACACTGACGCCAGGATCTGCGCAGCGAGAGAGGAAGCTGGCTCCTCAAAAGTCCTCCTCATCCTCTCCAGCCACCGCGCGTTCCCACTCTCAGAGGCGAGCCTGGTGACCTGATCCTCCTCACCTCTGGACTCCACCTCAGCCTTGATATCCTCCTCTGAAACGTACGTGTATGTGTCGGACATCCTATCCTCCAGTCGTCGCTGACAACAAAACTCCAAATGCGAGCTCTCCAAACCCCAGTAGATCATCTCGTTGTAAAAGGAAAGCTCGCACATCTGCGGGACAAACCTGAGCTTTCCAGATCGGACATAAAGCATAATAAAGACAAACGCCTCAGAGTGCCTATCGAAGAAAAACTCGTTCCTCTCTTGGTCATAATCATCACAAACCTCCAAGACCTCCTTTTCAGAGGAGCAGCTGTGGAGTCTGCTCACTCTTCGGAGGGGAAAATCCTTGATAACTTCTCTTGTGAACGCATACTTGGTGCCGCCAACGTTTAGGATGCATATATTCTTCCCAAACTTCATTTTGGATCAGATTGACATTTCCGATTCGAGCGAAAAAGAGAGAAACGACGTACAATATGGCTTAATGATAGACATAGTTAAAATCCAGTATATTTCTGTAAGCAGGAGGAAAAAAACAAACAGCTCCAAACTCGCGAATCCAAATCAGTATGTCAGATTAAAAAGGTATTTTTCCCCCAGATTGAGCGCGTGTCACTTCAGAGAACCGTGGAAAAGTGACTTCTTTCTTTGTGCATCATCTAAACTCCAGCCTTCAGTGGGCTGTTTCATACGGTGATGTCACAGATCGACAAGCCTATTGCGCTCGGGTATGGGCTACCGAGGAACGGGCGTTCCCGAACGCAAACCGAGTTTTCACGACGCATGTCTGGGATATACAAGTGAACTTGTTACACTGTTGATGTAGCAATGGAGTACACCGGGGCCATGTCACGTTAGGGAACTGAATTAAATGTTCAATATTAAAAATCAATGAATGCCCGGCCCTATTGGTTGTCCAGCCACACCCTAAAACTAACATTAGACATTGAGCCCTAGCAGTGGTGTGCAAAAGAGTTAATTTCTTAGAAGCGAGTTAACTTTGATCTTTTTAGATCATGTTTAAAAAGTGATATTTTTTTATTGCTTTTTATTGCTTTTTCCCTTGTTATCTATCGTTCGTTTAGAGTTTAGAATTAGCTGACGAGTCGCGAATTAATAATTTTTCAATTAGGCCTAATCATTCCAGCAGGTTACCAAAACGGTCTGAATCGATTCGCGATTCAGTCTGAATGATTCGAACAGCTCACTCATGCACTGATCAATTACGTAAATTAGTAGGCTATATAGGCTATCTTATTTATTTTTATTTAATCTTCATCTAGGCTATTAGTTAATTTTTGGGTTACACTTTACAATAAGCTATTATTTGTTAACATTAGTTACATTAGTTAATATGACAATGAATAGGCCTACTTCTAAAGCATTATTTATTATTTATTATCATTTATTACTTAGGTCAAAAGCTGTAGACCTGTCTGTTAACATTAGTAAATGCACTGTGAAGTAACATGGACATGAACATGAACATTTTAATTAACTAAGGTTAATAAATGCTGTAAACATATATTGCTCATTGTTAGTTCATGTTAATGCATGAAACAAAAAAAACAAACAAAAAAAATCAATCATGGGTGAGGGTTCAGGCTGTAGACTTTTCACCCTCCTCCTCCTCTCCTCCTCCCTCCTCTTTTCTCTCCTCCTCTCTCTCTCTCTCTCATCATCAGGAAGCTGCTGCGCTCGAGCCTTTTCTAGCGCGTGAGTTACTGTATTGTACTGTGAATCTCAGGAGGGGGGCTGCAAAAAATCTCCTATTCTTACATAGGTCCATCCCCCGTATTTATAACCTCTTAAGCCAGTTTGCTTTTTAACAGGTCACTGGACGTAGATGGCTTTTTGATTCACATATTTATTTTGTTTTTATTTTAGTTTATGGTTTGGTTTTTTAACACTCCGGGAGGGCAGAAATGGCGGCCAACATGTACCGGGTCGGAGGTATGTCCGTCTATGTTCTGAATTAACGCAAGTCAAAACACAGGCACCGCCGCAAGACCTGTCTGGGAGGCAGGGATTCATTTCAGCGGAATTCCCGCAACCGGCCGCTCACTTTTAAACTCTTAACACGTGCAGTGTCCTTGCAAAAGAAAGCGATAACGTGGATGAAAATATTTGGGGTTCTGATGTGGGTCAGGCCTCCTAAACTATCATAGCCGCACTAGCATTTTAGCAAGCAAGCTATGTGGCTAGCTAGCCACATCATAAACAAATAATCACTACTATATGTAAAGCACACGGGAACACTCATATATAGCAAATTTCTCTTGCATTTGACCATATAGGAGAAAAGCAAGATATGCTTGCGACCTGGCCATGCCGATTTTTGACGCCGATGTTTTTCTTTGTGATCATTTGTCTCATTTTTTGGCACGTATCCATTAGTTACGGGTCCTCATTCGGCATGCAAGGTAGCAAAGCGAGCTAGCATTTAACAGCAACCCCATCACTCGGTTTTCCACAGAGAAACCACATTGAGCTTCTGCCCACTTATTCACTGAAACATTATGAATGTGCAGTATTTTGAGGTGTATTTGTTGTCATGCGTTTAATCATCAACATGTCTTTAATATAAAACCGCTGCGTCGTTTGTTTGTGCAATTAGCCGGCTACATGATAGTCAGTGCCGCGGAATTTGACATTGTTTCACGGCGCCGTTCATTCAGTGCCATTGTAACAGATTTTGCAGCTTGAGCATACTTTCAATTAATTCACTGATCTGTGTGATAAATTATTACTATTATAATGCCCTGTTTTAATGTTACCCGTGTGTGCTCGGTTAAGATACATGTATCGGAATGTGACTCGTATGGCCATGAACAGAATTCGTTTGTTTGCATGAATGAAGTGTTTGTTTACAAGCATGCAACTGCATATTCTTCACTGATATTGCTTTCTATGTGTATACCAAACTTAAACAGTTCATTTTTTAGACATTTTAGGCCAAGTCTAAAGCCTTGTCAGATCTCAAATCCCATTTGCTAAGAGTTTTCTGTATGTTGTAGGATATTTTTATTAACACCCCATTTCCATAAAATGTACTAAGAATTTTCTTCATTATCCAAAAGTACACATTGGAGGTATTACTTAAATGAAAAGGTCGTTTTATCTTTAATACCTTGTACTTAATGAATACTTTATTATCCATTATACCTGTCTGTGAGGAAGGGACCGTTTACACAAAAAGACTACTAGACAACTTTTTGGTGAGGGTTTTCTTATCTTAAATGCCTGGTCATAGCATACATAATTTCCCCCCCACAGTAAATAAATGGATAACTATGGTAACTGGCCCCAGTATATTGTTTTGAACTGTATCTACACCTATTTTAGGTTTATGTGTTTCTAGCCTGCTTTATTTAGAAAACTGCACTTACAGGAAATGTGGTGTGGTGATAGAGCATATATTTACTTTAGTATATGGAGTTATATGTAATGTGACATTTTAAATAGGAGAATGAGATGCGTTTTCCTGTTTTATTTTGTAATGTGTGAATCTGTCTTTTAAATGTCATCCAAGCCCTGATGTGTGGTGTTCATATTGATAACAAAATAATACAGTGCTTTTTATCTTCTTTTACAGATTATGTCTTCTTTGAGAATTCTTCAAGCAACCCCTATCTGATCAGGCGAATAGAGGAACTGAATAAGGTACATTGGCCTCAGGGCTGGGAGGGAGAAGTCTGGGTTGGTGGACGCTGGGTGTACTGGTAGGGTGTCGACGCAACATTGTCACGATATTGACACAACAATCTCAGTCACTTCGCCCGGAGCCAAATTACTTGCGTTTCTGTGCGCTTCCCCCCCCTTCAGTCGGTTGTATATATTTACTTGCTTCCTGAGAAACTGTATGTGTGATATATGGAAAGCAGCAGACTGCTTCCAGGGGTCCCTTTAGCAAGTAGGATGTACAGTGAAGCCTTTTTGTCTGTACAATGTCTATGTTATGATCAAAGATGATTCAGCTCTTTAAATAATAAATGCAAGGGATTTTTTTTTATTTATAAGAAGCCCTAATTTCTCATTTTCCATAATGCACAATGCAAAATCTTCTCACTCTGCTTTCGTTGTCAGCATGCTCTACTGCACAGTATTCTCATTGGTTAGTCATCACATCTTTTGACATATTTGTCAAATTAGTGGATTCAGTTGTCAGGCAAATTCAGTTCGCTTGCAGGTTGTTGTTCTGCTCTGGCCTTTGCCACAAGGTCTGTCGAGCGTCCAGACAAATAATCACCCTGTGGCCATTGAGATGCATTCAGTCTGCGTTATCCTTCTGCCACTACATATTGATAGTCTTATACAATAGTAGAAAGCAAGCTTTGAAGGATTTTATTGATTACGTGGTTAAAGAGTACAATCAAATGTAAAGAAAGAAGTAACTTTGAGCCTTTTTAATGGGAAAAATGTGTTACTGCATGTGTGGTGAATTTTATATTTCAGAGCTGTCAGTTTAACATGATAATTTAGTGAGATTATTGAATCATCTTCATATGGGGATTTTCTTAGCAAATATTGATTTATGTGATTAATTTCAATTATTTTGATTGAATTTAACATGCATATTATCTTGTTTAACTACTCAGGACCACATTTAAATCTTGTTTATCAGGCGTAAATTGTCACATGCCTTTTTTTAAACTGGGCTGCCTGTCGTTTTTTCCGATTGCTCCTCAGAGGAGTGCAAACACAGCAGGTGTTGATAAATTCAACACTGCACTGCTGATTAAACATAATAGACTGCAACCTCAGGTTCAAGCTTATTCTGTATTAATTAATGAAGGTGATTAGGCTCAGTGTCCCCAGATACTGCTTGAAGTTTCCTCAAGGTGACCCTATTTGTTGCCCCTTTCAGACGGCAAGCGGCAATGTGGAGGCAAAGGTGGTCTGTTTCTACAGGAGAAGGGACATCTCACAGAGCCTCATCCAGCTGGCTGACAAGCACGCAAGTGAGTGAACATGAGTGTTTTCCAGGGCCATGTGAATGTATCGTCAAGGAAACCAAGGGTGGTCTGTGACGTGGCATGCATGAGTGGTCATTAGCATGATAATGAGAAGTCATTTGAAATTGCTCTTGTGTATGCGTATACGTCTGTGTTCTGGTGCCTGTGTAAGTCGGCAGGGGAGCTGTAATCACTGGAGTACCAGGACCAGATGCCTGTAATTGGGCAGCAGGGCTTCCTAATTTTGTAATGTTTTAGAGGCCCCCCAACAAATTTGTCTTGATCAGCTGGTCACAATAGGACCAGTTTTGCTTGATTCAGTGTTTTGATGCTGACTAAATGAAAGACTGTAGGAAAAGGATAAGTGAAATAAATCTGTGGTCTGTTGTCTAAGACCCCGCTTGGTGAATGTGGTAGTCATCACATGCTTGCATGTAACTATATTGTATCATTTCCAGTAAAGTAAACAAAGCTGCTCTGAATAACTTTTGTGTCCTAGTTTCATTTGGGTACTGTTGATTAGATGGCAGAGGCATATTTCTAAGCTAAAACAATCTGGTCAACGCTGGCCTCTTCTCCTCCATTTCACACTGTTTTCAGAGAAATGCTCGGTCAACAAATGGCAAAATCAATTGTTTACTGTTATAAAACTGCTCTAAAAGCTGATTGGAGGAGACCCGTTCAAAGTTATTATAAAATAGCACTCCTGTGACCACATGTTGCCTGGCAACTATAAACAGCCATACAGTTAAGCTATTAAACTATATTAACTGGCAGAAGAAGAATAATTTTTGTAAATAATGTCAGGGCTCGACATTAAGCCTTTTCATGTACTTGTCCTTCAGACAAGTATATTGGTCATTCACTTGTCCGAGTAAAACATTTGCTTGTCCAGAATTTTTTTAGATTTTTTTTTTTTGTGTGTTGTTAATATAATTTATTCTGAAGCAATATTCTCATCAGTGTTCAGTCAGCTTTGACCATATTTATATTTTAATCTTTATAAAGGGCATTTTTCCCCTAATCGTTTTTAATATATTTTATATTTAATATATATATATATATATATATATATATATATATATATATATATATATATATATATATATATATATATATATATATGTATGTATATATAAATAAATAAATATAAATAAATAAATAAATAAATAAATAAATAAATAAATAAATTTAAAATGAAAGATGAAGCATATATTAAATTAGAATAGTAAGACACTATAGTGCTGTTACCAGTCAAATTAAATAATTTACACTGAAAAATTACAACTGCATTAAATAATGTTATAAGATTGTTTTAAATATTTTTTGAATTTACAAATAAGAAATGTTGGAAAGAATAATACTTTTCAACACAAAACTAAACTGCCAGTACGTGGCGGCAGGTCACGTCTTAATGAGTGAGTCATTGAGTTATTCATTCAAAGGATTTGTTCAAACAGCTGATCCGTTCAGGAATGAGGCAGTTGTTTATGAATGGGTCATTGACTCAACCAATTCGTTCAAAACTCTGAATCATTCAGTAATGAAACATGGCTGAGTGTTGCTGTGAGATGTGCTATGGTTCTTCTGTGATCTTGGAACAAATTTTTTCACTGCTGAAACAGAACAAAAACAGTCAATATTGCATCTAAAATGTAAATGACTTAATATTAATTACTTGTTTATTGAGCTGTCATAAGAAATAAGTGTCACATTTTCAGTTGTGAGTATATTTAGCACTCTTGGTCGTGTGATGTTGCTTGACTGTATCGTACGTTATAAATGTAAAAACTTCACATTTTGAATTTTTACCGCTGTATGTTACTAAGTTTCTTTGAGCTGCGCTCATTTGTTTCCATTTCTCCTCATGAGGCTGTGCAACCTTGTTACCGTCAGTGCATTATATGTTATATTATTATTCACTATCAATCACCACTTACACTAAATTAATGCAGAATTATTCTCGCGTTTTTGTGATTCCCTAGTTAAATTTATTATTGATGTTTTAATCAGGATACTTGTCCGGTCGGGCAAGTAAAATTCTTTCACTTGCCCCTTCAAAAAATCCTTGTCCCGGACAAGCGTTAATGTCGAGCCCTGAATGTACACTACTGTTCAAAAGTTTGGGGTCACTAAGATTTTTAAGCAAAGGGTGCAATTATTTGATCAAAATACAGTATTTTGAATATTATTACAATTTAAAGTAATGATTTTCTGTTTTAATATATTTTAAAATGTTAATTTGTATATGTTATAATGTCTGATTTGTCACATGATTCTTTAGTAATTATTCTTATATGCTGATTTGGTGCTCAAGAAACATTTCTTATTAATGTTGAGAACAATTGTGCTGCTTAATATTTTTGTGGGATCTATAATATGTATTTTTTCCAGGAATTTTTAATTAGTGAGTTTAAAAGTAAAATAAACATTGTGTAAAATTAGAAATGTCTTTTACTTTTGATGAATTTAATGCATCCTTGCTGTAATAAAAATATTACTTTAAACTTTTTATTGGTTGTGTAGCTGGTAGTTAACAATATACGACTAACTTACATTTGCCAAAGAAATCAGATGCTACATTTTATTACTTAAGTAATATCATGTTATTGGATTTTTACACAGTATTTTATTATTATGATTAATAATTATCATTGTTATTTTTCTTAGATTTTATTTATATTGCATCCTTCCAAAAACTAGAAAAAAAGTTGCTTTGCCATAAATGTTGATTTCAGGGTATGTTTACACAACAACAAATATAACTAAAAGGCAACTAAAAACAGAAAAGTTTTTCCTTAGCGTTTTTCGCGTGCAGGTGACAAACGTCAAAATGATCCCTGCTCACACAAATCTGTGAAAACTACTAAAAACACTGTATTGTGCTGCAGGCCAGTAGTACATTGGAGTAATTTGCGGGTGGGACATATCCCCACCACTTTTTGCCAGGATCGATATTGTCCCCACCACTTTTTGAAACATCTCATGGCACGGATGTACCTGATAGAAAGAAACATCTCCATTTGATTAGCAATTCGTTTGTTTGTGTTAAATAAGAGGCTATCTATTGCTGGAATGTGTTGTTTTTTAAATCATGGCGAGTGCTTGTTGCCGCTGTTATCTGTTCTCTTGGCATTCGTGCACAATGTGCAGTCTTCACACAGATGATCGCTTTCATCTATTGCTTAATGCCGTTGTGGAGACTTTATTCGTTCCGTTGAAATAACTAAACAAAATGCACTCAAACATGTCCCTACTCTTGGTATAGAATCACTGATGAACACCTTTGGTTTTAATGAGAAAAACAACACGCTTAACAAAAGTTCTACCACCAGACCATTAAGGCACACAAGTGTTCTATGCAAGTCTATGTATTTATTCACTGACGTGAAAAGGCCCTTAAAACGCTGTTGTCGTGTAAATGAACAGCCAAAATGCATAAAACATTTTTAGTTGAAAACTGTGTCGTGTAAACGAACCCTCAATCATACGATCAAATATAGACTACAAAGCAAATTGTCGCTGTACTCCAAACACTACAATTTGCAATAAATTACACTTCAGTCCTTTGTCACAGCACAGTAAAAACCAAATGACAATAAAGAAGGCCGTCATCTTAAACATCTGCTTTGTGTATGCAAAAATTATTTGCATTTGGCTGATTTGGTTGGTCTCCTTTAATGTGGCCACTAATGCAAACTGTCTGTAAAGTAAATATGTGTTTATATGTGTGGCCATGCCTTTTGACCCATTTCTAATTCCCTGTGTTCAGAGGACCTGGAAGAAGAGAAGGAAAGCCCCTCAGAGCCAGAACTCTCTGAAAAACAGAAACATCAGCTTCGCCACAGAGAGCTTTTCCTTTCCCGCCAGTACGAATCCCTCCCTGCCACACACATCAGGTAAACCCCACATGTTCAAATGCTTCTAAATATCTGATAGATGAAAACGTGCCATTTAATCCTCAGTTCAAATTTTTCGGGGGAATTTGAGGCAAGATAACAGCCCCCATGTTGCACAGCATAAACCCAGCCCACACCAGGATGTGAGTCATCGTTCTGCATCCATTCTTTAACTGGCCAATGGCACCCCAGGGCTTTTGTAGCACCCGCTGTGATTCAGGTGATAAATGCATTAGCAGCCTGGAGCTGGGTGGCAGTGGTTCTAATCAAAGGGTAGTCTCCTATGAGAAACATTAGTGGTGGTGCCGAGGTTTGGAGAGGCCTGCTGTGCTTACTGAAATTGATATCGGCCTCCCAATAAAGGAAATGTCACTCCCTTTCTTCTTTCTTTCTCTTTCATTTGGCTTCTGTGATCCATAAATATTGAGCAGCCATTGTAGGAGGCTAGCTGGCCTTTTCAGGGAATAATGTATTTTTTGGACACATGTCAAGATTGAGTTAAATTTTATATAAAATGTTTAGCTCTGTCGCCCAATAAAGGAGATGAATTCAAGTATCATCTTACATTCTTCATACATGAGAGTTAATCTTAATTATGATTATGCACCAGCTGAATTTGAGTTACTGAATTTGAGCAATTGTTTTTTCTCATAGGTTCATTTGTAGGTAGGTTTGTTCGAGCATTCCAATCAGCCATTGGCACAACCAATCGCACAAGTTTGGGGGCAGTACTATTTGTTGTTTGGGATATTTTAAAGTGCCAATAGCTCAGCTGTTTTCAAAATACAGTAACTTTTTTTTCTGTATTGAGCTACTTTGTCCAAGAAGTAGCTGTGTATTGCTTAAAGTAATATAATGTATTGATTGAGCAGCGTAGTTAATTTATTTTACAAGTTAACAAGTTTCTGCACTCCTGTTTCTGTGTGTGCGCAGCATGATCTCCCATCTCTGTGTGTGCCCGCTTCAAAGAAAGCAGAACATAAATGTAGATCGGTGACCTTCCAGCCAATCAGAATCGTGCTTTTAGACAGGCCATGGTGTGTGTGTGTGTGTGTGTGTATGTGTGTATGTATGTATTGGTGCTGTCAAAAATGGTGTCAATTTAATTTTTTCAGTTTAACGCGCTTAAAGTATTTAACGCAATTAACATAGCATCTGTTTTTTCTGTCATCATTTGCCTAACGTTATATATTGTATTATCACCACAATTTGTACCAGGCTGTAAATGTTTTTTTTCTGCTGTAAAGTTGGGCATTTTAACATGGGGCTCAATGAGATTTTGGAGCCTGTCTATAGTGGCCAGTCGATGAATTGCCTTTAAGTCACTTCTGTATTGGCTTCAAAAGAAACTGGGGGAGGTTGCTGCTTGGTCCTGACACACACACAATGCACAGAAAGACATGATGCCAAAAAAACGCCTGAGTTCTCTTTCGCACTTGAACGAACAATAACACCCAGAATTATGCCAAAATGCCCGTTTTGTCAAGTATTCTCATATAAATCTTAAATTAGTTAAACATCTTAAATGAACTTAAAGAATTGTGAGAAAATGAGATGCACGTGACCGCGCGCCAGATCCTCCACATGTTCGGCAGCGGCAGATCTTAAAGTGACAGCAGCCTAATAAACCAGTTTCTGTGATGTCTGTCATTAATGTTAATCAAAGAACAAAGGTAACAGAGCTTTAGAAATTGTATCTTTAATAAGGATTAATCTATATTTAATGTATTATTTATGCAGTGCAAACTGTTTGATAACTTTAGTCAATTTCTGTACCTGTTAGACAGGAAGGCCACAGGTAAATATGACGTTTATGTGAAAATTCTTTTAAGTTTACTTAAATTACGTTTTTTTTCCTAATAATGTTGAAATGTATATAGTTTTCAATTATACTGTAATGTTGACTGTCTATCATTAATGTTTAAAAAAAAAAATGTCATAGAGACAACAGTAGCAGTATTAGTATCAGTGATACTGGCTTTCATTCATAAAAAGTAGTACAAATATTTAAGTTGTTTCTACATTAATTTGGAGAGTAACTGTGAAATAACAATATAAAAATATTAAAACCTCTGATGTTTTTAATCGTGATTAATTGCAGAAAATTAGGTACCCGCATAAAAGTGGCTAAAACAGGTGGATTGTGACTTTCTTAAAAATCACGGGCGGGGTTGCGGGCGGATAATTAAGGGCGGGTAGTAGCGCGGATGAAAAATATGTGCAATATTTGTATGTCTAAATTACCATTACACATACGCAACAACGATATGACAGCAATCCCAGCATCGAGCGCTGCGAGTGTGAGAGACTTTTCCACAGCTGGATTTGTAATTTAAGAACGAAGAACACAACTTATACCTGGGACTGTGGACGATATCCTTTTCCTGCACAGTAACCTTAAGGGAAAGTAAATGCATAGGCATAGGCCTATAGGCTATTGTTTGTGAGCGACAGGCTCAGGTTGTATTTTTTTCTTGTTCTTTTTTTTTTTTCATTAATAGGTCTATTTGTGTATAGTTATCAGGTTCCATAGCCTATTTAGGTGCCGATGGTAGGCTACTTGAATGGCGCAAAACAAAGTGCACTTTAGCCTGTTTCATTAGCCCATTCATGACGCTGCTGTGATGTTGAGAGAGGTGCGAGATAAAAAATAAAGCACTTTAATTGGAATGATTTTAGCGTGTGATTTATCGCGGGCACGGATCGGGTAACGGGCCAAATATTAATGGGTCTGGGCGGGTGCGGATTTAATTTTGATATTATCACGGGTGACGGGTCGGATCTGGTGTTGAACTTTGCGGGTACGGGCGGGGGCGGGTCTCCAAAAACGGACCCGTGCAGGACTCTGATCTGGTAGTGTAGCTAATATATATTGTAACTACATAAAAGAATAGTTCACCCAAACGTGTAAATTTACTCACCCTTATGTCGTTGCAAACCTGTATGACTGACTTTCTTTCTGTGGAACACAAAAGAAGATATTTTGAAGAATGTTGGTAAGCTGACAGTTTTGGTTCCCATTGATTTTAAACTGTCTGGACAAAAAGAGAGTCATACAGGTTCGGAATGACATGATGGTGAGTAAACGTTTTAATTTTTGGTCTATCCCTTTAAATTAGTAGCTTGGGTAGCTACAGTTTCAAAGTAGCTTCTCCAACAGTGCAGGTTGGATGTAAACGTGGCAGTTTTCATGGTTAAACGCTCACTCAGAGAAGCACAGAGAGATTAGCATCCGTTTTCCACTGTCCAATAGCTCCATAATGATTTTGTTCAGCGCTTTCTCATTGTCTGTGGCTGTCTCTTATCTGTTTCCTCTCTCTGCCCTTTCTCCTTTAATTTCCTGAATTTTATTATAGTCCTCTCACCCATCTGCTCTTTTCTCACCTTTTCATCTTTGCTCATGTCACCATCACACACTCACACATTCTTCTGTAATATTGCACCTAGTGTCTCCCCCTTCGTTCTCCCTTTTACTGTGCTGTGGATTAGAGGATCTGTGGAGACAGCTGGATGCAGAACATAACACATGGGGCTGCATGTTTTAATTATTTGTTATCTTTTTTTATCTGGGGTGGTGAAAATAGAGGGAAGTGCAGTGTGGCCCTCCTGAACGAGACAGAAGCTGTGCTCTCCTACCTTGATAAAGAGGTAAAGTTCTGTCTTTAAATGCTGTTTTGTATCTTAAGTTGATTGGATGTCTAATTTGAATGAATTATGTTTAAATATTGCTTTCGCACTCTCTCTCTCAGGACACATTTTTTTACTCATTGGTGTACGACCCCACACAGAAGACACTATTGGCCGACAAGGGGGAGATTCGTGTTGGTCCACGCTTTCAGGCTGATGTCCCAGAAATGCTACAGGAAGGTTAGTTTATATTATTTATCATAGGTGTTAGTTTCTTTTAAGTATGAATATTTAGCTAATTTGCTTTACTTGTCTCAGTGACAGCTCAAATTAGAGCATTTGGTGCAAGTACAAGTCAACAATCAGAGTTGGGTTTGTTTGCCTGGTGGAGCATCTGAGTCCATTTGAAAAGGTGTTCTGGGGCAGGGTCGGAAATTAACGGGGGCTTGGGGCAAATATGCCACCAAAATGAACAAAAATAAGGGGGAAAAATACCTTGGGAACAAAATCTGTTATGACTGTTGAGGTGAAAGTGAATAAATATTGTTGATTTGCTAACATTGCATCAAACATTTCTTTTACGTGTTTTTTTGCAGGGTTGAGCATTATAACCAATCATGCACAATTCTGTTGAGAGTTTGAATGTAAAGGCCAATCAGAGGCATTTAGAGTCACTGGTGATTAAGAACAAAAATTATGACACAAATTGTGTGGCTTTCACACTGTATATAAACTTTAAACAACTGTATTAGCGGTATCACTTTTGAATGCATGCTCGCTTTTTACTTTGAACACTATTATTACTTTTACTATTTATTATTACTAGTCCGTATTCTGTTATTGCATTTGCCATGAATATCACCTGTAGCCAACCAGTGACAGTGATTTTAAAATAAATATCAAAGACATCCATAAAACTGGAAATTATTATCATCACCATCAACACGGCTCAAGTGTATCATTCAAATCTTAAATAACCGACTTCAGCTTTTGTACCTGAGTGGAGAGCGAAGCATTTGAGTCACGACCACACGATATGCAGCGCCGATGAAAGACTGAATCTAAAACCTTCACATGACAGTCACAGTCTGTAAAATACCAAACGAAAATGAAAACACGGCTCACACAAAAGAGACCTAGATCAGCTAATGTCACCCGAATCTGCTGTTACGAATAAATCATCCACCTGCCACCGACCCAAACCTATGATTTTCTCTGATTTAGATATTCATACGACCCCCATCCAATCGTCAGATTACAATTATTCTGATTCTTTGGACACACTTTCACGACAACAATGTAGAGAGCCATATATATGGTCTGCGGTCCTTTGCTTTTGTAAACTCATTTTGTGGTTACAGTTATAAATATGCAACTATTTTATTTTTTGAAGTGAGCAAAATAATTAAAACAAAAAGGGAAAAAATAGTGAATGGTGACTTTTGAGCGATTCATTACTGTTTTATACACATTTTCGTATTAAGATTCAAATAATTTTTTCATTGACCATAGTATTATTGTTGATCATTTTTGAAAGGGGCTTGAGTCCCCAAAGCCCCCCCCCCCCTTAATGTATTATTTTAAACAACATTAATAATCATTATTGCAGTATCTAGAGAACTAATCGGCAATAATGATTTGCCATATATACAGTTCTGCCCTGTAATGAATTCCTGTTTTTTAATTTGACGTTTTTATATATGTTATGTAGCCTATTTACATTATGCAACATTATGCAATTGTCATGAAAATACATGTATGCCATCTGAGACTAGCATTAAACAGTGTAAAGAAACATGCCATGGCAGATGCAGCTTCTTTTCCACCTTTGCAGAATAAAGATGATTCTTGTTGATGTTGATAGTTTTATTGGTAACAGTCCATAGTGTTCTGATTGAAGTAATTGATTAATTTTACATATTTGACATAAAAGACAACACAGATACATTTAATTAGGTTATCATAAAAATTGCACTACCACAAAGGTAAAAAAATCCCCTGGAAATAAATTCTGGGGGGGGGGGCAAATATTGCCCCTTTATTATTTTTCAATATCAAGCAATCAAACCAAATGTGAAGGCATCCTTAAGGCTGTGACACATGACCAATGTTGGACCGTTGTTGGACCGAGTGTCTGCCAACCTTGTTTTTGAGGCGTGATCCACACAGATCCCCATCGGTGGCTCTTTGGTCGATTGAGCATGTTGAACTGGCGGTGAAGCCATCAGTGAGGGAATCCACTCTGATTGGCTGTTCAGCTCAGCAAATCAATGCGCGAGAAGAAATGCGTGTGACGAAAGCAAGCAAACAACGAATGACAACACCTGACATCATTTTGTAGGCCAAACGCAGAAGTGAGTTAGCATATTAGCACTTCCGGTTCCCTTGTCTCAAAGTCAATGGGTTTTTTGAATGGGGTTTTGGTTAAACGGCTGAAATAAGGTCTGTGGTGAACACAAGCTCAAGATACTTTCACGTTTTATTCTACGACATAAAATACATCAATATTACCCCACTCGTGATTTATTTTTATTTTTTTAAGCTGTTACGTGTCTTGAAAAAGGCAGTTGCTAACAAGTGTCTAAATGGGACTACAGAGGCTGTTAAGTTGATTAAACGCCATCACGCCGAAAAGGTGAGCTCAGTCCGCTTTTACAGCCTCATTCTGCTCATAATTGTGCTCTTATAAACTATTCTAATTCAGACTTTCTGGGACAATGGTTTGAGATAAAAGCTGAAAGAGTTGTTGGAAGCTTAGTGATGGTGACGTTAAAATCCCGGGACCAAGGTGTAGTTAGTTTATAGCCTACCTTTAGCTTTTTACTTCAGGCGACTGCATTTAGGCTTCAAAATTCATAAAAGTTGTTAATCTGTGATAATTATCTTGATGGACAAAACGTGTAAGTAACATAAACTTTTGTTGATCACAGAGCTTGTTTTTTGCGATAATCCAAAAGCCTATGGGAAAATCCTATTGTGTTTTTCTTGAGGGAACCAGTATGATACTAACTGCGGGTTGGCCTACAAAGTGACGTCATACCTGCACCACTCTATTATGAAAACCATCTGTGGTGAGCGAGATTGGTGCAAAAAAATGGTATGCAAACACTACTTTGTTTATATTGGCAGTCCTAGCTCTGCCGATTTCCCTTTTTGAATGACGAATACAGTATACTGCCACCTGCTGGTATGGAGAGTTGCATTTTTTGCGCAAGCCAGAATGTACGTGCTATGGTTCTGTAGTCCTCTGTGTGTTCAAGCACAACTTATAAAACTGGATGCAGTTGACATAAGGCAAGACCACAGTCCGCTAGTTCTTCAATGCCATTTTGGTGTATCTTTTTTGTTAGGCATCTTTAGCTGCTTTTCCACCGTCGGGCCAAACCGTTCTGGTTGCTTAACCGTGCCGATCCAGCCCAGCCGGATATGGTTTCATTTTCCACTGTGGGGCTGATAACAGAGCTCTTTGAAACGTACCGTATTGTTTCAATATAACAGTTTTTTTTTGTGTCTTAGAAATACATCGGGGGAAAAAAACGGGTTTGGCTTGTATTCAGGCTCTTTTACAAGTCACTGTCTTAATGAGTGTCTAAGAGCTGCGTGACTGTCATGTTTGCGCGCCTCGCTCAAATAGCGCGCTTGGCCAGCTAGAGAGAAACTGGGAGCCATGCAACAGACAAGTGACCAATCCTGAATAGCGATGTCACTACACGCATTCTATTAGTACGGTTCAGCGTGATTAGCAAACTCGTCCGAGAACGGTTTGTAATCGTGCTGGGCCATACCAGGCTCAAGTGGAAACATAACTGGAACCACTCCTTACCATTTTTAGCCTTAACCTTTCAGCCCGACAGTGAGAGGTTTTGTTTGCAGGCAGAGAGGTTATTATTTTGTGTTTGAGCTGTAAAGTTTGTTTCCTCTGGAAATAGTAGTCTCGTTGGGTTGTTCTGTTGCTTATTTGCAGTGTCAAAATGTCACAATGAGTTTGGATCGTGAGCACCGCTGCATCACAAGAAAAACTGCACATTTACAGTATCGCCGTGTTCCACCAGTCAAGTGTGAAATTGCTCTTCTGTCAGTCTGTGACCCCCCCCACTATGACTCCAACTGTAAGTCTGTGACCCTGCTCCACTCTCACATACTTGCAACAATGTCCAGTCAACGGCTCCTATTATCTTTAATGAAAGGCCAATCACAGTGTGAGTGAAGCACATTTCAGTTCTAGATTTAGATGTCTAGATTTTAGAAGATACAGAGCATCAACATTTTAAATTATACAGTTAAACTAAGGAAGGATATTTGATCTGAACCTATGGATTCTGATCTTCTCGTTTAGCGTACTTTTTCCCCCATCCAAAACTATTTATAGTTCAGCATTTACATAAGTGCCTTGCTCTTCATTTGAATGACGGGCTGGTGGACTGATGATGATAATACCGGTCATCATCATCGTTCTTCATGATCTTGCTAAGCAGGCTGTCTTCCATCATTACCTTACGCCAGGTTTGATTTACGTGTTAATTCCCATCATTGCCACGGGAACAAGTTGCCTGCGTTGTCTTGACAGATTTGTCGATGGCAAATTTTTTACCCACTGGTTTTACACAGCCAGCTCTGATGAAAGAACATTTCTCTTTAGGAGAGCCTGATGACAGAGACCAGTCTAAACTGGAGATGAAGATGTGGGACCCAGAGTGTCCGCTGACCAACAAACAGATCGACCAGTTTCTTGTGGTTGCTCGGTATGTCTTTGGATGCTTTCTACATTTGATCTATTTCATATTATTAAATCAATGTGTTAGTGACCTTTAAAACAGTGGTTCTTAACTGTTTTGCTTCAGGGTGAAAATTTTACATCTGGACAATTCAGAAGTACACACAAATGTCTATAAAAATCAAACACTAAAATTTGATGAATATTACATGAACTATATATCGATGATTTGTTGTGTTTTTTTTTGAAAAAACCTAAGTGGTCATGTCTTTTGAATTTAGATTTTAATGCCAGTAAATCTTTGCACAAAACACATTGTGATCGACGCAAACAATTTTTGTCAGTGTATTATTTTTTTTCATGGTTCTTGAGGAAGAGACAAAACATGCCATGCAAATCTGTGTTGATGCCCAGCCCTACAGATAAATTTACACCAAACAATTGGATCGTTTTTATATCAGGGTTTTTTTGGGTTGTGACCTGTCAGTTGAGAACCACTGCTGTAGAAGATAATGGAAGATAATTTTTTTTTTTTCATCAAATTTTTATAATGAATCTGGTGATCTGTGTGCAGAGCGGTTGGTACTTTTGCTCGAGCTTTGGACTGCAGCAGCTCCGTCAGACAGCCCAGCTTACACATGAGTGCCGCGGCAGCCTCACGAGACATCACACTGGTACCCATCCCATCAGCACCATCTGTCTCTGTATATCCACTGGAGATGTGAAAAGCCTGATTAATTCTCTCACTATCTGTCTATCTCGTTCTCTTTAAGTTCCATGCTATGGACACCCTGCATCGGCACGGCTATGACCTGTCCAGCGCTCTGAGCGTGCTTGTTCCTCAAGGAGGGCCCGTGCTGTGCCGGGATGAGATGGAGGAGTGGAGCTCGTCAGAGGCAAACTTGTTTGAGGAGGCGCTGGAGAAATACGGCAAAGACTTCAACGATATCCGGCAAGACTTTGTGAGTATACACAGAAAGTTGGGGTGGGGAAGAATTCATACACTGCATTGTTTCTTTTTAAAATGATTCTGAATCCGTCCACAAAAAGTGTTATTGGAGATTTAGGTTAATTTTCAAACGCTGAAAAGAAATATTACTGTAGGATTTACTTTGAAACAGTTTTCACTCACACATTTAATTAAAAGAAATTTTGAAGTTGAAAGACTGAAATAGAAAAATCTTTTTCACAGTGCATACACTACTGTTACAAAGTTTGGGGTCAGTAACATTTTTGTATGTTTTTGAAAGAAGTCTCTTAGGCCCGTACACACGGAGACGCGTTTAGCTGTATACGTAAAGATTTTGTATTGTATCGGCGTTTTGTCCAGAAGGATCCGCCGTTTTGGTAGCCTGAAACCGCAATTGTTTTGAAACCGGGTCCCAGAGTGGATAAATCCGAAACCGACACCCTTGCGTTTTTGTGTGTACAGCCAATCCGTATATTTTGTGAAACAATGATGTCATCACCCAACGATTTCAGTGAGCCGGTTTCAGTGGTTTCGTGTATACGCAACTACTTCTTGAGACGAGTGCAAAAAAAGATTGGATAGGGAAAGCTCTGGCTTCATGTGGCTGTGGTCTTATGCTCACCAAGGATTTGTATTTATTTGATCAAAATTACAAAACAAAAAAGTTATGTGAAATATTATTACAATTTGAAATAAATGTTTTCTTCTTTTTTAATTAGTGATTCACTGAAATAAAAATTCAGGATGGACTTAAAATAACCTAAAACTTAAAATAAGTAATAAATTATTAATCAATTAATTAATCAAACTTATTAATAATCAACACTCAAATAGCTAAAACTGAAATGCACAAACATTTAAATTGCACATAAGGCAGTTTTTATATAAACATTTTAATAACAGAATTGTTTCTACTAGTTTGTTGGTGAAATATAAAAATTTAAAGGACAATAAACTGTAATAACTTGTTTTATTGATGTCTTTCCCCATTTGAAATGCTAATTGAGTGATTACATGAGACAGGACTCATTTCGGTAATTTGAAATGTATCTTTCAACATATCTTCTGGTGTTCACCCATATTTATTTCGTGCTGTAACTAGTAGAAAAGAGGTGATCGGTTCACGTGTGCTTGATCTGTGCTGCCGCGCCGTATTAGAGAGCCAAAACATTTATTATTTGAATTTCATAATAATATCCACAGAATTTTAAAGTTGAGACTTTCCTTCATATTAAAAGTAGCATAAAGCTTTTTGCGATTATTGGATGGCAAGCGCTCTACAAATGTTTAGTGAAGTTTTATCACGCATCAATAGAAAACAGCACAGACTAAAATACTGTAAAATAGCCGTTTTTCGGCCGAAAATTTTCGGTAGCCCAAATTTTTATATGTAATTTTAATGTTAATTGTTTTTGCAATGGCAAAGCTGTATTGTATTACTCCAGTTTTCAGTGTCACATTATCCTTCAGAAATCATTGTAATATGCTAATTTGGTGCTCAAGAAACAATTCTTCTTATCAATGTTGAAAGCAGCTGTTCTGCTTCGTATTTTTTTAAGAATAGAAAGTTCAAAAGAACAGCATTTAAAAAAAAAATCTTTTGTAACAATGTAAATATCTTTACTGTCACTATTGAAGTATTAAAATCTTACAAACCCCAAACTTTTGAATGGTATAGTGGGAAAAAAGCAAGGTGCTGAAAGGTGCTGGTGTACCCTCTGAGACATTTAACATCCTTCTGCGTACCTCCTCTCTTCCACTTGCACTGCAGTCACACCTTTTCCATAAGGGGACAGTATTTACCCCCTTTAAATTGATTTTCCAATGCATTTTTTTAACCTTTATAAATACCTTTATAAAATAATGTTCAGTGGAGAAATATGATACTTTTTAAATATTGAACTAAAACGGTGACGGTAAGTCACTGTCTTAATGAGTCATTTATTCAGGAACAAAGCAAGTGGCTGTATTTATGAATGGGTCATTGAATCATTCAGTGTGTTTACATGCACCCTCATAATGCGATTATAATGGGATTTTGGCAATAGTGCGATTAAACCTTACCTCATGTAAACGTAATACTTCTATCAAACTAATGCGTTTAAGCTCATAATCATAGTAGCCATAGTCACATTAAACTATGTGGCGTACACTGATTTTAATCGCAATAAACAGGCATGTAAACACCTGTGCTTGGACGTATACGGATGCCGTGTGTTGTTCACACAACTTCATGAATGAACTCTTTTCTCTTCTCGAAATCACAAAACTCTGTCAACACAACTTGCTTCGGTCTCTGCTCCATATCTTCATCCAGACGGCACGAAGAATGCGATGGGAGCGTAGGCAAACCCGGCATTGCGATGTTCATCACGGTGGCGAATGATATCCATTACGTCCATAAAAATGTATTTTGAATTTGATGCGAGTAGGTTAAAACAGTGGCCGGTAACATGCATACTGTATGCCTATCTGTGTGTGGTATAACCATACTTATTAGCGAATAATCAGAATAATGAAAATTGCATGTAAACTGGAGTGAGAAGTTCTGCTCGTGTCATGTAAACATCTTACTGTGATTAAATCCTTACTCTGAATATTAGAAATAATCGTATTATTGGTGCACATGTAAACGTAGTCATTGACTCTCACAATTCGTTCAAAGTCACAGATTCGTCCATGAAGCACTGCTGTGTGTTGTACTTTTGCTGTGGCTTTCATTGGAACTATTATTCTGTTGCAAAATAAAGCTGACAATACATGTACAGACAATGAAATGTACAGCACTCAATATTACCCTTTTGTTTGTTGAACTGTTGTCAATGTCATTTTTGCAGTCGTGTGGATATTTGGGAAAATTCGCATTCTTGCTTGTATAATATATTATCAACATTAAAAACAAGAATTCACACGGGGTATGTTTTGTATCAACAAAAGTCTTAAATCGATCTCTGTTCACAGTTGAGAACGGCAGTAATGTAGCGCAATTTGCTAAGTGCATACTTTGCACGCAATCATATGCACACCACTTGTGTGGATGCAGTCAGTTTTGACCACAAAAGATGAGGTAATTTTATTAGATGTCATGTATTTGACCTTTTATGGCATTTTGCCTGTTAGAAATACATGCTCGCTTTTAATGTTATTTTAAGGTGGGGTAGAATTAAATGAACGGCAAAACTCATGCATACCCCCTCTGTCACCTCATGTACTGCTATGGGGAAAAGAAGAACAGTTTAAACAGGATTCTTATGTGTGGTGATACAAAATGATACAGCAAAAGCAAAGTATGGCACTTCAAATGATAGGATGGAGGAGTAGCAGCAGAGATGAGGTGAAGTCATGATGTTCGGCTGAGTGATAGGAAGATTGGAGCAGCTAAAAGGATTGGATTTGGAGTGAGTTGCTTCTTGATCTAACAGAACATTTGATCTGCTCATTCAGAGAGAAGAGTACTTATTTGTATAGGGAATGGAGTGAAAGCTTTGGTGTTAAGGTGTGAACGCAACGAAAAGCTGTTTTCTATTGCTCTGAGAAATGGGATTTTCTACTCCAGGGCTTTACTTCTCAAAATGAAATGGAAAACAACTGCCCTTCTACTGAGCCACTTTGTTGCACACAATATGAACTACTGGTTCACAAGCACCAAATAGTCCCATAGAGATTGACTTGGTAGGGTGGTTTAAATGGTAAACTGGTTTTTTTACTTATTCTTCGTTTCCCTTTCTGTCTTATAGCAGTCATCGATAGTGATTGATTTGTGCTGTGATTAATAGAAGCGGATGATGTTGAACATTTATCATCACCACTGAAGGGTTCAGATACCGAATCGAGCTTATTTTGCTGATTTTGCATTCATTCTCTACATGTGGTTTTAAAGTTTCACAGGGAATATGACATTAAAGTTCAAGCGGCCTAATTGTTGTATAATTGTTATTCATGAAATTGTGTTAAACTAGTAATAAGCTATTATAATGATGTTACTTTTTTAACACTCTGACAACCTTCCAAAGTGCATGTTGTCACCTCCCCATTTACAGAATGAGGAAAATTACTAAAGATAAAAAAAAATTACCAGTGATTGGCTCACAATGTATAAAAAGTGGTTACATTTCTTCTTAATTTTTTGATTAAACACATTTGTAATGTCATTGTTTTTGTGAAACATAACTTAAAGGAACACTCCACTCCATTCAGCCGATCTCCGGGTCTGGTGGTAGAACTTTTAGCATAGCTTAGCATAAATCGTTGAATCTGATTAGACCGTTAGCATCTCGCTCAAAAATGACCAAAGACTTTCGATATTTTTCCTATTTAAAACTCGACTCTTCTGTAGTTACAGTGGTACTAAGACCGACGGAAAATGAAAATTTAGATTAATTAATCTGAGAAAAAATAACGCAGATGAATCCATTCCGTATTGAACTTTGACCCTGAGCTGTTCTCGTCACCATTCGACTGTAAAATGAAGGAGGGAGACGAGAACGTGCTGCCTGGATCAATGATTGGAAGTTGAACATTTACTTATAAAAAACAGCCTGATGGAAGTGTTGATAAAAATAAAGTCGTCTGCAGCAAGGAATTTGCATATCACCGGAGTTCGTCAACTCTAAAGTACCACATCAATGCAAAGCATCCAGGAGTTAACGTTAATCCGGAGGTACGACCTAGCACGTCCCGTGATACCAACTCTAGCAGTCAACGTCATCTTCAAACCACATTGGAGCAAACAGTGAAACACAAATTTAGCAAATCTGTATGTGACCGACTGAGCAATTCCCTTGCTAAATGGATCGCAATGTCCTGCAGACCAGTTTTCTTGTATGTACAGTAAAAAAAAAATCTTCTTCCTGAAGCACTTTTGAATTTATTTCCTCAGCATATTAGGTCATATTGTTGATTGTTATGGCCAATATTTGAACAGTGAAAATAATAATAAGAGTTTTTGACCTTTAATGTCACTAATGCTGATTATTCATTGATTCATTTGAATTGAAATATTTAAAATACTTTCACAGCAAAAATTATGTATGCGATTAATTTAGATTAATTAATCATAGAGTATGTAATTAATTAGATTACATTTTTTAATCGATTGACAGCCCTAGAAAAGTTGCGATTTTCTAGACCGATATGGCTAGGAACTATACTCGCATTCCTGCGTAATAATCAAGGAACTTTGCTGCCGTACCATGGGTGCAGCGGCGCAATGATACCTATTTTCAGGCTGATACCTATGATACCTATTTTCAGGCAGCGCCTGAAAATAGGCTAACTTCTGTCAACATAACCAGCGTGACAACCTGCTTCCACAGGGAGCGTGCTGGGGACTATTCTCAGTTGCTGCGTAAAAATCATTGCGCCTGCTGCACCCATGGTTCGGCAGCAAAGTTCCTTGATTATTATTAGGAATGAACCTATTTTCAAAAAAATTGGAGTGTTACTTTAAGCATAACAGTTAAGAAGACTGTAAAACCTGGATTCATAGACATGATTCTCATCCTTATTCCTTACTAGGTTCAAAAACCGAAAGGAAGGCAGAGAAACCAACCACTAAAAATACATAGCAGCACCTCAGGATGTTAATCTAAATATTCTTCATAACACCAGCTGTCGGCACAGAACACCTCTGTGTTCATTTTTATGCTCTGCTCACCCTCGCATAGATGTGGGCCAAAAGTGGGGGTTCGCCAGCTTTAAATTAAGATTTCTTAAATTCTTTGCAACCATTTCATGCACGTTTCCTTGCGCTCAGCAGGTGCTCATGAATAATCATGCGCGCCTGCATGTGATTCCAGACATACCACGCTCGGACTAAATATTCCATAAATTCTGACGATTTAAAGAATTAAGACAAGACGAGCTGTATCTCTAGAATGACACCTTCTTTCTGACATTTTAAATGACCTGTTTTATTTCAGCTTCCTTGGAAGTCACTGACCAGCATCATTGAGTATTATTACATGTGGAAAACCACAGACAGATACGTTCAGCAGGTGAGCAGTGTTTAATTGCTTGAAAAAGGTATGCTGTGCTTTAATAGAAGAAGCTCTAATTATCTGAAAATATCTTTCTCTGTTTGCTCTGACTGTTCTTGATCTCGCTCAGTGCTGAATGTTTATGACTTTGCACAGAAACGACTGAAGGCAGCTGAAGCAGAGAGCAAGCTGAAGCAAGTCTACATCCCCACATAGTGAGTGTGGACATCTTTAAAACATCAACATTTCAAAGACCCGAACCCCATTCGCATGATTTAAATGGTCCAGTCTCAAATGCATCTCCAGTGACCACTTGCTCAGATTACGATTTTGCATGTTTATAAACCTGCTGTAAAAGATTATTGTGTGAAATCTAATTTGCTTTTTGTCTCAGCAATAAACCCAACCCTAACCAGATCTCCGTCAGTAACGGCAAAATGGCAACTGTGAACGGTGCAGCAGGCACAGGCAGTTTCCACACAGCCGGAGGCGGACGCGCATGTGAGAGCTGTTTTGGTGAGTTAGGACCGTCTTTGCTTAATTACAGTCAACACAGCTATCCAATCAATTCACTTCTTTTCCCGGGGGACATGTCACACCTCCTGTAATCAATGGGGCTGGATACTGCATTTTCACCCTTTTATCTTCCAATCTGATCAATCAAAACCTGCCGCATCACAATCTATGTGATGAGCAATGCTTAGTCTGGGGCAATATTGCTTTTTAGTAATGTGCTCACATCGGGGAGCATAAAGGGATTTTAATCCCTCTCGACACCTAATCTTTTCATTTTGTAGGACGTCATGTTATATTTCTCTTCAGTTTGCAATTAGGTTTCTATGAAAGCTGAGTGTTCCTTCAGACAGACTTATATAAGGAATAATTGACGATGCAGACCTGAGGTGTAACGGCCACTCCGCTACACGTCGTGACCACCTCGGGTGTGCATTATTTTTCTAATAATTCAATGGCCCGGAGTCAATTATTCCACTTTTAGAGCTAGGAACAGAGGCTTGAGCCACTGATAGCAGACTAATGCAGTTATTATCAGAGTTGGGGAAAGTCACTTGCATTACAATATTGCATTACTCCCTTAAAAAGTAACTTGCGTTACATTACTTTTGCGTTACTTTTTCTCACCTAGACAGGGCTGGTTTGTTAATTTTTGTATTTAACAAAAAAGTTCTATTTTTGGACAAATGTAAAGTCCCTTTCACACCAAAATTGAAATAATAAGGCTGAAAGAAATGCAAATTCACGCCTGTACAGTAGAGGGTGCAGCTCAAACAAACCTTGAATTGCAGAACAATAGGATGCTGGAGAAGAAAGTTGGACACTTACTTCACCAATAAAAACAGAAAATCTAAAGTCATTTTTGCTTATGGTTTAACTGAATCATCAAAGGTCAGCAGGAAGTAGATTGGTCAATAAAGTGATATTAAATGCATAGAAAATATTCATTTTATTTAACATTTAATTATTGGAGGTTTGCATAGTATTCTGATTTAGCATTTCACTGATTTTATTAATTTTGAGGAATACTGTGATGAGTAAATGCGTGATCACATTTAGCCTAGAACTACAATACACATCATGTTCACACACAACGCCTCTGCACTTACTCCTGATTTCTCTCAACATGGGGACAGGAGAGCTGTCAGTCCATACATGGGAAAACAAAGTAACTTGCATTACTTATTTGAAAAAGTAACTCAGATATTTTGTTGTAAATTTAAAAGTAATGCGTTACTTTACTAGTTTACTAAAAGTAATCTGATTACGTAACTCAAGTTACTTGTAATGCGTTACCCCCCACACTTGTTAAGGCAGTAAGAACAGTGCCTCATCATTACCTCGCTAGCTAAACTGTTGTACTGATAAAATCGGCAGAGTGTGTGTCTGCACTGTATGTGTGTGGTTTGAGTGGGAGAGCAGAGAGAGCGGGAGAAAGAAAGTATGTGCTTTCCGTACATAATAAAACTTAAAGGAACACGCCGACCTTTTGGGACTTTAGCTTATTCACCGTATCCCCCAGAGTTAGATATCATTATATAATATAATATCATTGCGCCGCTGCACCCAGCAAAGTTCCTGGATTATTACGCAGGAATGAGAGTATAGTCCCTAGCCATATTGGTCTAGAAAATTGCAACCTTTCATTTTCCGTCGGTCTTAGTACACAATGTAACTACACACATCACAACATGTAAATAGGAAAATGTTGCTGTTATTTTCTCATTTATTGAGCAGTAGGCTAGATGGAGCCCAACCTCCAGTCTTTGTGCTAAGCTAGGCTAGCGGTGGGTGCGTCAGACAGAGTTATGGCACGCACGGAGATAAAAATGGTATGTATGGACTTATCTAACTCTGGGGGATACAGTGAATAAGCTAAAGTCCCAAAAAGTCGCCGTGTTCCTTTAATTTTGTGGTTAAGTACATAGAAAAATGTGTTGTTTTTATCCTATTGTTTACTATATTTATTTGCTTCAGTGTCATTGTGGGTTTTGGTTCTTTTGCTGTTGTCGGCTGTAAGGACCTTTTGAAATAACTGAAATCATTTGGCGAGTGTGTTTTACTTTAGCCGTGTGTTTCCCTGAAAATAATTGCACACCTTAGAACATTCGCCAAACAATCAGATTCAGGCATTCAACAGCCTGTAGTATAAACAGAATTAATTGAATAGGAAGGAGATTTTCCTGACCCAGCAGGTGTAATTAGACCTGCATTTTTCTTTCATTCAGTCATTCATCTCTGTTGACAGGTGTACAGTCTGCTCAGTGGTACTCTTGGGGTCCTCCTAACATGCAGTGTCGCCTGTGTGTATCCTGTTGGATGTACTGGAAAAAGTATGGTGGCCTGAAGATGCCAAGCAGAGCTGAGGGGGCAGAGGAAAAAACGCCTCCAAGCCCTGCACCCAATGTAAGTACTGCTCTCACAGTTTGGATCTGCGTTGAGGTGTGTGTGTGTGTGTGTGTGTGTGTGTGTGTGTGTGTGTGTGTGTGTATGAGTGAGTACGTATGTACGTATGTATGTATGTCTTTTTGTTTTTGTGGAAAGACATTAATACTTAAGCCCTATTCGGACAGGATTACATTCACAAGGGTAGATGGAGTAATGTAATTTTACCACAGGACGTCTGTAATATTAATGGCCAATTCGCACGGGATAAGAAATCTCAGTAAAACTAGCAGAAGTGGGAAGGGCAACTTGATTTACGCACCACTAACACCCCCCTGATGCCGTGTGTATATCTTATAATCTATATATATAACAGTTGGGTCTGGTCGAGCAATTTATTTATTAAATTAATTAAATTCTGATTGGATTCTGTTGGTAATAGGCACTTACCTAAAACTAAAAGAAGTTTTGTGCCTCTGACAAGTGCTTTCCAACTTTTTTGATCTGAATGGTAAGCAGAAAACACCTGAGTTTTGCCACAGACTTGTCCCACCGCCTAAAATGCAGTTGAATGCTTTTCAATTAAAGCTCCTCCATACTTGAAAACCCACGGAAAACTACTTTTAAGCAGGAAATTACGGAATATTTACGTACAGTTTTACAGTGGGTCTATTCACACAGGATTAGTATTACCTGAGGTAATTTTTTTTACAGAAGGTACAAGTCGCACACAACCACGTGCACTCTTCAGAAAGCGCATGTGAGCATTTGAAAGCAGCCGTCTGTCAGTAAGTGAGATTTGTGTTTTGAAAATATAGGCCTAATGCATTCCAAACGACATAAATGATGAGCATTTTTAATGGAAAACAAGGATATACCGCTGGGCAATTTAAGCATAACATCAAGCAAAGTGTCTGTTTTTCACAGTGCATTTCCCGTGCAGTAAAGCCTGCGCTTGCCCTTGTAATTCGCTTAAACCCTTTTGAACTTTATGGAAGTTTATGTACTTGTTTGAGGGTTTTTGTGTGTGTGTGAAATTGCCAGCCAGCAGAATACGGCTGTTTCCAGGATCAGTACAGAATCGTTGAAGAGAGAAGCCTGATGCATCGGAGAATTGATTTTCTTTTCTCCCACCCCTAATTTTATAATGATTTCTGAAGGATCATGTGACGCTGAAGAAGTAGTGGCTGCTGAAAATTCAGCTTTGCCATCACAGCAATACATTACATTTTAAAATGTATTAAAATTGAAAACAGTTATTCTAAATTGTAATATTTCACAAATTACTTACTTTTTTTTCAAATAAATTCAGCCTTCTGACTTTAAAACCATAAAAAAAATCGTATTGACCTCATACTTTTGAACGGTAGTGTGTGTGTATATATAGGGATAATGTACTGTTATTCTCAATTGACAAATCAGAATCAAGTATTTCAGCAAGCCACGTAATATACTTGGCTAATGTTTATTACACAGCTATTGTACTGTTTATTATATCATGTTTGCTTATAAAATATTCAATTATGCAACTTGAAATGTTAATGTATTCGTAATTATAGAAATTTCCTAAATTAATAAATCGGAATGTCGAATCATTTTTCTTTGCCATTTTTGTATATAGAACCATATTGAAAAGTGTTACCATAGTATCATTATCATATTAAATAACTGACATTTCACAGCAAAACATCATGGTTGGCAAAAACCATGGTTATCCTGGTTGCAAATGAACCAAGGTCAGATAGACATCTGGAGGATTGTCTCATCTTAGAATTTTAAGAAAGCCATTATATTCTCCCTCTCACTTTCTTCTGTTTTCCCACTCTACCTCCTTTACATTGTTTTTCCTTGTCTGTCTCTCCATAGGAGTTGCGTTCTCGTGGCCATGGCGCCCGTCAGTCTTCCCACATGGTTCCGATGAGGAACAGCGGCAGCCCCAAATCCTCCATGAAGACCAAGCAGGCATTCCTCTTGCAGGCCACGCGCCTCACCAAGCTGGCGCGTCACATGTGCCGCGATCTCATCAGGCTGCGCCGGGCCGCGCGCCGCCCCTTTGTGCCCATTAACTGTGGTGCCATAAAGGCGGAGTGTAAGAGCTCTTTAAATTCCTAACTTCAGCCTTGCGTGCAAACGCGCACACACACCCACACTGTCCCACCCGCTCTGTTCCCCGACCACACCTGTCCACATCTCGCTGTCATTCCTCCCCTCCATCTTCCTGTCTTGTACTGTTTTTATTATTATTATAATTATAATTATTGTTATTATATTTTATTTTGGTTTTTGTATTCTCCCCACCCCATTTCCAATAAAGACTGCCTGTCCTCCATATTTTGCGTTTCAATCATCTTTTCAGTTCAAATTCGCTTTTTTTCCCATCATCCTTGTTGACTTGGTTTAAGGGTTTGGTTTTACGATGGACATAAGCACATTTTTAGCACTTCTCTCAGTTTGTTGAAGAGAGTTTTGTATGCACACATTACACACAAAGACTGACAAGATGCCCTATTATGCTTGCTTCACCTTACATTGTAATTATACTTGAAATGCATATCATAGTCTGAGCCTTATATTTATTAAAGCTTTAATGAGAGACTTCAGAGACTTGACTATAAAATATGACTAGGGGTACTGGTTTGTTTAAAGTTTTTTTTTATTTTTATTTTTTTTATTAAATGCTTTTTCCTTTTTTCCTTTTAAGGAAGATGAGCTGTTTTGGTTTTGCATTCTTTTCCCCCTCAATATCATTCCATGCACTCATGTTAGTGTTTTTAATGCTCTTGGCTACTATTGAAGGAATTAGGATATATTTTTGTTGCTTCTAGGTATATTTTGGGGGGATTTTAATATAAATTCGGATTGACACAATATGGAATTTTATGGGAATGTAAATACATTTGTAAATAGTCACTATTACACTGGTCAAAAATGCTTTATGACCTTTAAAGTTGAACGTGTTAGGACGTTTTCAGGACAGTTGGTTCTAGCAGAAGGATCTCTTTGCTTTTGTACTGAACAAACACCCTCTAATGTCGAACTGGGATCTTTCTCTAATTGTTTAGTTTATTTTTCAGAAGATTTTACCCACAACATCATGATTGAACCTTTTGGCCTTTTTAAATTTCATTTCTTTATCCATTATAAAATGTGCAATAATTTTTTTGTTTTGTTTTGACTGAGATCAAATGAATTATTATGATTATTTGTTACATCAACAAAAGAAAGTACAAGAATTCTTAATGGTGCGTGCCAAGATTTGTGGTCGAAATACAGTCCCTGTCAGAATAATCTATAAAGATATGCACCTCCTCAGTGTGGATATCAGTTAGTGTATATGCGTTAATGTCTCAGCTTTAATTTTTGCCATTTCTACTCAACTGCCATCACTGATTGTACTCGAGAGAATGTTAGTCTCTAAGGGAAGAATGTCTTTATTTTATTGAAGCAGAATGGTATACAAAACAATATTTATGTACTATGATGTGGAATAGATAATTGAATTGCTATTATGTGTGCAGCCAGCCAATCAATCATTCAGTAGCTAACACTGACAGGCTTTTCAGAGGAATGCATTTATGTACTGAGATGATGAAGTGTTGGTTAACAAGTAACTCTTCTATTGTGCTTTTCAGTAATGTAAAGATGATGGACTATCAGTCTCATCAATGGTGCAGTTTATCTAATTAGATGTTCAATAACTTGGAAAGAGTCATTTACAAAACGGAGTCATCCAATTGGAACAAGGGTAGACATACATTCCTCTATTGGTTTCAGTTCTTCAGATTTTTAAAAGCTGAAGTTTTTCCTCTTTAAGAGTTTGCACACTAGTCTGTAATTTATCAAAGAGCCGATTTAAAATGCTGAGGAAGTTGGTTCAATGGTGGCAATTGATTAGGACTTTGTGCCTTGGGAAGTGTTACGTTGGCACATAAAGGAGAAATGGCACTAGACCAGCAGTTTTAAAGGGAATAGTATGCGGTTTATGCAATATTTCAAGATTTTTGGGGGTCTTAAATAGTAATCGATTAATTATTTGTCATAGAGCACATGCGAGTTGATGTTAATCAATGAAATCAATGCATCTCTTATATTTTTCAAATCCATCACAAGCTAAAAACCTTTGAAACAAGCCCAAAGATGAGTTTACGGATCATGGTTGCCAGCCTTTGCTCTGAGGACAGCTGTGTCCTCTTGACAGGCACTTGTAAATAGGTCAGTTTTACAGGGAGAGCTCATATCAACAGGGAAAGAGAGCCAATCACCTGCTTAGCATCCATCCAATCACACGTTCCTCTCAGTTTTGCATTGCCGACCTCCCATCATGCGAAACCTCAATTCTATGCTTCCATTCCACCCCATTCTCCACCCCAGACATGTCTGTATGTATCCCCAGCCATAAGAAGTAGTTCTGACATCTGTGTCCTGAAGCACGAGGGACCCGGGTGGGGGCATGCTCTTTGGTTTGTCTCTCTCTTTTATTTTTCTTTGTGTGAATGTCTTGTGGGCAACCAAAACACAAATAAAACCATGGCTGAAACCATCCTATCTGAGTCCTTGTAGTTTCATGTGTCTCGTGTACCTGTCCATCACTCTGTTGCACGCACACCGACAGGCCGAGCAGAGCGTCGATCGTGTGAAATCTCAGACCGCATGAGCTCCATCGGCTCCTGCCGTGCCTTCATGACTTGTGTTTACATGCACACACTCATAAGAAGTCTCTGTGAATGCAACATCACATTTGTTTTCCTCTTTCCAACCTCATTCAACATGCTGGCTTACCAGGTTATGTTCAACATCTTGCCTGCCCATCAGAGACTGTGCATGAAAATCATGGAATAATCAAGTTTTCTCCATCGAAATGTGACATACAAATGAAAATATGAATCATGAGAGTTTAATCAAACACATTCGCAGCCATGAGGATTCAAAGGTGAAGAAAACCGTTTGTTACACACATAAAACTAACGGAGAATCACTCTTTCAGCAAAGGCACAAGTTTCATTCAATTTAAAGAATGGATTTTGTGTCAGTAGATAATGCATCACCCAATTCAGCAATGTTTTTTTTTTCTCCCACAATCGATATATTGTTGAAGAGGTAAAAAAACTGAAGTTATATCGGTCCATCTTCAAGTTTCTCTCCAAGACAACAAGAAGAACTGCCTGAAGAGAACAGCTTTAAACAACTTCCGACTCCTCTGGAGTTTTAATGAATTTTAAAATGAACCGAAGAAAGTTGGAGTGATTTTAATGGGTTCATTGTGGTCAGATCAATGTTCCAGGGTTCAGCGGGAAGAAATTATGTTCACTAGGGCCTAAAGAACGAACAGTGGGGAAAATTTGACTCTGCTTGCTGCTCCCATGAAAATGGTTGTCTGGTCAGAAAGATTAGTCACCACGGGGTTGGTGTATCACTGCAACATCCATCAAGCCAGCCAGTTCAGTATGCCTCATGTTGGTGTCTAAGTGTGAATGTCTCTTTCTTGCTCTTTGACTTGCTTCTATCTCCGTTTGTCTGTTCTGTACTGCCGGTCGATGAATAGATATGATCCGGGTGTCAGAGGGCATGACAGGGCGACCTATGAAGCCCAAATCCTCCCCGAGGAGCACGCTGACCAGCGTCTTGCAGTATCTTGGTGAGCCACGCAACATTAGAGCTGTGTCCATTGAGCTGTAACTCTCAGGTCACATTGAATCTGCTGTCATTTCAGAGTCTCGTCCAGCAACTCATGTTCAGCGGCCTCACCGCACCCCTGGCCTACAGGTGCAGCCCCCACGACGCCTGTTGTCCTCTCTTCCCAGCCATGGCCCACTTGGCATGTTGGGAAAACGGAGCTACCATCACCACAGCCGGGTTGAATCTGCGGAGAGGAGGGCCGGTGCTCCAGGACAAGGTGGGTTTACAGTTAAAATACATGCTTAGATAATATTAAAGATGGATGTCATTATAATATGCTAATACACACCTTTTTTTTCGTCATAGAAAATCCAGCGCATATTGTGGGACCCATTTTGGTAAGTATAAATGACTAGATTCACTGGTATCACTGGGTTAGAATGAAGCAGGAAGGTCTCTAGATATTGGTGTGCTTTCATCAGACTGGAAGACAATAACTTGCTTTCATTTGTGCTGATGAAGCAAATTGTAAAAACATTGCATTTTGCCTAGTTTTTAATTATTTGTTTATTTGAAATTTGGTGAAAGTTGGTGAAAAAGTTTATGAAAGTAAAATATAAGATTTGTTTGTATAACTTTTATTACATAAATCCATACTTCCATTTGTGCTATTTCATGTTTTGTTTTGTTTTGCTTTGCTTTGCTTGTGTGTTTTGTTTAGTTTGGTTGTTTTGTTTTTTTGTTTTTGTATCTTTTCATTGTTTTTTGTGTTGCGTTTTGGTGTGTTTTGTTTGGTTGTTTATGTGTTTTTTGTTTTGTTTCATTTCATTATTTTTGTGTTGTATTTTGTTTAGTTTTGTTTTGCTTTGGTGTTTTGTTTTTTTGTTTGATTTTTGTTTTGTTTGGAGGTTTTTGTTTGATTGTTTCTTGTTTTTTTTGTTTAGTTTCATTGTTTTTGTGTTGCGTTTTGGTGTGTGTTTTGTTTTTTGTTTGGTGGTTTTTGTTTTGTTTTTGTTTGGTTGTTTTTTGTGTTTTGTTTTGTTTTGGTGTGTGTTTTGTTTTTTGTTTGGTGGTTTTTGTGTTTTTGTTTGGTTGTTTTTTGTTTTGGTTGTTTTTTTGTTTTGTTCCATTGTTTTTTGTGTTTTGTTGTGTTTTGTTTTGTTTGTTTTTTGTTTGGTCTAGTTTGGTTTTGTTTGGTTGTGTTTTGTTTTGCTTCGTTTCATTTCATTGTTTTTTGTGTTATGTTTTGTTTGCAAAATAATCATAAAGATGAGTAGGTATGTCCAAACTTTTGATTGACTGAACCTAGACTGAAGCACAAGGACTCTAGGTATTATCGTGTGCTTACATCAGACTGGAAGACAATAACTTACTAGCATTTGTGTTGCTGAGAAAGAGATTCCATCTCATAACATATTCAAATGATACTGTTGATGCTGTGAATTGGTTCAGGTGACAGCTTCAATCTCCAGCCTCTGAGGTTTCCCACAGATTATTGCGGCTGGGTAAAATGGAAATGAGAAGTGAGAGACGGCAAAACAAACACAAAGGCAGTCACTGTTCATAAATGAAATGAATAATGTAAATACAGTGGACGGATCTTCACCTCATTTTTGGCCTGTCATTTCTAAAATAAGAACATTAGAAGTTGCTTTATTATTTCAGTTGTTTATCACTATAGATGTTATTTTTAGTTTTACATGTGGGACCAAACAGTTTATAGGTCCCAGGTTCGGTTTGAACCTAAGACACCAATATAAGAAAACTGATTTGTTATTAAGACTTCTTTTGTGGATTTTGTGATTTTAAGTTCATTAGAGGTCTATGTCATATCTAGTATTTGTTGGGGAGTAACTAAGTTGTGAGAGAGTAACTAAGTTAAGAGACTAAATTCAGGAGAATAAACACAAACAGGGTTATAATAACCTGCTGTCTGTACATTATTCTGCTTATGATATGACTACTTAAAATAAACAAATAAATAAATGCATGGACAGTAAACATTTTAATGTAATTCTTACTTTTTTTTTTAATATTTTACAGCTTTCAATAAGAAAAATAGTCAATTTCAACACAGAAAACAATCAAACTAGCAACAACACAAACAATAATTTTATATATGTGACATTTTATGTGTGTAATATATACATTTTTATTGCTAATGCTCTTCCAACTTATGGTTTTATAGATTTTTATTTTATTGCTTTAACTGGAGTCTCCTGAAGTTCTAGGCATCAATCAAATGTTTTATGCTCTCTATAAAATTAATACTTAAGTCCTCTGAGGGCATTTTGACTGCAGTCGGTAACTCTTTTTGAATCACAAGAACAGGGTATTAAAGTTTAAAAGTATTTGGAAGTAGTTTAAGATGCCCATCTCCTTTGTTTTTTTAGCAGCATAATGGAAGCAGCACCGGTGGCTCTAACCTTCGTGCCAGTGGCCTAATGATCCGTAAGAGACGACCCAACTGGATCGATGCTCCAGATGACAGCTTCTTCCTGGTTTCCCGAGAGACGAGGTGTGCAATCCAAATCTTGCTGTCCATTTTGCCACTATTTCCCATGGCATCGCACTCCTCAAACCTAAACTTGTCATGCCTTGTTCACTAAGGGACACTGAAATACACTGGCCCGTATATAGAGCCTAGAGACAAATTTAATAGAAAACAGCAGGGCAGACACACTCCATGTCAAAAAGGAACCCTTACCTTGTTCTTTCATGATTGGCACCTGCAGAGATTATCCCCTGAGATGGCATGACACATCTGATTACGTTTTCATCATTTTGATTCAACCTTCACCTAAGAGTGACTGATTTTGGTGACAGGATTGGCACATGTGTAATTACTGCATTGGTCATACCCAGTGACAGTGGTGGGTAAGAGGGTCTAAGCCAGAGTTGTCAGTGTAAGAAATGGGCCAGTCAATCTCAGACGTCAGAGTCAATTTTTCACTAACAAAGATCCTATAATTAACAATACCCATGATCTCATTAATCTGTGGTGGCATGGAGAGACAACTGAAAAAAAATGACTTTTGATGCAGATTGAGGTTAGTTTTAATCCAGAGAGATGAGACTCCACAGGTAACTTACTTCACAAACACACATACGCTACCAGTCAAAAGTTTGAGCACACAAGACTGATTTCAATTATTCTCGTGATCCTAAAACCTGTTAATGCTTAAAATTAGTTTTCTAGACAAATTGTCAGTTTAATTTTTCAATTTTATAAAGATTACATTTTGCCTAGTATTTATTTATTTATTTGAAATGGACAAGTTGATGAATAACTTATTGGTTTAACTTTTATGTTAAATTCAATTAAATCACATACTTCCATTTTTGTTATTTCATAGTTATGCTACATTTTTTGCTTCCTTTTTGCAATCGTTTTTTGTTTTGGTTTGTTTTGCTTTGCTATGCTTTGTTGTTATGTTTGTTTTGAGCTTTGTTTTGCTTTTGTTTATTTTAAGGTTTGTTTTACGTTTTTGTTTTGCTTTGCTTTGTTTGGTTTTTTATTTAAGGTTTGTTTTGAGTTTTGTTTTCTTTTAAGTTTTGTTTAGTTTTTTTGTTTAGTTAAGTGTGTCCAAACTTTTGATTGCTAGTGTACTTGTCTTATTACCTTGCAGAGATACAGATTTTTGTGAATTGTCTTTTTTATGTTCTTATAACAATGTATAGGCATAGCAAAATATATCAGCAGTGATGTTTAGACTGAAGATGGTCTCCACAGCCATCCTCCATCAATTCTCAGTAATATGGAGTAAAGATTAACTTGATATTTGCTGTTAATTCTCAGTCAACTGAAATGAAATATTAAAGGATTAAGAGCCGCAGACTTTATTGGCTCACTTTTTACCAACTATGTAAGACTGCATGAATTTTACACATTCACATGCTAATGATTGACATCCCTGTTTGCAGTGAGTTTAAAGTACAGACTGGATGTGAAGTGTGTCTGAAGTTCTAGTTACATTCAACTAAAAATAAACTAGAGTTAATTAATTACAAATAAAGATAATTTGTTTTGAGCAGGGGAAATTGGACACGATTTGCCCTGTTGTATCATGGATCAAAGTGTTTTTTGACTACCTTTTTAGTGACTGTTTGCTTGTCTCGTTTTGTTGCTGCAGCTGTTAGACACCTGATCATGGTAAGATCGCATGCACCGTACACAAAGGCTAAACCACATTACCTGTGGAGTCTTGCAAAATGTATGAAATGTATAACCAAAAGAGACACTCAATTAAAGGAGTAGTTCACTTCAGAATTAAAATTTCCTGTTCATTTACTCACCCCCACGTCATCCAAGATGTTCATGTCTTTCTTTCTTCAGTCGAAAAGAAAGTAAGATTCCAGGATTTTTCTCCATATAGTGGACTTAAATGGGGTCCAACGGTTTGAAGGTCCACCTACATGATCCCAGATGAGGAATAAGGGTCTTATCTAGCAAAACGATCGGTCACTTTCTGAAAAATATAAAAATTTAGATACTTCTTAACCACAAATGCTCCTCTTGCTCACTCGTGAAATAGGCGGAAGTATCGCGGTAAAACTCAAATCGTCCGACATCGTTGCTTTACCTTTTTTTGTGAAGGGTGTCTGACTTAGTCTTTGCACGTTCTCTTTGTAAACACTTGATTGGCACTTTTGCCTACGTCACGTGTGACCTTTCCAATGTGATGACATAATGCGTGGCGCATCACAGATCAGTGGAAGAAGAGCATTTGTGGTTAAAAAGAAAGAAAATGACTGATTGTTTTGCTAGATAAGACCCTTATTCCTTATCTGGGATCGTGTAGAGCCCTTTGAAGCTGCATTAAAACTGCAATTTGGACCTTCAAACCGTTAGACCCCATTGAAGTCCACTATATGGAGAAAAATCTTTAATTTCTTTTTGACTGAAGAAAGACAGACATGAACATCTTGGATGACGTGGGGTTGAGTAAATTATCAGGAAATTTTCATTCTGAAGTGAACTACTACTTTAACCTGTACACTTAATATAAAGCCCCATCCTGGTGGCTTTTGACACCTCAACCTGCAAAATGTGTTTTATGCTTAATGTGGATCAGATAAATAGAAGTCAGATAGTCATAATAGTTCACCCACAGCAGCAAGGGGTTTGGTTTTAATATCTTTGGCATTGAGAAGTAGATGTGAGCTGAAGCTCGAAGACAAATGCCTCTCCATTACAGCCACATCCATATGAGCCATGACTTGCACAGCTCCCTATGGCCTCCAGCACTGGAGCGGATGCTAGGCTAAATTTAGTGCCCCTGCTCTGAAAGATTAGCCTTTAACAAGGCAGGAGACCCAGAGACAAATGGGATCTGGTCTGTGCCTGAGCCTGGTTCTCTTTTCGGTTTTACGCCATCATCACACTCTGTCAGGAGTCTCTTTCACATTTAAATTGCAATCAGTTACATTCAGATGTTTGAGTTGATGTTAAAATAGATAGTCAACTGAAACCTTCACATTTGAATGTTTCTCACTGTAGTATTTGTAGAATTAAAGGTTTGCGGTCGCTTTGCAAAAGAACTGATCAGATCCATCAGTGCAAAAGCATGCAGTCTAATCACATTAGGCTGTGTGGTGGAAAAATAGGTCTTTGTGTTAATTTAGTGTCATTTATGAAGTAAACAGATGCTATAAATGCAAGTACACGTACACAGAACATTCTAGATTGTCATTATATATTTCTTGTTCGAGTTAACGGTGCTTTCATTAAGGGCTGTCCCTTGTGTATGCCTGTAGGCCTCATTCATTTTGCATGAACATTAGACCCAGGCGATTCTTTCATTTCTCTTTTTGTTATATGGACCTGATCATGAGTAGAACCTTATTTATGTCACTAAGCCATGTTGATGTATATTATTTTGCTTAATAATCACAAGCTCTTATATCTGTAACATGTGCCAAACTAAACACAATTGTATTGCACACAGGAAAACCATAACCAATCCTAGTTTAACTTTCTTTCTTGATATTTTTATAAGTAATCACGTTCATTGTCCCCTTACATTGCAAAGCTTGCAAAATATGATACAGCATGTTCTTCTTGTTTTAGAAATATCCTGTGCACACAAACTATTGCACAACACAGGGGGTTCCGTGATAGTTTCATGAGCTTTCTAAATTATTGCAGTGACTTTCTATAGTCAAAGTTTAATTTGAATGAATATATCAAAATATATGCTGATATAGGCTATATATTTAACTTTGATATAAGATTTTAATATTTTTTGAAAGAAGCATCTTATGCTGACTAATGGCTGGTTCACACCAAGAACAATAATTATAGAGATAACTATAACGATAACTATATTAGTGCCCACACCAAAGCACAATATCATTCTGTTTATTTTAACCCCGCGCTGCAGTTTTGTTGCCTGCCGCTTTAAATGCTCGAGCGCGTTAAGGCAGGAAGGATTCTGATTGGTTGTCAATGTTTTTGTTGTTTATCAGCTGGAAAAAAATAATTCTGAAAGTGATTCCAACGATATCGTTATAGTTGTTGTGTGGACTATTCTTTTATATTTAAAACGATTTTTAGAACTACATATTTATGGTTATCATTATAGATATCGTCCTTGGTGTGAACGAGCCTTCAGGCTGCATTTATTTGTTTAAAAACATCAGTAGCCTAATACTGTGAAATATTCTTACAATTTAGGATAACTGTTTTCTATTATATTTATTTTATATTTTATTTAATTGTTAAAAACATTAGCTTATTTAGCTAATGTATATATACTATATATATACACACAAATATTTATCCAGCTCAGCCATAAATCATACCAAAACAAAAAAAAGGACCAAATGTTTTGTTAAATGTAAGTTTTGCATGATGACATTCCCAAAGACAATGATATGTTATGTTTTATTTTACTGTTCCTCTCAGGAAAGCCAGGAGGCTGCTCTCCCGTTCACAGTTAAGAAGAGCATGTAGACAACCATGTGAGCAGATCAGCCTGCGCAGGGTCCCCCAGGGGCCAGCGCAGATACCTGTACTGGCGCCCCCTCACCCCAGTTTACGGATGCGAGGTCCAATCGTCATCCATGACTGACCCTCATCTGCATTGTTCTCCCCAGTCTGTCAGTTTATCATTTCCTTTTTACGTTTGGAGTTTCATTTGCAGTTTCTGATTTGCTTATTCCTCTTATTCTACTTCTTCTTGAACTTTCGCTTCCTCCTCTGGGCAAAAGGCTCACAATAATAAAGCATTTAGCTAATAACCCACCCAATAAAAAAATAATACTTGTATATTCAGCACCTCCTTGGCTGGCAGATTAAGGCTCTCGTTTCAATATCTTTCTAAGTACCGAATGCTCATTAAGTTTCAATACAAGCTCAACTTAAACACTTTTACCTAGCAGCAACTAATAATGTCGGCTCTAAAAATCTGTGGGAACTAAACTTACAGGGTTCCACAAATGTGTATCATGTACAGATCAATGCTGATGCTGACAATTCAACAGACTCTTTTGAGAAGTGTTAGTGTACTCTTTGTAAATTCAGTTAGCTCTGCATTGAATGGTTTCCTTTATTTCTCTGTATCTTCTGTGCGTATCATGACAAGTACAAGTTTGTGAGCTGTTTTTATATTGTATTCATGCGAGGACTGGATTGTATGTTGAGTTTACTGGCTAATTGGTGGTTTTAATTGAGAGCATGTTTCAATAGATTCTTTTAACTGGAGATGTTGTAATGATTTGTGGAAGTCAAAGCAGTCTTTGCAACTCTTAAATATTCATCCAATGTTCCCCTGGACATTAAAGACTCTTTCAGATGCCAGTAATACCTTTTGGATTTTTGTAAGGAATTTATTTATTGGCTTGGGGGTGCTAAGAAAGCCAATCACCAATTGAAATGAGAAATTGACCCTTGACATAAGTAATAATTAAAATTTGGCTAAGGGAATATTCATTATCCTGGCTGTGTATATAGCATGTGACAGTGAAACAATAAGCTATTTTGTTTTCAATGCCTCATACATTTATGTTGTATTTCATTGTATGTCACACATTTACTGAAAAAATGCTAAATAAAAAGCGCAGTACAGATTGTACGTCTGTGTAATAGTGCAAAAAGCAATTGATGATGCATGTTGGTTATAAAAACAAGCAGAAAATCAAAACGATGTGCAGCATACCATATAGACATTATATAGAAAATATAGGGTCAAGCCGATCTTAAAGGGATAGTTCAAATGATTATTCTGTCATCATTTTCTTTACCCCATGTCGTTCTAAAACTGATGTATAACAAAAAAGGTTTTTGAAAAATACAATGAACACAATAGGGTTGCGGTTTTGGACCACATTGACTTAACCCTTAAACGCATACCTCGGTCTTTAGTGACCCGGGACGTCATTCACTAGCTACCCTTCTCATTCATTTTTTTAAAGTTAGACATCGAACTTCTTAATATTCCTTAATCAATTCATTATAACCAATATAACAAGAAAAAAATTATAAAATTATAAAAAACAATGCCTGTTTTCCTATTAATTTTTTGTAAAAACTGTATAGGGTCGCTAACGACCCGAGGTGTGTAACAGTGCAAGTATACTTTTTCTGCACAACAATAATTTAATCTTTTAATGACTGAATAAGTGCAATTGAATAAGTGTATCAATGTCTGATACACAATGATGAAGTGACATTTCACTCATAGTTACCGCAGACAGAAAACAAAAGAATAGGAGGAATCATCAACAAAACTTGAAATGGCTCAGTGATTTACTGCAGAGCAAGTACTGAATTCAATCAGATATTAGTGTCACTGTCACTTGATGGTGGATCTGGTGAAGAAGCTGTCAGCGATCAAAATATTGAGCTTGAAGATGTTGAAAATGATAGTTTTGAGAATATGTTAGCGATCACGAATATGAGCCAGATGCTGAATGTACTGAGAAATGAGCTCTGACGAGGACAGTGATGATGAATATATAAAAAATCTGCTCAAACTGAACCCTTCCAAGCTCCAAAAGAACAAAATATGCTTTATTTTATTCTTCTGTATTGTTACGCTAATATCAGGAGATATTATTGCGAGAGGTAGAGATCCATTCGTGTTAGATATAGATCCTGGTCGCTAAAGACCCAAATATGTAATAATGATTGGTGAAACGTTCATGCATTTAAGGGTTAAATGGACAAAAACAGTTGAAACATTCTTGAAAATATTGTCTTTATTTTTCCAGAAAAAAGTCATACAGGTTTGGATCAACATGAGGGGTGAGTAATTGATGAATGACTTTTCCTTTTTGATGAACTATCCCTTTAAGACAAATTTTATTTTCATTCTCCCAATTGCAATAATTGTAACAAACAACAGTTTCTCAGGTAGATTAAGGTTTTCTTCTTTTCGTCTTCGCACTCATCTGGAACTTTGTCAGCCCCAATGAGTTGGTTTTGCCTTTTAGGGTGTCGCGGAACCAAGCGTTAATGTGACAGTAGATGACTGGATCCAGTGCACAGTTCATGTAGGATAAAGCTAAAGAGGCATGAAGACATACTGTGAGGGATTTAGAACAGGGAAACACTTGAAGGAAGATGCCAAAAGTGACTGTAGGTAGGAAACACAGAACAAACATGATCACAAGAAACAGAAGCAATCTCACCGCCCGCTTCACCCTACGGTGTGCCCCCTTTGACTGGCAACTGTGGACGTGAGAGAAAACACGCACAAAACTGAAGACCACAAGTGTGAACGCTAGCAGGACCTCTATCAGCTGTATTGAATTATATATCCTCATTTGAACCGACGGCCATGTCCAGGAGAGATAACTATGGCATGTGAGTTTTGAAGAGTTTTTCTGTGATGGGAGAACCAGATTCAAGGCAGGGGGAAGGTGAAGAAGTAGAACACCCACCCAAACTGTGATAACCAACACTATTGCTTGTCTCACACTCATTCGACAAATGCGATGGTGTGGGTGAAGTATCCTGAAGAAGCGGTCCACAGCTAAAATTGACATGAAAGCCATGCTTGTTGAGTAGTTTACAGATATAATATACAGAATGAGGCGGCAAAAGGATTCACCAAATATCCAGTCTTCACCACGAAAGAGATAATCTATGCGGAAAGGCAGCCCAGTGAGGAGTAGGAGGTCAGATATTACCAAACAGAAGAGATACACATTGCAAGCTTTCCATGGAGACTTGAAGAACAAAATCCACAGAGCAAACACAATTCCAGGCAACCCAAAGATGAACTCCAAAATGAGAATGTGCTTCAAAATGGAAGACAAAATGGTCTGAGGTTCCACGCAGGATGTGCCGTTACTCATGATGAAAAGCAGTGTGACCTTGTAACCTAAAAGGTCATTAATATTGTGTTAACAAAGTTAGTAAGTAAAACACAGAAAAATCTTGATATACACATCAGTGTCGCACATTTATCATTTACTATTAAACTTTATGGGTGAGCAGGGAACAACCTAGTTTTCCTGAAATGCTAGTATGACTAAACTTAGTGTATTTACTAGTTCCCAATACAAAACTATAGAGGAAAAACTGCACCAAATTCAAAAACCTATGGAAGATATCACTGAACATTTAGTTAACCATAGCAAAAATAAATTACTCAATTAAGCACATTTTTCATCTCAATTTTTAAATCAAGACAAATCTGCTAGTATTTGAATATCTAATCTGTTCTTGTTTAGATGGGCTAGTTCTTTAATGCTAGCTAACTAGCAGAAAACACTATAATAATGAAACAAGAACACATAATTGTACAAGATGTGTGAAATTAATGTGTAAAAAAGAGAAATAGGCTACTCTGAAGCCCAAGTGGATTTTACACTACTTTGAGTTAGGCAGCGCAATACAAAAATGTTGTCCAGTTCTGCTCAGTTAATAGTGAATTCTTGAGTAATAAATCCCCCCAAATTATGATTTATTAATTCTTAGTCCCTAATTTGTCCATCTCTGGCAAAAGAATAAAGAATAGACTATAATCAAAGTAAATTAAAAGCATTTTCAGACATACCAAACGATCAGGGCAGGAGTTATCGTTATTGTGGAGGAGATACCACTGTCTGCAAAGACCATAGGGCAGAGACACGGAAGATCAAATTATCTTTACGTTTTTTAAGAGTTATTTGTTGAGATCGCAAAGCAGTAGGCTATTCACATCATATTCTCGGTATGCGGTGAATTTCTGAATTTCTGAATTTTTGTCGAAATGTGATGTCACTTCAGGGTAGGAGACATGACGTCAAAACCCGGAAAACTATTTCGCCGGTGGTTCCCTGGAGATGTTCTTATGGGTTTCTTATCTTAATGATGGGGTTTTATCAACAATTTCTTTCTCTCTCAGGGACTGTATCTTCGTATAGAGATTTCCATTTGGTTGTGAAAAGCATCTAAATGGCTTAGAAATAGCAATTCACCCGGAAGGTCCGGAAGTCTCCCGCATATTGATAGCGGCTCTCTGACGGCCCACAAAGTATATACAATATCCCGGAAATCGAGCGAGCGAGAGAGAAAGCTTGTTTCCATTTGGTAAAATATGGGTAAAATGCGTTTTCGAACTTGTGAACCGATTACAAGTGACAAGTGGTCAGCCAACGCATCACCGTTACACATAATGACTGTGAGACCTGTGGAGACCTTTTTTTTTTTCTTTTTTTTTTTTACAGTCTATGGTGGATACAGTCTACCCTCGCCTCTTTTTTCGTCACACTCACTTTTTTTCTACAAAGTTAAAACTATTTTATGACTCATTAAATGCAATTATTAGAAATAAGAAATGTATAAAACATCTAGCTATTTTTTTTTAAAACATGTATTTTTTTATTATTATTAAGAACTGTAATTATATGAGTGCTGGACAGGACTTTTATTCTTCTTCTTGTTTATTTATTTTATTTTGTTGTGAAACCTTGTGCTTCCATAGAAATGGGCTTCCATACAATTGTGAGTTTATATCTTAGAATTGTGACTTTATATCATGCAATTGTGAGTTTATATCTCAGAATTCTGACTTATATCACGCAATTGTGAGTTTATATCTTAGAATTGTGACTTTATATCATACAATTGTGAGTTTATATCTTAGAATTGTGACTTTATATCATGCAATTGTGAGTTTATATCTCAGAATTCTGACTTATATCACGCAATTGTGAGTTTATATCTTAGAATTGTGACTTTATATCATGCAATTGTGAGTTTATATCAGAATTCTGACTTATATCATGCAATTGTGAGTTTATATCTCAGAATTCTGACTTATATCACGCAATTGTGAGTTTATATCTTAGAATTGTGACTTTATATCACGCAATTGTGAGTTTATATCTTAGAATTGTGACTTTATATCATGCAATTGTGAGTTTATATCTTAGAATTGTGACTTTATATCACGCAATTGTGAGTTTATATCTTAGAATTGTGACTTTATATCACGCAATTGTGAGTTTATATCTCAGAATTCTGACTTTATATCACGCAATTGTGAGTTTATATCTCAGAATTGTGACTTTATATCACGCAATTGTGAGTTTATATCTCAGAATTCTGACTTATATCACGCAATTGTGAGTTTATATCTTAGAATTGTGACTTTATATCACGCAATTGTGAGTTTATATCTCAGAATTCTGACTTATATCACGCAATTGTGAGTTTATATCTTAGAATTGTGACTTTATATCATGCAATTGTGAGTTTATATCTTAGAATTGTGACTTTATATCACGCAATTGTGAGTTTATATCTCAGAATTCTGACTTATATCACGCAATTGTGAGTTTATATCTCAGAATTGTGACTTATATCACGCAATTGTGAGTTTATATCTTAGAATTCTGACTTTATATCACGCAATTGTGAGTTTATATCTTAGAATTGTGACTTTATATCACGCAATTGTGAGTTTATATCTCAGAATTGTGACTTTATATCACGCAATTGTGACTTTATATCTCAGAATTCTGACTTTATATCACGCAATTGTGAGTTTATATCTTAGAATTGTGACTTTATATCACGCAATTGTGAGTTTATATCTCAGAATTCTGACTTATATCACGCAATTGTGAGTTTATATCTTAGAATTCTGACTTTATATCATGCAATTGTGAGTTTATATCTCAGAATTGTGACTTTATATCACGCAATTGTGAGTTTATATCTCAGAATTCTGACTTATATCACGCAATTGTGAGTTTATATCTTAGAATTCTGACTTTATATCACGCAATTGTGAGTTTATATCTTAGAATTGTGACTTTATATCATGCAATTGTGAGTTTATATCTCAGAATTGTGACTTTATATCACGCAATTGTGAGTTTATATCTCAGAATTCTGACTTATATCACGCAATTGTGAGTTTATATCTTAGAATTGTGACTTTATATCATGCAATTGTGAGTTTATATCTTAGAATTGTGACTTTATATCACGCAATTGTGAGTTTATATCTTAGAATTGTGACTTTATATCACGCAATTGTGAGTTTATATCTCAGAATTCTGACTTTATATCACGCAATTGTGAGTTTATATCTTAGAATTGTGACTTTATATCATGCAATTGTGAGTTTATATCTCAGAATTCTGACTTATATCACGCAATTGTGAGTTTATATCTCAGAATTCTGACTTATATCACGCAATTGTGAGTTTATATCTCAGAATTGTGACTTATATCACGCAATTGTGAGTTTATATCTTAGAATTGTGACTTTATATCACGCAATTGTGACTTTATATCTTAGAATTGTGACTTTATATCACGCAATTGTGAGTTTATATCTCAGAATTCTGACTTTATATCACGCAATTGTGAGTTTATATCTTAGAATTGTGACTTTATATCATGCAATTGTGAGTTTATATCTCAGAATTCTGACTTATATCACGCAATTGTGAGTTTATATCTCAGAATTCTGACTTATATCACGCAATTGTGAGTTTATATCTCAGAATTGTGACTTATATCACGCAATTGTGAGTTTATATCTTAGAATTCTGACTTTATATCACGCAATTGTGAGTTTATATCTTAGAATTGTGACTTTATATCACGCAATTGTGAGTTTATATCTCAGAATTGTGACTTTATATCACGCAATTGTGACTTTATATCTCAGAATTCTGACTTTATATCACGCAATTGTGAGTTTATATCTTAGAATTGTGACTTTATATCACGCAATTGTGAGTTTATATCTCAGAATTCTGACTTATATCACGCAATTGTGAGTTTATATCTTAGAATTCTGACTTTATATCATGCAATTGTGAGTTTATATCTCAGAATTGTGACTTTATATCACGCAATTGTGAGTTTATATCTCAGAATTCTGACTTATATCACGCAATTGTGAGTTTATATCTTAGAATTCTGACTTTATATCACGCAATTGTGAGTTTATATCTTAGAATTCTGACTTTATATCATGCAATTGTGAGTTTATATCTCAGAATTGTGACTTTATATCACGCAATTGTGAGTTTATATCTCAGAATTCTGACTTATATCACGCAATTGTGAGTTTATATCTTAGAATTGTGACTTTATATCACGCAATTGTGAGTTTATATCTCAGAATTCTGACTTATATCACGCAATTGTGAGTTTATATCTTAGAATTGTGACTTTATATCATGCAATTGTGAGTTTATATCTTAGAATTGTGACTTTATATCACGCAATTGTGAGTTTATATCTTAGAATTGTGACTTTATATCACGCAATTGTGAGTTTATATCTCAGAATTCTGACTTTATATCACGCAATTGTGAGTTTATATCTCAGAATTCTGACTTTATATCATGCAATTGTGAGTTTATATCTCAGAATTCTGACTTATATCACGCAATTGTGAGTTTATATCTTAGAATTCTGACTTTATATCACGCAATTGTGAGTTTATATCTTAGAATTGTGACTTTATATCACGCAATTGTGAGTTTATATCTCAGAATTCTGACTTTATATCACGCAATTGTGACTTTATATCTCAGAATTCTGACTTTATATCACGCAATTGTGAGTTTATATCTCAGAATTGTGACTTTATATCACGCAATTGTGAGTTTATATCTCAGAATTCTGACTTATATCACGCAATTGTGAGTTTATATCTTAGAATTGTGACTTTATATCACGCAATTGTGAGTTTATATCTCAGAATTCTGACTTTATATCACGCAATTGTGAGTTTATATCTTAGAATTGTGACTTTATATCATGCAATTGTGAGTTTATATCAGAATTCTGACTTATATCACGCAATTGTGAGTTTATATCTCAGAATTCTGACTTATATCACGCAATTGTGAGTTTATATCTTAGAATTCTGACTTTATATCACGCAATTGTGAGTTTATATGTTAGAATTCTGACTTTATATCACGCAATTGTGAGTTTATATCTTAGAATTGTGACTTTATATCACGCAATTGTGAGTTTATATCTCAGAATTCTGACTTTATATCACGCAATTGTGACTTTATATCTCAGAATTCTGACTTTATATCACGCAATTGTGACTTTATATCTCAGAATTGTGACTTTATATCACGCAATTGTGAGTTTATATCTCAGAATTCTGACTTTATATCTCACAATTTTGAGGAAAAAAGTCAGAATTCTGAGATAAAAAGTCGCAATTCTGAGATATAAACTCGCAATTGTATGGAAGCCCATTTCTATGGAAGCACAAGGTTTCTCAACAAAATAAAATAAATAAACAAGAAGAAGAATAAAAGTCCTGTTTTTATTTTTTTATTTAGTGGCGGAAACGGGCTTCCATAATTTTGGCCATCTGAACATACAGGAGAGAAAAAAAGAACAATGATTTGCTAAAAAAGAAAAATAACGAAGGAAAAATAAAAGAATATAGAAAAAAGACCATGAGGGTAAGAGTGAAAGCGTGTACAAATTAAAGTAATTACAAATTGAGGTTGTTTTACTTGCTTTCTTATTTACTGAGGATGATGTGTTAAGGTACATTTTAAATTCGTTCAGAAAACTTGTATGGATATAGAATTTGCCAAGAAAATAATTTATAACAAAGCAAACTTTTTTAAGTGTGGTGTGAGTGAAATTATCCAAAAATAATGTATTTAAAGGTTACTGATATATCTTACTGCTGTATATTAATTATCTTTAATAAATGTGTCAATATTTTTTCATAGTTGTTCAGTATAGAAAGATGACCAAAATGAACGATAAACAGTTTCTATGTGGACTTGCCAAATGAGCATCTTGTGTCAATATTAATTTTATATTTAATCATAAAACATTTACTAGGGTAATATGAGAAACCGTGAGAACATACGCCTCTATCTTATTTGAAAGAGGCTCATGAGCTGTGTTATTGCACTGAGCCGCCGGAGCTCCAGTGGCGCAATCGGTTAGCGCGCGGTACTTATACAGCAGTACAAAGCAGAGCAATGCCGAGGTTGTGAGTTCGAGCCTCACCTGGAGCAGAGTTTTGCACGATGACAAAATAGGTGGGTCTCTGCTCAACGCGTAATAACTATGGTCAACAGGCCCAAATTTGTCACTTATCTAAGCACTCATCTAAGACAGCTCTAGAATGTCATAGCTCACAGTGCTACGTAAGGCTGTTATTGAGCTGTAAATGTGTGGACCTTCGAAGGAAGTGCGTTGTGTGTGAACAAACAAGAACAATGTATTTGGCGTTAATGGCGGAAAGTAGCCTCTAAGGGGCAGCATTGACTTGGTAGACGTTCGCCACTTGTGAAAAACACAACGCTCTGAACTTTACTCTGAAGTGTGTGAGTCTGAGAGGGGTAAAGTGTGTTCAGGAATGGCCATTCTATTTTGTTTTATTATTTATTTTCTAGTCCTTTTATTTTACATCCGGATAGGATACCTGTGTGTATTCTTCACAGTGAAAATGCTTCAAGCATTTATATTGACAGTTAAATACAGTGTTTTCATTGCCACCTTTCCTTTTGATTATTTAACTTAATGGTTGTCTTTTTAAAAGTCTATTTTTCTTCACAGGATTTGGAGGTGTGAGTTGGATGATGGTGCGCAGAACCTGATTTCGCCAAGTGCAACATGTTCCTGGATCAACATCTTTGTTGACCCTGGAACAACATTGCAATCAACCAATCAGATTGGCGGGACGTTTACAGTTTAGGCTTACTAGGGTGTGGTGCTTCTGCATTAGCGTTATTCACAACATGTCCCTCTGATTTTAGGGACAAGTTATGGGTAGGGTTGGGTTTAGGGTTAGGGATATGGTTAGGAAGGATTCAAGTTTTGGACAGGAATGTTGTTCCAGGATCAACAAAACATGTTGTCTAATGCTACAATATCAAGACATGCATTTTAGTCATCTATAAACATCTCATCAGTCATCACATCAATGATTTCATATGGTTCTGTTTAAATTTATGTTCTTGGCGCACATTTTACATGTAAACAGCACATTTACATATAAACAAGACAGCCTTGTCAAATCTTTTGGTCTGATCAGATTTCATCTTAGCTCTACCACTGCCAAAACTGTCATGTCAAAATCCCACAAAACAACTGGATCTTGATTGAGAAACAGTCATAGAGCAGAATTCTGGAATAAATTATTTCACATGCTTTTTGATTACAGTCTCTTTTATAGCAGGAGTTATAGCATTGACAGCTAACAAGATGCAGACTATCTATCTATCTATCTATCTATCTATCTATCTATCTATCTATCTATCTATCTATCTATCTATCCCTCCTCCATCCATCCATCCACCCATCCATCCATCCATTGATCCATTTATCCATCCATCCCTCTTCCATCCATCCATCCATCCATCCATCCATCCCTCCCTCCCTCCCTCCCACCCTCCCTCTGTCCATCCATCCATCCATCCATCCATCCATCCATCCATCCATCCATCCAATCAATCCATCCATCCATCCATCCATCCATCCATCCATCCAATCAATCCATCCATCCATCCACCCCTCTACCTATCCATCCATCCACCCCTCTATCTATCTATCTATCTATCTATCTAACCCTCCCTCCACCCACCCACCTATCTATCTACCATCTATCTATCTATCCAAAATTATTATAATAATTTCTAATTATTATTTATAAACATATTTAATATCCAAAACACCATATATTTTTCAAATGAATTACTTTGTTTCTCAGTATAAATGCTTAGCACTTGAGAAGCCCTGAACTCAACAAGAAAAAAGAGAGGGGGAAAATGCCTTCATGTGCGGAATGAATGACCATCTTTAACTTCTCAAGTTTTATTTTATTGCCTTGTCACGGCTCATGGATTACCATTAAAGTGCAATCAGCATGAGTGCCTGTGTATGAGTGTGAACCTGTGCTTGTAAAGTGTGTGAGCGTGTGTTTGAGTGAACACATTGAGTAATCAGTGGTTAAAGAAAGGAGAACTTTGTGGGAACAAAATTTGAAAAATAGGTTTAGGCACATTTTTTTTTTTTTTTTTTTTTTGAAGAGAAGGAGAGAAAGAAAGTAGATAGAGGAAGCAAGATAATGGAGAGAAGAACACACGCACACACAATGAAGGAGGCTGAGTGGATTGTCTGGATCAGATTTCTGTGGTAATGGTTGGGTGGGTCAGTGGTTAAACTGCTCTCACAAACACATTCCAGAGCTGAGGCAGAGCGCATCTGGTGTGCAAGTGCAGACAAGCAGAGCCAAGAGCTTCCTTGCAGCACCTCTCTCTCTCTCTCCCTCTCTTTCTCTCTCTTCCTCTTGGGCTCCCTTTCCACATCTTTCTTTTTTCTTGAATTCCTTAACAACATGGTTAACCCTCATGTTCTGTTTGAGGTCTCAAAGACCCCAGGACCATTTTAATAGCTAAAAAAACATGTGACATGAAGTACAAGGTTTTCTAATCTTATCGGAATAGCATGCTTCAAATGTCCTCCATTAAAAATTTGACATTACTTATGCTACATTTTTGGGTCTTGAAATGACAACATTAACAAACTGAAACGTGTGTTCCCACTTTGTAGTAAAACATAGGCATATAAAAATTAATAAAAAAAATAAAGCAATGAGGGTTAACTAAGAAGGTTCTTAGCGCTTTGTTCTGGTTGCCCATCTGTGATTCATGAAAACCTAGTCGTCATAAATCTTCACATGGGATTTAGTGCTAGTTAACCCGTTTAGTGCATCTGTTACTCATATGTGTCCTTCAGTGGTATGTCTATAATATACGAGCCATTTACACAACGCATAAAATCAGCTTTAGCTCCTTTACACAAACACACATGTGCCATTACCCATAATGCCCTGTCAACAGGCTGCTGGAGTTCCTGTCTGGGGAAATAAGGGTTTAGATGAGGGAATTGATGCTTGGGCCTGAATGTCAGTGCTTTTTGTCCTTACTTTAGCTTAAAACGGAACAGTTATGTATAGTGCAGTTATGAGTTACTCAATCTTACTCATATCAGCACACGCAGCAACCTTCTGCACATCAACTGATTTTTCGATATGACTTGTGTCAAGATGTGTTTTGTTAGGTAGAGTACTTCCATTTAACTGAAGGACATCATAGAGACATTCTTCACTTACTTGTTTGCATTGCTTATGTTGTGTTTTCTCTCAGCAACAGTAATGAGACCCTTGGAACATTTCGGTTCTGTTTTCTCTCACTTTGGCGGAGTCTCTAACAGCTGCTTCGGTGATTTGTGCATACAACATTCTGTTCTTCCCCTCCTCCGCCGAGGCACTCTGTGCTTCTTCTTTTCACGCTTTCTTTAAGCATCCTAGTTTGAGTTCAATTTCTTCACTTTCACAGATGAAATCTTTATTCAGCCACATAGGGGGGCATCTGGTTTTCATTATAAGTGTGACTCACAGATAAATTGGAGAACTATGCAGTGAAATTCCTGATTAAAACCTTGGCAGGCTTTTTAATTCTCTCAGAGTCTTGAATCTAGGGAAAAAAATATGCCATTTTCACATTTAACCCTCAAAGTTGAGTCTTTTGACCACAGAAGCACATTGTCTTGGATTTCTGCCTTCCAAAAAGGCAGAATTCTTGGCCAAACAACCCCCCAAAAAAACATGACATGACATTGTCCAAACCGCCTTGCGAAAAAGAATGTTAGGAGTAATTTAATATTTACACAAAGTAGTGAAAACCGACACGCCAAACTGGCCGGATTAAACTTTGAGATGTAACGTTGCTTTCTGCATGATGTAAATTACATGCTATCATAATCACTCTCTTCTTATCTGTTTTTTTTTCTCCCAGTGACTGAACTTCATTCCCTCTTACCCTTATTTGAGCCAAGACAACCTGCGTCAAACATATCACTGAGGAATGCTTCAGAGAGGACTTTTAATCAAAGCTGCAAATGTTTTTCTAGAAATGCATGGTTGAAAGTAATAGGACTCACATGGATTCCGGTCAAATGGACGTTTTGGACATCTATCTCTAAAATCAAGACTTTTGCTTCCTATATGTTTAAAGTGTGAAGACAACATTTCCACGGAGCTGACAGCACGTTGGATAACATCTTGAGCACTGTCCATTGCTCCTCTGATATAACTGTTGTCATACTCGTCATGCCATGTCATCTCATCTCAGTGTCTGACAGGTTTCAGCATGTGCTAAACTGATAAATGCCTCATAGAAATGAAATACATGCAGGTTTCCAGACAATTATGCTTGCTGTTCTTGTCAATTCCTGTGGATGAGAGTGTGTGAATAAGGATGATGTTCCTGGAGAATGTGGTTTCTGTGGCCAGTGAAAGAGGGTCTGAACTAGCAGTCACTGAGCCATGGTGTTTCCAGAGGAGGACATGAAGTTCCTGTCCCTCCAAATGCTTGGGAATAAGTAGCCGCCAAGCTGTGGCTCCAACAGACATTATATTCTGCCTTTTTTCACCCTTCAGGCTGCAATTATGACTAATTTTAGATCCGCTGAGTAACAGGCAGAGAGGTCAAATGTCCACGGTTCATATTTTGAGCTCTGAATAAATGTTGGTCATTTGAGAAACCACATTTGCCTCAATCTCCCTCTCTCTCACTATGCTACCATCTCTTCTCCCTGTACAGGGAATATGAATGAACTGTTTTGTCAGTCACCCATTACATACAGTACTTGCCAAAGGTAAATGAGGCTATATAAATTTATGTTAACACAATTTTATTCGTTAACGAAATGGCTTTACATGCTTCTGCTTCTTTCATCTGAAAACAAAAACTATCTTAGGCCGGATGCTCAATTGTAAGGGTGATGTTGCCCAACTGCAAACATCTTGGACGCACAGAGATTCCCATGGTTGTTGTTTATTTTTATAGGAAGTTGAATTATTGTGGCAGGATGTTCTTTTCTGTCATTTCCTGTCACTGGGATGTTTTCCGTTTACTGGCATGTATTGTGTCAGATGAGTCTGGTGCCAATAAGTCAGCATAAGGCACAATGGAGCAAATTAGAATGATTTTTGAAGGGGCATATGACACTGAAGATTGAAAATTCATCTTTGCCATCAGGAATAAATTACATTTTCATTTTATTTTACAACTGTATTTTTGATCAAATAAACATAGTCTTGATGAGCACAGAGACTTCTTTCAAAAACGTAATTAAAAAAAAAATATTCCAAACCTTTGCCCGGTAGTGTGTATATATAGCCTATATATTGAAAAAGGCAACATTTTCAAGTTTCAGACAGAGCCCATGTGTTTCTTGTATGGGATCTATATCCTCAAAGACATGATCTGTACTGTCAAAACCCCTTCAGTGATTCGTGCCATGGGCTTTATTTAAAGAACATCAAACAACTACATTGAAAGTGTTTTGAAACATGGACTGACTTATGGTAATGCGTTGGTGCAAAGCTTTGTACATTGCATTGCGTGTCAATCCTAAAAACCATGAACATGTCTTGGGATCAACAGGCTTTTAAGATGAACTCATTTGAGGTTTGAATGTTTTTTTGTACCATCATCTGGTTCAGCTTGTAGCACAGTCTCCCTCCTTCCCACCTCCCCCGGTCCCATATGATACTCCCTTTGCTCTTAGGGTCTACTAATGACATCACAGCACACATCTTGATAGACGTCAAACATTTTTCACCACAACCAGGCTCAGATGGCACAACTAATGGTCTCCATATGAAGCATGCATAGAAAATAGGGGGTTGGGGGAAGTGATATAGGGCCTTGCTGAGCAGAACCAACCATGAGAATCCCAATAAAACCTGTGCGACATGTAACGCATATCTCCAAGTGTAATCCAATGAGATTGATGTAGCATTTCTGATTGGTAGAATTTGGTAGGCTATTTGTTTATTGTACAAATAGTATTTAGATGAAATCATAAAAGTTAGAAGAAATCAGTGGTGTTACCACAGCCAATTATAGGCCTAATGTTATTATGATTTTACCCTGTCATCCTCTCTTTGTTTTTATAACCCTATGGTTCACACTGGCAGTGATTAAACCATTGAAGGCCACTGGATCTGTGTTGTTGGTTTCTAGTACCCTTACAAAAAGTTTTATTCACGTGTGCTATTAGTATACTCCTTTCAAACTAAAAAAATAAGAAAGTATACTTTCAGTCAAGTCAAGTCAAGTCAACTTTATTTATATAGCGCTTTTACAATGCAGATAGCCTCAAAGTAGCTTCACAGTGTCAAACAGGAAAACAGTGCAACAGAATTTGATTCGGCTGTACAGCCGCTCTGGAGAAAACGGTGATGTCATCCAGCTCATTTCAATTATCATATATATTCAAGTAATGTAGTTGACATAGTTAATTTAGTTTAGTAATTCAATTTATTTGGATATTTATTTGAAAATGTTGTGTCCCCTTTAGTCTACTTTTATATACTTCTCAGAAATATACTTTATGTACTTTTCAGAAATATACTTAAAATTTCACTTAAGTATAGCCTACTTGACTTATACTGACAGAAAAGTCTAAGTATATTTGCCCTATACTTTGTTCTCAATCTTTTGATCAAGATATACTTAAAAGTATAACTAAGTACTCTAAGTATACTTGGCTTGTAGTTGTGTTTACTCTTTTGATTGAGTAGCCTATTAAATTGTTTTACATAGTTTTACATACTGCCTCAAAAATTTACATTTTTGAAAATATTGATTTGTAAAGAACAGAGGTTTCTAATTCTGAGTATCTGAATTTTTGTGTAGGCTAGTCCTCTGCTTGTATATATAGGAATTTACTATTCTTTTACAAGTTACAATTTACAAATCTACTTTACTCTTTCCCCACCACTGACTGAAGTTTCGAGAAAGGTATAGCTACAGCCTGGAGATCTCCAAATGGGGATGAGAGCTCTAAAACGGTGTGGGAGCTCCAAAATAGGGCGTGGTTCATGACACGCAGTTCTGCGTAAACTCCGCCCCACAGCGGATTCTAAAGATTTTATTGGTCATGTCAATCACGCTGCTAATTTCCTACACAATGCTATGCTACAACAAATGCTAACCCCTAAACCTACCCTACGCCCTAAACTTAACCAGTGAAATTGACTGCAGGGCAGGATTTGTGATGAATAGATTGCTAAAGAAAATGGCATTTCAGGAGATAAGCAGTTAATAAGATTATGCGACATGAGATCGCCGAGCCGGGCCGTCCGCAACTCCCCAACCGGACCTCACAGGACAATGGAACCTTTTTAGTTGCACCCAGCGTAACTACCCTCTCCTACCCCACGGATCTTGAGCCCCGGGACACTCCCGTTGCTTAGAACACAGGGACAGAGTAAAACGTTCCCACAGATCGTACTGGGAGGGCTTTCCGCTTATATAGTTGAGCAGAGGTTCAAACTCCGGTCTGAACCCCACTGGCCACAAGCTCCAGGCTCCTCTCTCACAGAGCATATTTATTTATATAGGATTTTTTATTTATATACCATATTTTATAACTTTTTATATTAGATAATCTAGAAACAATGTTTAATTTACAAACTTTTATTTTGTCAATTGACTGAAGCCAGAGCCAATGGCGAACGTCTATGCGTGTGGAGACCCCGCCCCCTTTTGGAGGTTTTGGCCACTTTTGGAGTTCACACCCAACTTTGCAGATCTCCGGTCTGCAGCTATACAAGAATTTTCCAGCTATCCATGTTTTCACTGTTTTACTGTTACGCATCTTCTGAAATACATAACAGAAGTACATGATCTCTGGATTATTAAAATAGTAAACTACTAGTATACTCATAAGTTCACTTGTATTGTTGCAGTACAAACGAAAAACTTAATTGTAAACTAGTTATGTACTCAAAGTTTACTACTGTTACTTAAAAGTACACTTTTAAACTAAAACGTGGGCCAATTTAGTCAGTATTGAAACAGTAGCTACACTTACAAGTATACTTCTAGTACATAGATATTAGTACTTACTACATAAGGCATACTTAAAAATATACTTGAACTTAATTATACTTAATAAAACGAACTTAAAGTATAGCCTACTTTCCCCCCCTGTTCTGCTGCAGTATCCAACTGTATCTGGCTGCCATTGAGTCACTTGGCGCTTGCACATATGCAGGCTTTTCAGGACATTTAATGGCATTTTTCCATTTAGAAGTCATGTCTATAGAGATCAAGAAATTGCAATAAAAGTTATGTATTAAGGTTATATGTGAACAAATTATAAAGGCAATGCCAATTCTTATTGAAAATGAATGAGTTTGTTGTCGCTGCTCCCCAGATAGCAAAAAATATCTGCACGGCTTCTTTTTGCTGCCGGCCCTACGCTGTCGGCTATAGGTGCGTCCTGCTGGCAGGGATGAAACGTTTGCCTCCGACAGGCCGGCGGTTGGCCCGCGGGCAAGCCGACTCATTGCTATCTGGGTAGGCCTAATCGCTGAGATAGTTGACTAGTGCTTGAATGTAGTTCACTTTGTTTGCCGTTTCTTTTCCTCCGCCTATCTTCTACTTATATGGTGTTTTCTTTTCATATCACTCCTTCAAAGCAGTATTCATTTTACATTATCATAAGGCATTTTTATATTAAAATGTGTTGTTATGTATTTTACTCACTGCTCATCTTCTCTTCTGGCTTCCAGCATCATTCTTCCCTGGTTTCTCACTTCCTCCTGGATCTTTCCAGAGCTCCAGGGAGAGTGTATAAAAAATCTCTCTCCTCTGTTTCTTCCTGCAATCCTTTCCCCAATTATGTTGTGTTCAGTCATCCAAAGGCCACAGTTCCCTAGAGTTCACTGTCTTAATTCAAGTATTTGGTTAAATAAATGACATAATCATTGCTTAAGAAACCAGTGAACCAGATAATTTGACATCAAGGCAATTTAATGAAATCAAAATAAATTCATTCAGAAAAAGGAGTAAACAGGGCTCATAGGGTAAAACCACACAAGAAAGTTTTTCAGGAGTCCACATAACACTTTTTAACAAAAACATATTATACACTAAGTGCAGTGTCAGGGGCATCAGGGTTTAAAATGACTGCTGTTGACAATCAATAGTCAGTGTTTTCAATAATTTAGTTGTTAGAATGTCATGTTCCTATTAGCTAAATGTGTGTGGGTGTTTGCTTTTTTACACAGTATAATTTTGTGTTTAATAACACAAGCCTGAGGCCTGGATACCATGAACCTCATTCATCATCAGCAGCATTCATCAAGCATAAGACATCAGATGCTGGCAAAAAAATGTGTTTAAAATATTGATGCCATTTTCCCTTTTTTTCAGTATTAGCAAATACATGTTAGGCTACTAAAAGCACAACAGTTCCCATAAGAATGTCAGTTTATACCTCAAAAGGGATGTGCATTCTCCACAGATTTGATATTCTTAATATTTTTATAAACCCTATCAGTACATGCATCTGTATGTAATGCATGCATTTATCCAGATGCCACCTATATATTATTTTGCAATATTCCTCTATTTCTTCTTTCCCAATAACCAGCTCCAATAACCATTATTCTGACTATAGGATTTGTCATCAAGAGTGTTGTAAATCTCTTCATCTGGACAAATGATTTCAGATTATCTTATTTTTAACACTTCTCTCTCCAGGTTCGTAAATATACTAACTAAAAACTTCAAATGGGCATAAGGAGGTTGAGAAAAAAACAGAGGTAGGAAGGGAGGAAAGTATAGCTGAGGTTTGTAGAGTGTACAGCTGGAAAGCACTGCAGCAGAATCCAAATGAGTTAATTGTATACTGCTCTTGGCTATCTGGTACATTGTAATCACTGCACTGGGAACTCCCCGTGCTTCTGCAATAGAACATTTGTTTCCTCTGGGACAAATATGAGATCTGTTGAAGCTGCTGTGGCATGTGCCTAGCTGGGTTGACCCTGCACAGAAATATGTTCCTCCATCAATCCTATTTTTAGGTAGAGGTAGTCTTATAATGTACCGACGCACAGCTTGGCCATATCCCTTTGTATGGTTGGATCCCATCTGTAATCTGAGCATTGAAAAAAAAAACATTCCATATCAGTCAACACATTTTAAATTAATTTTATTGCTGTCTGTTCCATCTGGAGACTCTCCAGTTCCTGGAGGAGCTGAGATGTTTGAGAGCGCTGTTTAATGCAGATGCAGTCTATCTGTCAACAGATATAGATATTTTTATGTAGTCAGATTTTTTTTATGTATTCCACCTGAATGTGCACACACACACGCACATAAGGGTATGTCTACAGTATACAGCTGCCTCAGTCACTTCTCATTACAGTGTTCAAACAGTCCTAGTTTTAAAAATAGCTGCAGTCTAATAAAGACAGATGAACTGGTGGGTCAGGAAGGTGAAGTGAGGTGAAGAAACAGGAGTGGGGTGGGCAGAACATGGTGACTGGCTCAAGTAAACATACTTGCTTGAAATTTGTTTTCATAGAATTACTAGAGAGAAGAGATTTGATTTCCAGCTGATCCCTGGGTGGTTCTTCAGGTCCAAGGCCTCATTTACAGGCTACCCTGAACTCTTGGTTGACCCCTTAACGCCTGGTTTGATTTACTGACAATTAACGATTTTGAGACTGTTGGGGTAACAGTTTAGGACTCAAGACCAGTAGTGAAAAATGAAGACCAAGAGTCAGGAGTGCAATTAATTAAAGAAAAATTTACTGAAGTATAGTTTGCAGTTTAATTAGCAGAAGCTAGCTTCAAGTCTCAAAAGGAGTTCGTAGGCCGCGCTCCCTCTACCAGCCTTCGTACATACAATTTCTCAACAATTATACTGTTTTCAAGGTATAGCCAAGTCATTACTGCAAGTTGAATGATTCTGATTGGCTCAGAGAAAATGAACAGTCATGGTAAATTTCCACACATTTGTCAGTTAATCAGATTCACATGTACATAGATCACTTGTTTGATGCTTTTACCCCGGAATTAAGCACGTAGTGACCTTCCAGGTCTGGAGCAGGCGCCAGCTTGCCCAGAACAACAAGTCCACCCATCTCTTAGGATGCCCATAATCCACCTCCAATACTGATCTGTAACACAGAATATTGCGCACATACACAGATACACAGTCTGGTCCTGACAAGCAAAAGTTTCCCAAAACATACTGATAACATGTGCTTTCTCTCAGTGAGAGGTACAGACAACAGTACAGGCCATATTCATACAATTCTTTAGGGTTTCAGTAAAAGGAAATATGAAATGAAATAAAATATAAAATAAAATGAAAGACAAATCCTTATTTCATATCTGGAAGCCGGGCTAAGTGAGCAAACACTGTTACTGCACTCCCGTCAGGTTAGGGGTGTGTGATGCCTCCAAAATCCAAACACACGACAACATGTTCTGAAATCAAGCGTTTAGCGACACATCACACATCCCTAGGACAGACCCTCAGTCACCACTCAGAGACCAAATACAAACTTTAGAAAACATAAAGGAAGAAACAACAATCATTGGTCCTATTGATTTAGTAATATCATAACTGGAAATAATCATTAGAAATCATCATAATAATATAAGAGGATAAATACTGATTAAGGCTTTGATTATGAATTTAATTCAGATATATACAGGTATACTGAAGCGGCAGTGGATTTCAGAATCCAACCTTTCAAGACAAAAACATCTGAATGTAGGTCTATACGTGAATCATTACATAGCAGAAATCACTGGTCACTGGTGATTTTGGTTAGACGTACACATAACCCATACATACTGTATCAAATGATCTCTAACAAAGCAATAGTGACACAGTAAAAACCTTTTTTCTCACATAAGTGTGTTGCGGCATTCCTGTCGAATCCAATATAGAAGTCACAGCATCGTTTTTTTTTGTTTCAGGCTCTCTGCAAATCAGTCTCATTGCAGCTACTGTGTTTTTTCCGCAACCTGGCACTGCACAACATTTAGCACTCTTCAGACACTCAGCAGACACAACAGATTATTGCTGAAGAGAAAGCACTTAAAAAAATTAAAAATATTAAAATGTTGAGGAAGTTTAAATTTACTGTAATCAAATGTACTGTACTAAATATTTAAATACTACATATTAAATTCATATAAAATATATATTTTACAAAATAATTTTACTCTAAAATTATTATAAAAGTTGATATCACAAAAGAGTTTTGTTTAGGCACTGTACCAAAAATAGCCACCGGCTGTCATACATTTCATAGAATTTTTGATGCAGTCTCCTGTAACAAATTAATTTCTGTCCAAATATCACTTCTATCACAAAATATGGTACCTTGAGACTCAGACCTTTCCGACGATATGTGTTTTGTCAAGATTAGAAAGGTTTTGATTATAAAGTAGTTAAAATAAATGTTGTAATATGATACCTGACACCGCCCACTAGGGGAGGAGCCCAAATCATTTAGAGTACCGTTTCCATGGTAAAGCAATGTCCAATTTCAAAACGAGTTCAGTTGATGAATTTTGAGTTCGTAAGCTTTCGAATGATACCTAATTTATGATGATTACTAAAATATGTGATATGAAAAAAGGTGATAAATAAAATGGCACGTGTTGTAGAAGTGTCCCAAATTAGGCATTACACACTAAGTACTCTGCCATAGAATGCATGAATTGTAGAACGTGCCATCTCGTATGGAACATTTCTCTCTTTTTCTACACAGAAGTATTTGCCATGTTCCATTTGAAGCAAATGATGTTTCATCTCATGTGTTGCTTCTAGCTTTAGCACTTTTAGCCCCTCCCCATTTGCTACACAGAGAAAGCTGAAACTGTTGAGTGCAGAAAGTGTCCTACATTCAGGTACTCATAGTGCACTGCAGATTTCATGAGAGCCTAATCATCTCTTAGTGTGGCATTTTATTCCAAAAAATTATGCAAACTTTTTGAAAGAAATTAATACTTTTATTCAGCAAGGAAATGTTAAAAAAGGTAAAAAAATTTTTTTTAAGTTCTATTTCAAATAAATGTAATTCTTTTGAACGTTCTATTCATCAAACAATGAACTTCATTCACTCCTCCTCATTTTTTTAAAAGTTAGACATCAACCTTCTTAGTATTCCTCGATCAATTCTTTATAAACAATATAACAAGAAAAAAATAATACAGTTATAAAAGAATGCCAATTTTCCCATAAATTTTTTTGTAAAAATTGTATAGGGTCGCTAACGACCCGTGGTGTGAAGCAGTGTAAGGTTTTTTTTTTTCTGCACAACAATAATTGAATCTTTGATGACTAAATAAGTGCAATTCACCTTTATTCCACAAGGCGACAAGTCTGATACACAATGATGCAGTGACGTTTCACTCATAGTTACCGTAGGCAGAAAACAAAAGAATAGCAAAACTTCATCAACAAACTTGAAATGAGTTTTATATTATCGCGACATGTAGAGATCATCTGTGTTAGATATAGATCCGGGTCGCTAAAGACCCGAAAATGTAATAATGATTGGTGAAACATTTGTGCATTTAAGGGTTAAAATAGAAAAGAGTTATTTTAAAATTGTAATAATATGTTACTGTTTTTACTGTATTTTTTTATCAAATAAATGCAGCTTTGGTGAGACTTCATTGAAAAACAAAAAAACAAACAAACATAAAAACGTTCAGACCCCAAAAACGTGGATGGTAGTGTATGTATATGAGTATCTCAGAATGAGAATATTTGATTCATGACAGATGAAGAGAGATACTTGCTTCCTCTGTGAGTTAAAGTTAAGGCAGAGCTGATCTCGCTGGATAGCTGCTGGACAGCAGATAAATATTTGAAGAGAAATGAAAGAAGGAGGCCTAAGCCAAGTCCTTGGTAAAGTAAGCTTTCCAAATATTTAAGGAGTTCTACAGTGAAAACACTCCTCTCACTTCAAATAAAATGCCTGGAGAGCTTGCTCTAATAAAAGCTCAGGAGGATTATTTATTTTTTAACCGAGAGTTTGGATTAATGAGAAATAGGGCAATGAATGTGACTGTGTTATTTATTAACCCACAATAACTGGGATCAGGTATCTGGCCTTGGTAAGATAGCAGCCTTCATTAGTGTCGCCACAGCACCTGCATCCACTAGGGGGTGGTCTCATGTCACAGGACCTACAGGCAAAGAAAACAGAAGTTGTTTTTATGGCATGCAAATATTTATTCATTTTGCCTTGATGATCTATATTTACTATTGTTTTAGCCCTTTTAGATACACAACACATTTTTTGCTTTGTGCCTTCAGAGCAGTCGGTCTAATGATCTGTGCATCAGAGTGGGGGCCTGGCTGGTGCTGCCTGCTGGTGGGGTGAGGTAGAACCATCCCTCTAACTAAGCATACTAAAGCAACCGAAGGCCCTTCAGAGCCTCACACTCTGTGACCACTGCCCACAGGGGTCTTCTAATCGTCCCAGTAATCACTATAAACTCAACAAAGCAGGCGCCCTGCTGTGGAACGTTCCGGAGTCGTGTGTTATTTGAGAGCGTGGTGCTGGATGGCCAGCTGACTCTGACAAACACAGCAGCGCTCTTCTGCCAATGTGGGGTCAGAGTCTCACCCAAGACAGGAAGAGCAGTGCAGAAACATATTCCCTTCTTCTTATGGTTATCATAAGAATCAGCTGCTGCATTCCTCTATATATCTTACATATATCTTCACTGTTATCAGGTTTCCTTTTTTAGTTCAAACTGGACAAAACAATCATAAAGAGAATACTCAACTGTTACTATACTAGGTTTAATCATAACAGACACTTTTATCCAAAGCAACCTAAAGTGTATCCAGAATATATCAGTATATGTGTTCATTGTGAATTGTGAATCCATAACTTTTGTGTTGCTAGGACCTGTTCAGCTACAGGGACTATACTATACTATACTATACTATACTATACTATACTATACTATACTATACTATACTATACTGTACTATACCATACCATACCATACCATACCATACCAGACCAGACTATATTAATATTATATTATACTATACTGTACCGTACCAGACCAGACCAGACTATACTATACTATAGCACACCATACCATACCATACTATACTATACTATACAATACTATACTATACTATACTATACTATACTATACTATACTATACTATACTATACTATACTATACCAGACCAGACCAGACCAGACTATACTATACTATACTATACTATACTATACTATACTATACTATACCAGACCAGACCAGACTATACTATACTGTACCAGACTATACTATACTATACTATACTGTACTGTACCGTACCATACCATACCATACCATACCATACCATACCATGCCAGGCCAGGCCAGACTATACTATACTATACTATAATGTACTGTACTGTACTGTACCGTACCATACCATACCATACCATACCATACCATACCATACCATACCATACCAGACTATACTATACTATACTATACTATACCAGACTGTACTATACTATACTATACTATACTATACTATACTATACTATACTAACCTCAGTCAGGCTAGTGCCATATTTAATATATGACAAGAATGAAAATGAGGGTGTACCAAAAGACTTTCATTAGACAAAAAATAAGACATAATTACACATTAGACAACAGTTTTGAAAGTTGTGCATGCCATAGTAAGTCTATCGCTCACAGCCTAGTTCTCATCCGTGTAAAATTCAATATGGCTTATAGAATACTGCTGTATTTTGTACTGTACTGTAGTTTACAGTTTATACCACTTGGAATAAATCACACTCACTGTAAAAAGTGATCAGTTGACTTAACTTTAAAAAGTGAGAAAACCTGTTGCTCTAAAATGATTAAGTAATAATTCCAGAATGCATAACTTAATTTTTTTTAAACCTTAAATGCATTTTAAGTGACTTTGGATAAAGGAATTTGACAAATGCATAAATGTAAATATCACAAGTTGTATCACAATATATATATATATATATATACTTGTTTAAATACTAAAAATGTTGTTGTCATTTATTAGGCAAATAACAAACTGAAGCAACTAGTCTTTATTCACACATAAAAACTAACAAAGGTAATATTTTGTATGCTGTCCCTTGGTCTTGCTGGCATTGTTTTTATGTACAGGACCTTTCCATGGTCTCTGCTGCTACTGACTTCCAAATAGTTGTTCCCAAAGACTTGCTTTTGATGATATTTTGTGAGATCTATCTTTGAATCCACTAAATCTCAAATTTGTTCAATAGGATTTAAGTCCGGACTTTGACTTGGCCAACTGTGACTAAAGAGCTTACACATACTGGTGGATTAAAGGTGCAGTGTGTAGTATTTATGAGGATCTATTGACATAAATGCAATATAATATACATTACTATGTTTTCAGTGGTGTATAAAGACCTTACATAATGTACAGTTATGTTTTTATTACCTTAGAATGAGCCATTTCTATCTACATACACCACGGGTCCCCTTACAGTGAAATAGCCATTTTGTGCCGTCATGTTTCTACAGTAGACCTAAACGGACAAACTTCTCTACAGCGTGCTAGTCACTCTCTGCTCTCTCCAACGACGACATTTTTGTCCTGTGTTGGCCCCCGTAGTTTCTCTACGTGCTTCGAAAGGGAAGGGTGAGCGGTGGGTGATTGCAATTCAAAACCTCACCGCTAGATGCCACTAAAATTTACACACTGCATCTTTAACCATTACAGAAACATACAAAATTATTTTGGTAATCACCAATTAGTTTAGGGCAGCTGCGGCACAAACCTTACATTGGTCTAAAAAAATTGGTGGTGGTCTAATAAATTTGAATCGCCATCTCAATTTTCTGCCTATTTTAGTTTAGTTTAGCTGTATTATTGCTTGGGCGCTTTAAGTCAATATTCAGTGAATGTCTTTGTCCTAAAGTCCAATGTATAGTTTAAAGATGCAGTAACTGATTTATGAGAAACGCTGTTGAAAATGGATTGGACCGAGCACCAAAACACACTTGTAACCAATCAGCAGTAAGGGGCGTATACACTCATGATGGGAAAGGTTCCTGTGTTGCATAGCGTGTTTGTGAATTTGGGGGTGGAGCTATCAAGGGGTGTGATCCTTTTGGGTAGTGGCGTGTTTGTTTTGGTGATATTAACAGTGTTTCTCAGAAATCGCTTACTGCACCTTTAATAAAGTCTTCTATAGGCAGCACAGTAAATTAATTAAAGATTAAAATATATATATTTATATAAGAGTGGCTTTAGTTTAGTTTTGATTGAATATGATCGTAGTATGATTGATTTTATTGGGGTTTATATCATCTCTGCCTGCCCCCATAAAACACACTTATTGTATGAGCAATGCCAGCCCAGCACTACTTTAAAAAAAGCCCCCTACATCTGGAAATCATTGGTTTTGTCTAAGGCTTTTATTGTAAATCCAGAAATGTGTGGAGCACCACTTCCATAATTATGTCCTTTAAAATTAGTAGATGGTAGAATTAGTTACTTTTTATCAAATCAAAAGGTAGAACATTTCTTTCTTTCTGTTTAAACAACAATTTTTCTTAAACTTGGAGATGTCTCAGTATTTTTGTCCACACATTAGAAGTCAATGGTCACCAAAACTGTTTGGTTACCAACATTATTCAAAATATTCAAGTGTTACAGGTTTTTCTAATGAAATTAGGTTAAGTAATTGTTAACAGTATATTCATTTGTGGGGGAACTATCCCTTTAAGGCTTAAAGCTGTGGTTTGAGCTCCTCAGCTGCATGTGTCGAACCCATCTGTTAAATGTTATAGATGCCACTAGAGCTAAAGAGGAAACTGTTTATTGGCTGTAAAATGCAGGTGATAGAAGCTCAGTTGAGAAGTTGACGTGGGATATAACAGCACCCTCAAATACCTTCAACCTAATGTAGCGTAATGCAGCCTGTCAATGAAATGGGTAGTTTGACAGTCTTTCTCTGATCAAAGCTGACCTCTTCTACATATCTTGCCTCACTGTGACAAGAGAGAGGGCTCACAGATAACCTGAGCAGAGTTACATTGAAGAGTTAAAGGGCATTCCAGGTGATAACACTGCCTATTGCAAACAATTAAAGCCATGTTGTGAGGTTAACCAGGCATGCATGATATAAGTACTGCCGATATATTTTATTATTGTAGAATTTATTGCATTGTTTATTGTATCATATTATAATGCTGTGGTGCCTGAATTTACTTAAAATTTAGGCTTTAGTTTTTTTAGCCATAACACAAAAATAATTGGTGATTTATATTGGACAGAATTTTGATATCGGACATCTTTTTTTTATTAAAGTCGACACAAATACTGCAACATTCCATAAAAAAATCTATGATCTATGAGAATCTATAAGATATAAATAAAACTAAAGTAACATAAAAATACGTAAAGATTTAAGTCTTTGCTGCTTCCTGACATCTTATCTCACAAACCACTCCAGGACCCCCCACTGTTCATCTCCTTCAGAAACAGGAAAGACCCTTCTCGTCAGCTCCAAGCTCTCCTCTTACCTCTGTATCTCTGCCATCTTTCCACAACTTTGTCAAAAGACGAACGTCACGTCTTTGGAAGGTTAGCGTAAAAGGTTCTGGAGTGGGGGGTGGTATTCATCTGTGTTGATGGTTTTACACCAGTGCTTTGCTATGGCTAGTTTCCTATGTCCTTTCCAGCGTTGAGGGATGAGTCCTGTGAGGGGACGTGACCCTGTTGCCGACGGCTAAGCTAGTGCTGGTTGTTCAGCAGGAGTCTAGGTCTGTCCACCTGGAGAGGGCAAGGGGCACTGGGGAAAGGGTCAATGACACCACTCTCAGAGCAGTTTCCTGTGTTCTTAAACATCTGCAGCCCACTGGGGTTACATCACTCAGCGTCATCTGCAGCTGTCAACCCCAGCACACCAGCTTCCCCAATGTGCCCGGATCCTGCTCCTGACCTCCTTCCTGCCTGCCCCACACCACTCCGTGCGCCTGTACCACCCCTCCCCCAACCCAAGAGATAAACAGCGGCGAGTCAGATTACCCAGAGTCCCCACTCCTCTGAAGCAGCCCATTCACAAGCCCCTGGATAGCGATAAGAGGATGAATCACAGCACTGTTCTGAGTGCTTTGTGGAAGCCGTGCTGCTCAATCTCAGAGGCTCTTTGTGTGTTGATGCTTCAGCTGTGTGTGTGTATCTGTGTCCATGTGTTTCAAAAGTTAGTATGTGTGTGCACTGGCAGCAGGACTATTTCTTGTATATTTCAGGCCAAGATTAGTGACTCTTGAAACTGTAGCTAATGACCTAGGACAGAATGACCTGACTGGTCTGTACAAGAATATACTGAGCATGCAGGGCTCAAAAATTAGGATGGTCTGCTGGCCAGGAGACAGTTTGGGAGAATTTCAAGCCAGTATACGCAACTGGCACTTGCTCTTTAGGAACAGTGCTGCATTGACATTGAAAACATTAACTGATCTTACATGCATTTTGAGTCATGAAAATGTACTCTGGGTTTGGGCTCAGAGCCCTCTCCTCGGACAGCATGCCAAATACACACACTACTTTACTCTATCTGACTTATTAGTAAGTGTGAACTTATGAACTGATTATTTATAAGTGTGAACTTGTGAAAGTTTTGCATTGTCTGCCATTGTTTTTCAGCAAAAGTCTATTTATGGATTTATGGAGTTACAATTTCCAGCTTGTTACATATTTTTCTTTTGTAAAGACAAAAATAATCAATTTAATGTACACAAATTTGTTGTCATTGCCTCACTATTTTGATTTTGTCTGCTCTGTTTATTTCCATTAAACAGCCACATGGATTCAAACCTGCCTCTATTTAAGCTGTATTTGGCCTGAACCCAGAGTACTCCCAGAGTATTCCTGGCTGTGATAAGAACAAGCCAAGAATGAGGAGTCGGGGTGGCGGAGGGATGCTGAAAACTGTTGGGGAATGTAGGTGAGTCGACTGTGTGTATATATAGGCTTCCTCTCATGCTGATAGGATAGCCGTGGTAATTGCTGATGATGAGTTGATTGGATAGATCATTTGAGCATGCTCCTTCCTAACTTTGTTAATGAAACGTCAATTAAAGAGGTGTTTGAATATCCAGCTGGGTGTTTCTGTTCAGCTGCTTCACTCACACCAGGGCCATCGATCAGCAGCTTAGTATGCCATCACATTCAGAACTCTAGCGGCTTAGAGCGACTGGAAAGACGTGGCCTTGAAAACTGTTTTCAGAGAGGGGCTTAACCACAAGCTACAGGCCAAGGTTGCATGCAAAGGTGAGGATGCTACTCTGCCTGAATTCATAAACATGGCTATCAAGATTGATAGCTTGATTAACTCACCTCGATCCAAATACGCCCTGTCTCCCAAGCCACAGTCTCGATACAAGCCCAGTCATGTCCAGAATTCGCAGAACGCCACCATGAAAAGCTCTTCTACTACTGTGGTAAATCCGATCATCAGAACACCAAGTGCCCGAATAAGAACAAGAACACTCAGGCATCAGGTTTACAAGTGAGTACTACAAATTAGCCTCTTCTATTCAACATAGTTTTCCTCTGCCTGTTTATATCTCCTTCAGTAAAGCTTCCAAATGTATTACAGCATCAGCTGATTCAGGAGCAGCTGTTGATTTGATTCATGCAGATCTGGTTAAAGAAGTCAACATCCCCATTGTTCCATGTGTCCCTGTAACATCACCACTGTTAATAATGAACCTATTGCACTGGCATAACCCTTCAAATTGATCCAGTTACCCTGCAGATTGGACTGTTTCACACTAAAGTAATTTCACTCTTTGTCATTGACTACCAAGAATGTCATCATCCTGGGCCATCCATGGCTAGCTGTTCATGATCCACCCATCTCCTGGAACCAGGGTGAGCTTACACAACGGTCCAATTACTGTCAAGCCAATTGTCTTCATGTCGCTGTTTCCATGCCATGTCTCAGTTCTAGCATTGAGAGCCCAGAGATCACCAAAAAAAAGATTCAAGAGTACCAAGAATTCGCTGAGGTATTCATTAAAACCAAGGCAAAACTGATTGCCAGGACTTATAAAGACTCTCATTACTGTTATCACTTATTGTTTTCCTAAGGTAACTTTTAATTTAAATTTATTTTCAAGCACTTTTGGGGCCCTTAACATGCTCAAAAAAAAAAAAAAAAAACTTAAAACTTTGTGATGGAACGTTGGAAACGTTGGCAATCACAAGTTGCACAAGTTGATATTGGGGGAGGGGGTCATGGGGGGTATATGGTTGTATTTGAGGGGCTCTGTTGTGCACACCGACAGTAACTAAACTTTATACACTTATATATGTCATCAGGCCAAACAACTTTTGCACTCCAAGTCATATGCCAGCCCAACAGGAATTATGGGTAACTATTATGGGTTGTTTGAAAAACGCATGCTTTGAAATTTGATATACTCCTCCTAGGGGATTCATCCGATCGCCACCAAACTCGGTCAGCATGAAGACAGTGAGGATGCTAAATAGCAAGCAGATTTTTGATATCTCAAACGGTTTGGCCGTGGTGAGGCAATGAATTTATGGCAAATGAGAAACAGTTATAACAGTTATAACTTCAGCAGTACATTACATAGATGTGACTATTGTGAGTAAAAGTCATAGTGCCACCAACTGGCAGCAGGAAGTGTGTCACTTTTAAAATGCTTTGAAATCTCCCTCTTATTTTCATCTGATTTCTGCAGATGTACACTGCAGATGTACACCTGTGAAAGGATTCTTGATATTTTGAATACTGTTTTCATGGAAACTGGCAATCTATAGAAAATTAAACTAGATAGCGCATAGGCCTAGACATGATCAAAGAGTACTTTCGGTCACAGTTTAGATTTTACTTTTTTGTTTAAAATTTTAATATTAATTAATTTTAAAATTTTCTGGCTCAACTAACTGGTAATCAGTCACCAACTGATCCTTAGATCTCACTCTGCTTCTCTTTCTCTTTCTCTCTCTCTCTCTCTCTCTCTCTCTCTCTCTCTCTCTCTCTCTCTCTCTCTCTCTCTCTCTCTCTCTCTCTCTCTCTCTCTCTGTGTATGTGTGTGTCAATCTATTTTACACTTATGATGTTTTAGAGTTTAACCCATTCACTGCTGTGTGCTTTTGCTTACATTAATCGATAAGAAATATCTTAGGCCTTCTCTTTTTCTATCAATTTGAATAACAAAATAAAGGCATAGATCCAATTCACTGACAACATCGTTTTTTTATAAACAGTTTGATAAGGTAAAAATATAAAAAGACTAAAGAAGTATTTCAGATAAATACTTCTGGACTTACACAATTTTAAAGTGCAAATGATAACTTAACACTCATTTTAAAGTGACATATTACATCCTATGACATGAAATTAATCTAAATTTAAATGATCTCATGGATGTGGCTGTTTTGGTTCATGGTCATAGTGGCATCAGCTGGCTGCAGTAAATGTAACATATTCAAATGATTTTGACATAGTTCTCTTACATTTACCCGCTTTAAATGCACATTGTCTGCCATGCAAGTTCCACTAAAGCAAGTTGTCCACGTATTGAGTAACGTTACCACTTTGGTTTAAAAATTTGCATTGGGTAGGTTGTCTTGACGAGGCAAAACACACAACCAGTTGTTCGCCACTAACTGTGGCGAGTTAAATAAAGGTCAGGCTAGGTGCAGTGTCTAGACAGACATTAGGTTTTGCCCTGTCACTCCATCTTTAACGTATTTTATGAGACTCTGTTGGGACCGCAGGCTTGTGCAGCTATAGACTAGCAACCTGCATGTCACTCTCGAATGAGCACTTGGCAGAGATAGACAGTTTGTGGCCGGATGGGAACTCTATTTACAGATGCTCTGTCAGCCTAGACCATATTCAAAATGTTGGATTTCCCCTCTTGCACTGGATTGCTATGTTTGTAATCAAGTTACTCATCCACATGGCACATTTATTTATAACGGCTCGGGTTGTTGCACTTTTTATTGAACAATTTTTATTACATCAACATTTTAAAAACAATAGTTTGATCATGATAGAACCTGATAATATTTATATTTTCATTAGCCTCTTTATGGACAATTGAAATTTGAAACCTGATCCTTTGTACTGAAAGGGTGGTGAATTTGTACCATAATCAGCAGGATTCATCAGGAAATTATGAGTCATTTGTCATGAATTGGCAGGATGAGCAGAAAGCTTAATTGTAACTTTCAGTAAATCTCCATCTTAGCTGCAATTCCACACCCTGTCACACCTGAATTTAATTCTCATGGGTACACTAGCTCTGGGCAACCCCACTCACCCATATTCTGTTAAATAATATGAAGGGTTCAGCTCATCATTCAACCTGACACAGATGGGCCAATTGGAAAACAGTGTCTGTGCTCAAATCTCAAGTATGTCCAAAAGAACAGCTATTATAGCCATTGAGTTGGTGTGGTGTGTGAACTGTTCTGGAGTTGCAGTCATCACTTTAAGGTAGCTCTTTCATGGCTCATGATGTTTTATTTAGTTTTAGGTTTCATTAAAGTACCAACACTTTCTGAAATTTACTACTAAAATGTTCCTTTAAATGATCTTAATTCTCCTAAAAGAAAGAAAAATTACAAATAACACAATTGATATTCATTAAGAGTACAGAGATATCAAAGACACCTCAGGCCTTTAGTGACCTGGGACGTCATTCACTACCGTCTTCCTCATTTATTTTGTAAAGTAAAGTTAGGCATCAACCTTCTTACTTAAAATGTATAAAAGAATGCCCATTTTCCCATTCGCTAAATACCCGAGGTGCTTAATGGTGTAAGAATTTTTTTTTCAGACAACAATAATTGAATCTTGATGACTGAATAAGTCCATTTCAACCTTTATTACACAAGGTGGCAATGTCTGATACACAATGATGATGTGATGCAGGTAGAAAACAAAAGAATAGGAAGTATCATCAGAATCAAAATATTGATTTTGAAAATGTTGAAAATGATAGTTTTGAGAATATATTTGAGGTCTTCAATATGAGCCAGATGCTGTCAGGTACGGTTGAGAGAAAAGGGAGCAAGGACTCAAACGCAAGAGGAAATAATGATTTATTAAATTAAATCAAATCAAAACAAACACCCACGAGGGGGGAAAACTAAACTAAACTAAACTAAACTAAACTAAACTAAACTAAACTAAACTAAACTAAACTAAACTAAACTGTCAGGAACATGACGCAGGGAAACAGGAGACATCAGACAACAATCCAGCCCAGGACTGAAGACACAAGGAGATTAAATAGGGGACAACCAAGGCAGGTAATGGGGAAGAACAGGTGGGGCAAATTAACCAACAATCAGATAACAAGAGGGGTGGGGCCAAGACAATAGACAGGAGAGCACATGACACAAGGAACATGTGACGAGCCATGTTCTCACACCAAAATGACAAAACACAAGCACAGAAAATAACAAAAACCCATGTGCTAAACAAGACAAGACAGACATGTGACAGATGCTGAATATATTGGGAAATGAGCTCTGATGTGGACAGTGATGATGGTAAAAAACATCTGCTCAAACTGAACCCTTCCAAGCTCCAAAAGGTATCAAAATATGCTGTATTTTATTCTTCTGTAATTGTTACTCTAATGTCAGGAGAGTTTTATATTATCGCGACAGGTAGAGATTAATCCGTGTTAGATATAGATCTGGGTCACTAAAGACCAGAAAATGTAATAATGATTGGCAAAACAATCATGCATTTAAGGGATATAAATATATACCGGTCTGAATTAAAATTTATTGAGTTCGAACTTGATTGCAATATTGGCAAACCTGGGAGGAAAAACGATTGTTTGAACGAATGAGAATCAAGAGATGTCAACAAAAGTCTTGATTTGATCTCAGTTTAATCCAATTGCTAGAAGAAACAGCTGAGATGTCAGAGATCTCATTTAAATTTTACAATTTTATTTATCAAAATCCGGACCATAACTATTACTGGAGACACAACAAACCTGATAATAGATCAGCAAAAAGGGAATTTCTTTTTTATGCACAGGCCCTATGCCACGGAACTAGCAAAGCCCACTTTGGAAAATAGTTTCCATGAGATGGCTCCCATGGGTTTATAAATAAAGCACATACTGAGTGAGTTACTCATAATCTCCTCCATGAAAAATCAATCTGACTTGTTTGGAGAGAAGTTGTGTGGGGGTAATAGAATATTGTAAACCGTGCTAACTTGTACCATCTGTGACAATCTCTCTCTGACTTTCAGCTTTTGTAAATCTAGAGTTATTTTTGGTCTGAGCCATAGTGATGAAGGACATATGGACAGCTGCAGTGAAGAATAATTTGGCTGATGGTTTTCATATTCAATTTGAGAAGAAAAATGTCAACAGCTTTGACACAGTTACTTTTGGATGGTTATATTTGCAATAATGCTGAATGTATATAAACATGAAATATATAACACAGTAGTGAGTAAATCTATTGGTTTTCTGTTTGATCGCAATTTTCCTTTGAACGTTCTCAATACTGATTCTTAAGATTAATCTCTTACTCTTACACACTTCTGTGGTTGAATACAGCATCCTGACAAAAGAAGTCATATTGTATCTAAGTTTGCTGTTCGAATTGAATGCCTGTAAAATAATGGGGGAAAATTGAGCTGTCCTCTTGATAGCAGTGTAGCTCGATTCACATATAAAAGACACTTTTGAGTTGACTCTTTTTAGTGAATCAAAAACATTCAGCTCAACCAGAGTAGACTGATTAATGCACAAATTACTCATTTGACATATATTCTGCTTTGTAATAATGTAAAAAATACTTATAATTTACAGCAGTAGCTGAGAGAGGGTTTGATAAGCAAAATTGTAACTAAAATAGACAAATGAATCTGAATCAAACTGAATTGAATTGAAATTAGAATTAAATTGTGAATCTGTGAATCAGCTTGTGAATAGCTTGTGAATCTGAATCAGAAAATATGTATTCATACCCAGCTGTAATAAAAAAGCATGGAATCAGGAGGACTTCAGAGAAATACAGAAGCAAAGGCGAGCTGAATATCTGCTCACAGCCGTGTTTTTACATATAAGGATGTGGCAAAAATGCAAGGGCTGGAGAATCTTCTCTCCAGATGTATTCCATCTCTGGAAGATCTCTTTTCCCCTGACCATACTCCCTCCTCTGATGTCGTAGGCCATATAAACGCCTCCACTCATAAATATTATTTCAAAATCGGATTTAATAACCTGCCCATGACACATTCTTCCCTCTTGAGATCCGTCAGTGGACATCAGAGAACACAATGGGGGAAGAAAGAGCACAGAAAAGTCGGTGAGCTCCAGAAATATCTTTACTAAGGGTAAGGTATCAATCCTGATGACAAATCTTAACATACTTAAGTATCTAGATGCATACTAAAAATTACTTGAGAATGTGAATGTGTTTGTAGACGCTGTTAAATCAGGCTCAGTAAATAATCTAAAGGAGCTCAGAACCATCTGGATTTCCCTTTTCATCATCCAAAAAAGGTTACGGCCCCCATGAATGTCGAACCGTCAGATATCTAAAGTGTTCTATCTTTTTATATCTTTTTTTTTTTTTTTTTTTTTTGCACCGACCTTCGTCTTTCTTTCCAAGAGTTCATTCTTCACACTGTAATGCATTAAACTGACAGGCTTTAAAATAGAGGCAGACGCAGGGAGGTTTGCAGGCTTGATACTGTGTGCGCAGGACACCAAGGGGAAAAAGATGAAATCCAGACCTCTGAAAAGACCCACATATGCAGTCCAGGCAGGGGAGGGTTTGACCCACAGCCTCTCTAATCTCCAGCTGAATTATCCAGAAGAAATATGTTAGAGCTCTGCGTGTGTGTGTGTGTGTGTGTGTGTGTGTGTGTGTGTGTGTGTGTGTGTGTGTGTGTGTGTGTGTGTGTGTGTGTGTGTGTGTGCACAGGAAAAGAAAAGGGCAGGTCAGTGGAAATAAGTTATGTAACTGACTCAAGGGACGCAGAGGAATAGGAGGTCATAGGAGGGGCCGACAGTGAAGCGGCAGGAGTGAGGGGGAGGGAAAACTAAACACAGAGCTCCTGTGACTCCTAAACATGGTTTTATTCTGCTGCATCAACACATTAGGCCTAAACCTAAATCAATGGACTGAATTCATGCAGTTTTTTCCCCCTCCGGCTATTGTATACTAAAGCTGTCGATTTACAAAAGAAAGGTCTATGCTGCCACCAGCGTAGCAAAATGAGCACAATGTTCCTGTTTACAAAGAGCTCCTTAGAAAGCAAATTGATTTCTCACACTCTTTATGGCCGTATGCTTTATCCATGTTCTGAGCAACTAGGTTTGCATGCTAGCTCCAATCTCTTTTCCCTCTTTATTTAAGAAGCAATTCAGGCCCGTATTCATCTTTCCGCCAGTGTTCCTTGCAGGCTCTCTGTCTTTTAGCGAAAGCAAAAGGCTTTCATAAGAGCCGTGCAGCTGTTTGTCTGCATAAGGCTGGACATCAAAAGCGTCTTTGGGAGCTCTTTTCTCTATTAGAGGAGAGAGTGGAGCATGCAGGGGTTTGGGGCTACATTCCACTAGATCATTGTTCCCAGAATGCACCTTTATCTTCAACTTGGGGGACCCAGCGGAAAGGGGGTTTTAATCACTGTGAAGCCTTTTCAGAGAAATATTGTAAGAGCTTGTGTGCCCATGAGAGAGAGAAGAAGAAGAGGGAGAATTGGTTTCATTCTTTTTTACTTCCATTCAGGTACCACAGTCATCATTCTCACAGCAGTAACATTGGTAATAGCTGGGACGACTTAGTGAAGTAGCAGTGGTTTAGACCTTGCACTTGTAACATGCATTAACAAAACTTCAGGAGTGACATAATAAGCAGTTGTCTTTATTAATCAGGAAAGTTGTAAAGCACATCCCTCTATTCAGGGTTTTGTGCATGTATGAAAATGATGTGACATGAATTGCTGGTCAATGTTAAAGGTGCACTATGTAAACATTTTTCAGTAAAATATCCAAAAACCACTTGGCCAGTGTTATATATTTTGTTCAGTTGCATACTTACAATATTTCAAATGTTTCCAACTATTTGTAAATCGTGAGAAAATTGCTATTTTAACCAAGGAACCGGGACGTGTGAGGGAGCCGCCTGTCAATTGCATCATATCTGCGTTACCCTTGGTTTCCGGTTTTATTTTGCAGAAATGCTTTACTCTTACTGCAGTGTGCAACAAATGTCAAAGCAGCCGCAGAGCGAACGCACAGAGTAACGTCATAACATCATTTTCAACACACTTAAATGTATCTAATATGATAAACAGAGCTGCGTTACTCATACTCATGACCGGAAAAGCGGAAATGGCGCCGGCGACTGTGGCATAATAAAAGTCCCGCTGCTCGCGAGGCGTGTGTTGCGTTAATCTTATTAACAATCGCTCAAGCGGCCTTGCTCAGCTCCCACAACACTCGGTCCTGCTCTGCCTCATACTACAGTAACGTTAATAATCGCATCCATGAACATGATTTCTGCCCGAGTCCTATCCCGATTCTTTTCCACCGGCTGTGAGGTGAAGACCACATGTCCCAAGATTCTGCGCTCAAACTTGGCGTCATCAAACTACGCCTTTGTTTTGAATAGGCGACCTCTAGCGGACGGAAAAGTTACATAGTGCACCTCTAAAGTTTACCCAACTTCTGTGATCATTTACTCATGTATGTATGTATGTGTGTATATATATACACACACACATCTTTGAATTATCTTGACTAACTTAAAGTTGAAATAATGAATGTTAATGATAAAAATTAGTTTTGTATTCATTATGTATTGTTAATGAAGAATAGATAAGTATAAATCTTGCTGGTTTCTGTGGTGACAGACTTTTGCAACCAAACTACATTTCCCATGATTCTCTGTGGCAGAAATATAAAATACAGCAAGCATAATGCATATCTATTGCTCTTCATTCAGCCTGTTATCATTAGTATTTGCATATAACATTTACACATACATTTTTGTACATTTGAATAAATGCTGAAATGGACATATGACATAATCTAGTGTAAAAATATGTCTATATTTAAATTTTACCATTACATATAGAAAAGCATATTTAGTGAACTGAATACATTACATATACAGTACATATCTGTTGTTGTTCATACACACAATATGTATGCTTTAGATGCTTTCAATATGTAAAAAAATATGTTTCCATGTCTGTGCAAATGCATGAAAATGTATGAACCACTTTACATACAAATATGTACAATTATTAATGAGGTCACAATGCTTAGAATTCAAACAGTGAACATGGATTTAACATTAAACGCAGCTGTCATAGACAAACACATATAATATCTTCCTGATAGACCGGTTTGTGAGTTACTGTTCACAGTCATGAAGCAATTACACAATCATTTTTTTTTTCTTTCACCATCACAGAAGTTACAATATCTCATGTCTGTCAACACAGAGATTTTTATTTGTGTCTGTTTGTGGGGGGCAAGTCTCAGCTGGTTGGAGTGCTGTGACTGTTAAAAACAGGTGTGGGCATGTCTGTTGCTTTAGGATCAGTTGTAGATCTCTTTCTACATACTGCATGTCATTCCAATTCCAGTCAATCTCAGCTGTTGCAGGGCTGCTCAGAAGATCAAGCCCTTCGATCTTCAGAATCCTGTGATTGTTTGCTGCAGGAACGTCATGTAGATCCAGAGGTATCGTCAAAGCTATGGTATAATTGTTCACCATTGTGGTGGAGATGATGGAAGACTGAACTGTCAGGGGTAAAATTGATAACCCTCTTTGCTCTACTTTCCTCTGCAAAGTTTCTTCTTGTAAACTCCAATGTTGTCAAGTTTGAGTTTATAGTTCCCCTCTGGGAGTCTTTCTTAGTCATGTTAAGACAGAGAACTGGGCCCACACTGATAGACTTCACTCTGGAGACCCCAGTGATCCATATGTTGTTTTGAAACACTTAAAATCTTTTATATTTTTAATGTCCTTTCTGGACTCTCAATAAATGACAATAATGAAAATCAAGTAAAACTGCTAACACTACGGAAAATGTATAGTGTGCTGCATTCATATTCAGTTTCATATGCTTAATATTGCTCAACATGACACGTTCTTCACACCTCAAATGAATGTGTCATTTAATTGATGTCTGTTCCTCTCATCTGAACCGACGGTCCTTATAGCACCCATATATGACGATGATGGAGTGTTCAAGTTCACATAGATTGCAAGTTCAAACATGTTGATCTTGGGTGAACCTGTTTTACTGTTAGGTTTTACAGCTTTATTATTGTCACTTCTTGACACCACCTGGGAAAAACAAAAAGCATGCCTTTTTTTTAGAGAGTTGGGATTGTTCAAATTATGCCTGTTCATACCTGTTAGTTTATTTTGGCACTCTGGTGTGCTATTGACTATAGTTGTAATGCATCATGCCTAAGAAAATGATTGTGACAGATCCGAAGTAATTCTATCTTGCCTGCCTAACTGTGTGTGTAATTTTGATTTTGGTCGAGTGTCCATTGGTGGACTTTCATGTTCGCTTCTACATAGCAATGGCATGTCAGCCACACACCTGCTCCAGACCAAGGGACCTCATGGTGGATTTATATCAGGCTGCTTTTGATGCTTTATTGGGCTGCAGACCTGTCCAGATGGGCCCTGTAAAGAGCCCAACAAACCCGTACACCTCCTGCCTGGTCAATGTCCATAAACCACCAAATGAGATTCACAACATAGACAGGGGAAAATAAACCCAGAATGCAGACCACAAAAGCCTTGACTGTCCACCCCCACCCCCAGACCGGACAGCAGGAGATGGGACAGGAGGCAAGAGAAAGCGAGCTGTAAATACCCGCATGTCTGTCTCCATGACAGCCTGTGGGACATTCAAGGACAATCCCATGAGGCTTCATTGCCAAGGCCTGGTGCACATTGCCATTGTGCCATTGACTGCTAGTGTGCCCACTCCTATTTGAGTCTTAGAGTGAGTAAAAAATTTAATCAGTTGAGTGGTTGATGTAGAGTTTGTATTTAATGTTTGTAAAGAACAATAGCACCTTACAGTTGTTTTGAGTGAAGCTTTTTACTTGAACTTGAACTTGAACTTGAACTACATATGCTCCTTAATATTTGAGCATATGTATGTATCAAAAAGAAAATCTGTCGCCCACGTGTCACCCACATCACTCCAAACTTGCATGTCTTCTGTTGAACACAAAAGGTATTTTGATGAATGATTGAGGACTGAAGCTTTCAACCATAAAAGTAGCTATCATAAAAGTGGTCCATATGACTCATGACTCATGTGACTCATACATTTGAAGTCTTCCGAATCCAAATATATATATAGCTATATTTTTTTTCTATTGTTATCACTGATAAGAAATCAGAAAAGTCTGATATGCAAACTAATAATTTTGGTTTTGTGAACTGCATCAACAGAGTCAAAAGAATGAACCTTATGAAAAAGTATCCTTCTCTTAAACAAAAAATAAGAAAGTATACTTTTTATGCACTTCTCAGAAATATACTTAAAATTGCACATAAGTAGACTTGACTTATACTGACAGAAAAGTCTAAGTATATTTGGTCTATACTTGTACTCAGTCTTTTGATTGAGATATACTTAAAAAGTAGTCTAGCCTATTAAAATATTTTTTTTTACATAGTTTTACATACTGTCTTATAAAAGTCATTGTTTGAAAATATTAATTTATATATTAAAAAAAATATATTATACCGAAATAGGAACGTAGTAGTATCCTTAAATTGCAAAAATAATATAGTAAACTATAAGTATGATGTTATGTTCACTTAAAGAAAACTTAAATAAAACTAAATAAAACTAGTAAACTAGTAGTTTACTAAGAGTACACTTCAAAGTTTACTTTAATGAACTAAAAAATGTGCTACAAGTATTTGACTAGTAAACTATCAGTATAACTATAAGTTCACTTGTAGTATAGTTGCAGTACAAATGAAAAACTTAGTTGTAAACTTGTTGTGTACTCAAAGTTTACTACTGTTACACTTAAAGTATACTTAAAAGTATACTTTTATAAAAGTGGGCCAATTTAGTCCCAAGTAGTATTGAAACAGTACACTTACAAATACTTCTAGTGCATTATAGAAAAAAAAATACCATTGAACTTTAAGTAATTAAGTATTTTAAGTAATTAAATGAACTTGAAGGATTTACTCACAAATCGGGCATCACTGCAATTCTTATGAACTCTCATGAATAGTGTGGCGGATGGAAAGATTTTCAGTGAATACTGACTTTTGGTCTGTTCTGCACATAATTCTCTTGTTACTTCATAAGACTTGAGCTGCATCCAAACTTGCATACTGAGTAGGTACTCCATTTAATGAAAAACTTATTTTGTGAGCATTAAAAAATAATGTTTTATATATTATGAATTTGTGTAGTATAAATGAAATCTAGACATACTACATCCGCCATGATGTCATCGACATGTGAATTGCGTTGCTTCACTGCCATCCTCTCCCATGGCCTCATGGGATAGTAAAGTTTCCATCAGATGTGCACTTCAGAATCTCTGCGGATGTAGGCATATTTGGACACATGATTGGAATACAGTCCATGAGTCATATGGACCACTGATGATTTTTTGTTTTTGTGTGTGTGTGCTTTTTTGTCATTTTACCATCATTAATTTTCATTATACTGATAATTATAGAATATCCCTCAAAATGTCACCTTCTCTGTTCCACAGAAGAAAGAATGTCATACTGGAACAACATGAGGGTAAGTAAATGTCAGAATGTTCATATTTAGATGAACTATTCCTTTAAGATTTCTGTTTTATGATAATACATGAGCTAGTTTGGCTGTATCTGACTCTGTTTCCAAAAAACTGCACATTACAGCTTATGCATCCCACTATATCCCAGGCAGGGAGAATGGACATGGAGATCCGCGACCTGCGATCTTAATTCCGTCAGGGAGCGCATTCACTGGAAATGTTAATGACAGTTTTGTCATGCAGTTCATTACTGCACCCATGACTCTTCTAGGCCCTCGCTCAGATGGACAGAAAAGAGAGGGAAGGCCTTTAAGCTTGAAAGAGGGAAGAAAAAAGAAACCTTTTTGAGACCAAGCACAAAAGACGCAGGGAGATGCTGAATGTGGTGGCTGCCAAGCGCTGGGAATTCATGATTGGGTTTTCTTCCTCCTCATTGGCAGTGGTTCCTGCTTGAAAAGAAGGTCGAGGGGGTAAGTTTGCTTGAAGCGACAGATTGCAGATGTCTGTATTGGAGTCTTTGAAAGTGTGCCCCCCTCCTCTCCTCCACCCCCAAGAGAAAAGCTCCATACAGTACTGTTCTTTACTCATTCTATCACAAGAGCGCAGGAGGACCAGACACTTTTCTAAAAGAGTTACCCTTGAAAATCCCCAGAGCTGAACACAACATAGGATTTTAACCCTAGCTTAGTATGCTGACAGAGACATAAGCACCATAGACATCGAGAGGGACACGTTCCCAATACTCAGAATAGTGGTTGCATATGGCTTTTTTTGTGGTTTCTTCTTGAATTATTACATTATGTGGTTTCATCCTTGTCTGCTGAGGTAATATACATTACATTTATTTGTACTTTGCTATAAATTAACATTACATTGAAACCACAAAACTAGTCTACTCAGCCCTCTTGTTCTGCATGATTTTGAGAGGTTCTCAAGTCCGTGTGTATGGCACATGTCAAGTGTTGACAGTGTAACCCAGATAGAGGGATGAGAACGCAGATCCCAGCTGACCTTTCCCCTACTTTCACACACGCACACTACAGAACCCATGTTGGCATGACAGATTAAACACTAGAAAGGTAAAAGTGACTAATCTAAAAATGTGTGATTTTTGCACAACTAGTGGCACCAAACAGAATTGCAATTTGTTTGTTTGAAACTTGTAGGGAAAAACCAACAACAACACACTATTTTAGCAATTCTGCTTGGATGTGCAGATTGCATTTTATTAAAACAAATTTGACATTTTCACATCACATTAAAACTGACTTGGAATTTTTTTTATTATTCCTTCCTCCTTTTTTTTGTTACTTTTCAAATGCTTTATATGTGTAGATTTTAGATTTGCCCCAGAGCTAGACTTTCAATCTTACAATATGAAGAACCATCATAAAAATATAGATGTTTAAAAAATCGAAAGAATGAAATAGACATAAACCATTTTAATATATATTTTTTGTGTGTGAAAATTTACATTTTTAAAAACTTCCACAGGGCCATACTTGAAGAAAAACTTTTTTTTTTTTATCAGGTCTCCTGTGTTTAAATCTCTTCATCGATGTGTCAAATAAGTTGTGTGAGGGGTTGATGTGGTGGCTTTCTACTGCAAAGCCCCTCGGGCTGGAGGCCTGAAGTGGTTCACCACAGTAATTTCACAGCCCCTGAAATTACGCAGGCAAGGTGAGTAATGGCAGCTTCTTGCAGAAGTCCAGATGGTAAGGCACCTCTTGGAAGGGAACAGTACTGTTCCACTACATCAATTTAGAGCTAAAGGATGCCACTGCCACACTGGCCCATGGGTCATGAAACGCAAATATTTTCATCAAACTGCAACACCGATTCTCATGGGGGTTTACACTTCCTCCCCATTCATCAGTGGTGAGTCTGCAGACCAGCTTCTGATCACATGACAACTTCTCCTGATTAGTGGTTATCTGGTGGAGGATTCTTTCATGACTCGTCATCACTCTGACCACAAGGGTCTTTGCTTCTGCATGTGCCATCATGTGTTTCAAACAATGGTCATTTAGTCTGTGGTTGACCTCTCATTTTATTCCACTGAAGAGCTACAGGTACAGCGAGATGAAGATAGTATATCAGAACAAGTGTGGACAGACACACAGTGCCTTAGATGTAAAAATAGAACAAGAAATGCACACAAGCTGAGGGCATGCAATGTTATGAATCGACAAGTCACTCAGTAAACTTGTCTCACTTCCTTCTGTCCACAAGTGATAGAAATTCTAGGATCTATCTACACTGTAAAAAATCATATGGTCAATAAGTTATGACAATATGTTTTTACATTGCTTTAACTCATCAAAATAAGTTAAGCAATTTCCAACTTTTTTAAGTAATTTAAGTTAAAATGACTTAAACATTCAAGTTGATTGTACTTAACTAAGGCAGCAACTTATTCTATCTCTCTATCTCTCTATCTATCTATCTATCTATCTATCTATCATCTGTTCATAACTCCAATAAAGTTTTGCTTATCATAGCTTTAAATAAACCAAAGACTTGATCTCTGAGGAAGCTCTTTGTTGATACCAGGATTATGTAAATCCAATAAGCATGTGTAGTGTTGTTCCTTACAAAAGATTATTACAGTAACACAACAACTGTATGACCTTTATAGTCAAAACTGTTATTTTTGCTCAGTATGTTGTTATTTTAGTGTACCTTCTTTTAGGCGGGTTTCACTCTTGGTCTGAACCCAAGTTTGATTCTACGCTCCTCCCCCTGTGGATGCATTGCAAGCGTTGTGAAGAATTTGAGCTGCTCTGAATGTAATTTATTTGTAGACAAACAGCAATTAGACTTTAATAAATCTGATGGGGAGAATGCAGAGATGCAAATTATATTAGTTGTTCATACCATTTGTGAACCGTTTCAGAGTTTAAATGAACCGCACTTCAGACAGCCGTTTCAAATGAACTCAGGTGTGGTTCACTGGCATGAATCCAGTGTTGATAAACCATCTGCACATCAATCAAACAAACAACTCTGATGTCAGGTTTGTGCTAAAAACTCTGGTGTAAAAGTGCTAGAGGGATTAAATGATCAGAGAAATTGAAGAGAAAAGGGTGACCTTTCAGAACAGATGTTACCATGGTATTTTTCCATTATTTAATTTAAAAAGCTGCAAGCCAAGAATTGTTTGAGTTGCTTAGACATCCTCACATCATGTACAATTTGTCTGGTAATGATCTGTCGTGAATTTTTAAACATACATATACGAAAGACAGCACGTGGACTCAGATATCTGTACAGTCTGAGGACGTGCCCATGTTCACAGAATTACAGCCACAATTGAGCTGTTGACCTGCAAAGGTTTACAATTCCATTATCTCGTGGTCAACCATTAATCATGGGTTTACAGAGGGGTGTAAGGTTACAAGGGTTAAACTACCAGGCATACCTGAAAAACCAACACTCTGTGTTGCAACTCAAGTCTTTTAAAAACACTTAAATGTCACAGGTAAGTCAGTGCTTGATGGTAATTCATGCTAATCTTCATCCAGTTCTAGTGCACTAATTCCCAGAGTGTGTAAAAACTGCACTTACGCACAGCTGTTTCGCCATTTTATGGTCCTGCAATGACGGCAGAGCAAAAGCTTGTCAGTCTAGCCTCACAAGTGCTTATCAGGTGAGGGAGATATTATGAAACAGGCCTGTAAAAACAAGTGAAGCAGTAAGGTAGCAAGACACAACCGAGAATCCAGACAAAATAGATGCAGCATGGCTACACTATAAAAATAAATTTGCTTTGTAAATATAATTTCCAGAGAAAATGAGGTATTGCAAATAAATTTAGGAGTTAAAAGTGATCAGTTTACTTTTTTCAGTTACGCATGAAGTTTATTTACTTTACTTTATATAATTTTAAGGCAACAGGTTTCCTCACTTTTTTTTTTAAGTTAAGTCAATTGATCACTTTTTACAGTGAGGGTTTGTATAAAGCAAGAAGTACACTACATTTTTTTTCTAGAAATCTTGAACATTTCCACCATGTTTCAAATAATGTTTTGTATATTTATTAGCATTCCGTGACGGAAATGATGATGGTGGAGATTACCATTCTATACCAAAATGTTTACAATGTCAAAATTGCAGATTAATTGCAAATGAGGAACAATAAAAGAACTTTTGTTTTCTTAGTAAACAAGTATACTAACTTATTTTGAAACTTTATTAGGACCAAAATTGTTCGTTGTGAAAGAACTAATAATGTAATATTTATATTTCATGTTTTTCATATTATTTTCATTTAAGTTTTGGATGAGGATAAAACAATGAAATCTATAAATCAAAGTCATTATCACAATGCATATCGATTCTGATTTCTCTACATGCTTTAATACACTTCCACACAGCCAGCTTATGTAGTGTCAGTTCTTTTAAGTTTTCCCCTTGAAAGTTGTGAAGACCCTGCGGTTTAGCCTATAAACACTTCAATGTGTTTTCATTTCTTTATCATTACATCAGATGTGTGGTTTGAGACACATCCAGTTCAAAACAAGACGCCCCAAAAGCAAAGCCTCTAGTTGAATCCAGAATTGTTCAAAGTAAAGACAGGTGAGGTGTTTAGCTTTAGCTGTAGGTAACTAATTAGACTCATCTTCCCATCTCTTCTCCTTCAGGGGTGAGGTGCTGTGTGTACATGTCCGACCTGCAGCTCCGGTGAGCTGTCTGATTGACTAATACAGCCTAGAAGCCTTGAGGGTTTTTCTAATGTAAATGCTAAGCATATTATTTAGTGAAGGCAGTACTGTAGTTCAAACACATTGACTCAAATACCATGCAAACCTAGTCATTTTCATTGCTACAAAACACTGTTCTTTAGAACTTTCTATTAATCAAAGGAAAATGTATCACAGATTCCACAGAAATATTAAGCAGCACAAATGTTTTCAACATTGGTAATAAGAAATTTTCTTGAGCATCAAAAAAGCATATTAGAATGATGTGATCATGTGACACTGACGACTGGAGTAATGGCTGCTGAAAATTCAGCTTTGCCAACAAAGAATAAATTACATTTTAAAATATATTAAGATAGAAAACAGTTCATTTAAAGTGCAATTATATTTTACAATATAGTACAAATAAGTGTAGCTATGGTGAGCAAAAACATTAAAAAAATCTTTCTCCAAACATTTGAATGGTAGTGTATGTATACACAGATGAGCCAAAACATGGTCACCTAATATGCTGCTGTTCCTCCGTGTGCTGCCAAAACAGCACCAACCTGCCGAGGCATGGACTTTACAAGACCCCTGAAGGTGTCCGGTGGTATCTGGCACAAAGATGTTGGCAGCAGATCCTTCAAGTCCTGTAGGTTGCGAGGTGGTGCCGCCATAGATCAAACTTGTTGGTCCAGCAGATGCTCAATTGGATTGAGATCTGGGGAATTTGGAGGCCAGGGCCACACCTTGAACTCTTCATCATGTCCCTCAAACCATTCCTGAACAATGTCTGCAGTGTGGCAGGGTGCATTATCCTGCTAAAAGAGGCCACTTCCACAAGGGAACACCACCTACCATCCTGATGCCACCATTTCCCCAAACAGTGCACACGTATAGGGTTGTCCACGTGATAAAAAAGAAAACGGGACTAATCTGACCAGGCGACCTTCTTCCACTGCTCCGAGGTCCAGTTCCAACACTTGCATGCCCATTGTAAGTGCTTTTGATGATGGATCGGGGTCATCATAGGCACTCTGATTGGTTTGCGGCTACGCAGCCCCATACAAAGCAAAGTGTAATACACTGTGTGTTGTGACACATTCCTCCCCTATCCATCATTAAAATGTTGTGTGACTTTCTGTTGGCTCGGCCAAACGGTATAGCCTTCGTTGCCCTTGTGCATCGATGAGCCTTGGGCGCCCAGTTGCCAATTTGTGGTTTGTCTCTCCTCAGACTACTGTTGGTAAATTCTCACCACAGCTGACCGGGAGCAACCCACAAGCATTGTGGAGGTACCCAGACCCCTTGTCAAAGTCACTCAGATCTTTATTTCTGCCCATTTCTCCTGCATCAAATACATTGAATATGAGAACTGATTGTTTGCTTACCATCTAATTTAGACTGTTAGGAGATGATCAATGATATTCGCTTCACTGGCCATAATGTTTCATCAGTGTATATTATATGCATCAAAACCTTCCCCTTTATTATAAGATAAATGCAGGTTGAGCTGGCTAGCAGTATTTGGGATCCTTGGCATGTGAGGAACCTAAAATGGTAACATTAATATCAAATCTTAAAAGTTTCCATAAATCTAAACATCTGTAAATTAATCACAGGGTGTTGTTCCCTAGAAGTGATTTTTTTTTAGGAGAGTCTTATCTATTTGATTTGATCTTTTATATGCAGTCAACTCAAAGAGCTGTAAAAGTAGTTTGTCCTGCTCTCCTCAAGGAGCAAAGTCCCAGATTGTGAGTCAGACAGGAAATTGTTTATATGCACTGAGATTCGCTCTGAGTTCAATCGTCCTCTAGCCGTCTCATGCCTGTCTGTTGATTTGTGAGGGCCAAGTCACAGTGCGATGACTGTGGGGTGTTAGGTTTCTTTCCAGTCCCTGGAGTATGCGAAAAATGAAGCGCACATGCAGCACAAGCCCAGAAGAACATCCAAACAGCCTGAGTTGTGTAAACATGAAACACAGAAAGGATGGAAGAAGTATCTGAATGGATTCAAATAAACATCTGTGGAGTGGTCCAGACTCAGTGTCTTTGGCTCTCACTCTGATGGTTTTTACCACTGAAGTGTTGCAAAAGGCTGCGGCCAGCACTGTGGCCTTCAGATGGTGACTGTTCATTATTGTTCAAGAGTTGAGAGAGAGTATGTCTATACTCTTTCACTCACACTTTTGGCTTTTGTGTGTGTGCATTATCTGTTGACAGATGCCTGGGTGTAAAAGTGAGTATCATTCAGAAGAGCGAGGTATGTGCGGAACATCTTCGGAAATTCAGAATATGTCCATCGTTCATGCCTGCAGATGCCTAGAGTTGGTATGTGACTATCAAGGAAGTATTTTCACCTTGTCAGTTACCTGAAAAATAATAATTAGTAATGTCTGTGTCCAACCGAAGCTGCCTAGCTCTGCTTCAAATTTAGTGAGCAGTCACTGCATCCTACCTAATGCTAAACATACAAATATCAAACTATACATGAAACAAATGATTGATTCTAACAGAGGAAACATGAGGGGAATGATTCTCATAAAAAGCATTAATATACATTGCACACACACATTTTGGGTAAAATAGTACAATTTAAAACGTCCCCATAAGGCAAATAAATAAATAGGCCTATATTTAAATGTATTCTTAAAAATGCCAAGAAATATATTCTGTAGCTAATATTGATTTTTCTTTTTATACATTTTTTATATATATAGATTCTTTATATATATTTTCATATTACTCCAAAATATATTAAAATGTGTTTCATTTTATGTGGGACATTTCTTGCCCATTTAACTTTTATTTTGCATTATATTTTATGAAAAATATGTTTACAACATCTATTTAGCATGTATCTGAAATATATTTTGACATATATATATATATATATATATATTTTTTTTTTTTTTTGCCTTATAACCTTTCTGTTATTATGGATGGTTTTTACACTGAGCTTTTCGCAGTGCATTCTGGGATTGGCTTCTACATGATAAATACATGTTGCCTACCTTTTGGAGAGCACCTTTGTGCCAATAATAATGTAGTATACATTATAATAAAATGCAGCCTATGTATGTCTCTTTCATTAAACACAAATTTGGATTTTTTTTTTTTTTTTTTTTGTCTGCAAACCACATCCAGGCATCTTTCTTTATCCCACAGAAGGAGGTAGGTAATGATTACATGTGAACATCCCATTTCCAGGCAGGAGAAACAGAAAGGCTATTCTCTCTCTCATCAGCCTTGCGCTCAAGGTCAGTTTCGTGTACGCTTCATACTGACGTCAGTGAAGACTCTAACATAGCAAACTGTATGTTAATGTGTGTGTGCTTGACCTATTTAGCAGCCAGGATAGCAAGAGGATCAGAAAGGTGACTCACTCCTGTATGAGTCAACGTCATAAAACTTGAGCAGGAGTCTGCGAGCTCCATTAAAGATAAATAAATTTAAACTGACGTAGTGAAAAAAAGCATCTGGCCAACACTAACCAAATGAGCATGGCTTTAAATCAAGCTTTATCTAACAGTGAGATTTATTAAAGGGCACCTATTATGCAAAATTCACATGGTGTTTGAACATACATGTGTGTCGGCAGTGTGTGTACACAACCAACCTATAATGGTAAAAATCCAACCACTCCTCTTTTTTTAATCTCCATAAGCAGTGTCTCAAAATAGGCCGTTTGCAGTTTCTATGCAATGTGACATCAGATTGTACAGGCTTTACTTGTTCTTTACGTTCACAGATATAACTGACTGTGTTTATGTGAACTTTATCGACATAACCTTGTGTGTATTTGACAGTTTAAGCGCATTGAGAAGTGAAAGTGAACTTAGTTTAATACTCACAGGACGTGCCGTCTGACAGCCAGCTTTTTGTGCACATGCTTCGAATGTGTGCGCTCAGTTTATAGTTAAGTTTATAGACTGATATGACTTTAAAACGCATGCAGATAATACACTTTCATGATGATGAAGAACTGCAATGTCACATGAGCGTGACCACGATAAACCAAACAGATGTTTTAATTTTTGTCAGAGTACAAGGCATGAGATGTACAGGCTCCGCCCTTTTCTGAATAGGGGGCGGGGAGCAGCAGCTCATTTGCATTTAAAGATACATGCAAGAAAACAGCAAAAAAATGCATTTACAACATGGTTTAATTAATGATTTGTGGGCTATTTTGACCCTGGACCACAAAACCAGTCGTAAGTTGCACGGGTATATTTGTTGCAATAGCCAACAATACATTGCATGGGTCAAAATCATCGATTTTTCTTTCATGCCAAAAATCATTAGGATATTATGTAAAGATCATGTTACATGAAGATATTTTGTAAATTTCCTACCGTAGTATCAAATGTATTATTAGTAGTAATATGCATTCGTACTTCATTTGGACAACACTAAAGGCGATTTTCTCAATATTTAGATTTTTTTGCACTCTCAGATTCCAGATTTTCACATAGTTGTATCTCGGCCAAATATTGTCCTATCTTAACAAACCATACATACAAAAAATTGACCCTTATGACTGGTTTTGTGACTGGTTTTGTCATATATATATATATATATATATATATATATATATATATATATATATATATATATATATATATTAAAATAAGAAATTAAGTCATATTGTGACAGTCACTATTGTGAGACAGTCAAATTTTAAAGAAATTTTAAAGTTTAAATAGTGCGAAATAAATGAGAGAAAATAAATTTGTAGTTGTGAAATATGGTCACATTTTGAGATATAAGTCACATTGTCATACATGAAGCTGCAGTCTCTATTTGAGAAATAAAGTCACATTTTTAAGAAATTAAGTCACAATTGTGAGCTTTAAAGACACAATTCTGAAATTGTAGTTGCTTTTTAAAAAAAAAATTATAGGTGGACACAGGCTTCCATAGCAGACAAACATCACCACATGAATTCTGTAGAGTGAACAGGTTGTGCCATTGTTCTGTGCTGTAGTATTTTGATTCAAATCCCAGATGGGCCTCTCATTTCCTTTAGTTTTTTACCCCTACTGAGTGCGTTGCTCTTTAAGGGGTCTTTGAATTCATTGTTTTACACTGTGGGTACTGTGTGACACGGCAGATTCATCATGCTTGACGGTTTATTTCTGTGTCCCTGATTCTATTATGTCAGTGAATCCATCCACTGTAGAGATTTCCTGTCCGCTTGAGTCCATATGGTGGAGTTTGTCTCAATCCAAGCATCACTATTGCTCCATTGGAATCTAGCCCATCTTGGAGGAAACTAAATCAAGGAGGGCGATATCCTTATCGGGCCAGTAAATTCTTAGCCCGCCACACCCCTCAGAATTTGTGTTTATGGATGTGATGTGCTGTAACTTTTCTTATGACTCACTGAACTATATTGTGTTGGCTTTCCCCTGGTCGCTCTCAGATAACGCTTAAGACAATACGGCTACCGCGGAGGCAGAACACATGGGGTTATGAGTATAGGACTGTTTGCACAAGGAAGGAAGTGTTCACTTAGTGCTTTTTAGAATCCAGCACTTGAGGAAGAGGAGGAGGAGGGTGGGACTTCCTTGCCTTGTGCATGGAGGCACTGAAACAAGCACCAAGCACACATTTCTGACAACAAAACAGGAAAGGCACAGAGCAGTTGGTTTGTTTGTCACAGGTGCTCAGTTGCTGAAGATAAGCATGAGCCAAAGTGGAGCCTGTCCTCTATCCTTCAATGCAACAACCCTGTTAATATGTTAATAACCCAAATGATAAAACTATGTGGTCTTGTATTAAAAACAGCATATTGTCTAATTGTTGTCAAAATTGCTGTCAAATCGATTAAATGATAATATGTGTGTATGTATGTATGTATGTATGTATGTATGCATATATATATATATATACATATACACACACATATATTTTATATTTACAAACGTGTATGTTAGATGGGATTTTGACAGCACTAAATCATATATATAAGTGCTGTCAAACGATTAATCGCATCCAAAATAAAAGTTTGTTTACATAATGTGTGTATACTGTGTATAATTATTGTACATATAAATACACACATGCATGTATATATTTAAGAAACAGTTGTTATATTTATATATAAAATATTTATATATAATATAAATGATATAAATATATATACATTATATACATGCAAATATTTCTTAAATATATACATGTATGTGTGTGCATTATATTATACAGAGCACACATATATTATGTAAACACAAACTTTTATTTTGGATTCGATTATTTGCGACAGCAAATTTTGACAGCACTAATATATATATATATATATATATATATATATATATATATATATATATATATATATATATATATATATATATATATATAATTATAATAAACTGAGACAGATTTGACTGTCAAAGAAGATAATTTATTAGGACTCAAAAGTTTGACAAAATGCATGTATGCATATGTGAAAAATGGCTCTGTGCCTCAAGCCTATTCCACATAAATCACAAAAGAGGGGTAGTGGAAAATATTCAAGAGGAATAGCTCTGCTCCCAAGAGTCCCTAATCAGCGAACTGAGTGGTTTCCTGCTTTTGTGAGATGTGGTTCATTAATGGCTGACAACCTTTCTTTTACACATGCACACTGACACGCAAAAGACCCCCACTACTCTCACACACAAGCACATTGGATCCAGACATGTTTAAGTAAATGTTCACATATAAGCTAACGCAATCATTTGAGCGTTTATCAACCTTATCATACATATGCTTGTGAGAGGCCATACATTACAATCCCTCTAAGTTAAACAACTTTGTCTTAGAAGTTCTTAGGATGTAAATATTTGCATAGCGCCTTATCTTCACGAGCAGACCCTTAACACTGATACACGTCTGCCTGTGTTTTCCTAATTCCATGTCTTACCTTAAGCACAGGACCAGAGAATTTCATATATTAGCCTAATACAGGAGAGTCTTTAAGTTGCCTTTATATGATACTGAACATATCTGCATTAATCAAAGAGTTAATACTGGACATTGTTGCACTACTGACCTATAAACTACCTCCCAAAGATCGCTGTGCAAGGCCACTGCTCCACCCTCATACTTATTTTCTGCCTTTTACACAAAGCAGGCCTCGATTGAACATTCTGCCAGGAAAAGAGACCAAACTCCAGGACATCAGTAGCTATTTCACCTGAAAAAATAGCTGGAAAAAACAGACTAGACTAAAAAGTAGACAATAAATTACAGGACACTGCATGAATATGCCCTGTCTTAAGCAATAAACAACTCATATATCCCACTGTTAACTGAATAAAAACTCCTCAAAACATCTTGTTCAAAAAAATGCCTTTATTAGAAGTTCTATATTCAAAATAAAAACAAAAAAAAACATACAGTACAAATTTACTCTGCACACTATCTATACACACTCCAACTCCAGCTGACGTTCACTTATTACATTCAGTGTTGCTTTACTTCATCTAAAAAGTTAAAGTAATCGTTATTAACCAACTACAAAACTTAATATCCCCAGTCAGCATGTGTAGAGAAGCACAGTTGAAAGGCAGAGTATTTTTCATTAGGAATGGTGTCGATCAGATGATCTAAATGTAGAAAAATAAACAATGAAATAGCATCTCATTCACCATAAAAAGGCACCTTGATCTATGAGCTACATTCAATTCGATTGGCTTTAGATATACACCAAAGCGACTGCTTTATTAGGTTAAGCTACAGTATGTGGGATCCTCAACCCCAACAGGGACATATTAGCTAGCTATTAACCTCTAGATAGGAAAGTGCTACATTCTCTGGCACTAGACCGCAATCGTTATGCAACTGTGTGCAAATGGATACTTTTTCGGGTTCTCGTTGTAGTTAGTTGAAAAAAAAAGAAAGAAAAGGAAACAGTCATACTTGTAGGTGTGAAGTCAGTTAGTTCTTTATGGCCAAAAAGACCTCATAAGACAGGCTACATTCTACAAATGCCCATAGATCCTCTGACGCTCCCCTTCCTCCCAAGAAAAATCACAGCGTGACCTCATCAGACGCTCCCACTTTTTAATATAGATACACAGTAAACAAAATCGAAATAAATAGCATACAATCTTAAATTATTTACCTATTTACAGTAAAAGACAAGTTAACAAAAATATATTATTGTGAGACAAACCCAACAGTTTCCAGATTAATATTGGCGATCACAATTTAAACAGGAATATAAGTGTATTGCTTTAGATTTGATAAATACCATATGGACTCAATTTATCCTTGAAGGCTATACTTTCAAATGACAATAAATAAGTTAAATAGATTTCAAAGCATGATGCAAAATGCAATGATACCACACAGTTTAAAAAAAAAAAATCTGCAGTGACATTCCATGGCCAACTTATGAGTCCCAGTTCTTGTGCGCTCACACCACTTATGGAATGTTTTCCCAAGACTTGCTTCTAAATTGGCCTTTTTTCTAGACTGTTGAAGCCATCATCTTGGTATGTCATTGTAAGGAAAATGAGAAAAGAAATATAAAATCACATCTCAATCATGAGAAAACTAACGGCTGAGACTGATGTTTGACCTGAAACTCATGTTGGCACTACTTGGATAAAAGGCTATAACAATAATAGCAAATCAATCGTCTGAAATCGACAGCCTGCTGAAGATTGGCAAACGTCTATTTGCGTCCATACTGGGCGACTCCGAGCCACTGATTGTGCCGGAGGAACAGCAAGAGCCACTCAGGTAGCCCTCGGGATCTGAGAGGGAATCCGGCGGGCTCGGTGGAGAATCGAACACTGGAGACTCTGAGAGTGGATGCATGGAGGGCAAGTGGTTCATTTTGAAAGGTGGCGACGGGGGGCAAGTGTTGGTCTGAATGTTACCGTACAAGCCACCGCTGGTCTGATGGGTAAAAGCACTTTGGGTCTGAGGGATGATAGGGGCAAGAAAAGCCTTAAGATCCTGATCTGGGAAAGTGAATGCGTTCAGACAGGGTGAACTGGGAGTGAGGGCGCAGGTGGGTGGTGGGGGCGTGCGTGATGTTGGGTTGTCAATCAACACGGACTCGTTGCTGCGGGAGCTGGAGAAGCCGGAAAAGCTCAGGCTGTGGTGCAGCTTCGGTCTTTCCCTCTGTCTCAGGAATAGGTTTGATGACTCCTTCTCGCCCAGGACATCAATATCCCGGCTGAGCCTCAGTTGAGTGTTACTCGTAGCAGCTCTGCGCTCATCTGCATTGTGAATGAAGTGGCAGCGGGGGCCGTACGGGCAGAAACCAATAGTGTGGAATGTGCGACATGGCTCAGTTTTGTACTTCGGGTGGCGGGAAAGGTTTCTCAGTTCGTGATAGCCATGCGCAAACTGACACTTTTCTCCATACTTGCATGAGCCGTTTTCCTCAAAAGGTCTGCAAAGTTCAGTTTTGTAGCGGGTCGAGTTGATCTGAGAGCCAGGCTTTTGCTGAAGGATTTCCTGAAGTTGTTGACTGCGTTCCCCTGTGTCACTGAACGCACGGTCTCTGTACTTGTTTTCTTTATTCATGAAGGCAGGTGTTGAGCTCTCAAAACCGATCTGGAGCCTGTTGCTCATGTTGAAGTCCATGTGGTTTGTTGAGTTACTCCTGAAATAACCAAAAGACCTGTTGCTGTTGGTATTGGAAGCAGCAAATGGGACCCCAACATTCCTCTTTTCCAGCATATTTTGGAGATAGATTGCATTTGAATTCGGGACTTTTTCCTGAAAGAAACCAAACAGAGAATTCCTAAGCACAGATGCCAAATAGGTTTAGTGGGTACAAGTTTAACCAATTAGAAATTAACTACAAGAGTGAAAAAAAATCACCATTGTACATGACCACCAACCTCCTGAGGTGACAAAAGTTGAAAAACAATTCTGAGAAAAGTAAAATGTTGAACGACAAAACTGGTATGTTCTGTCTCGACATTAAATTTACAGTTTGTGTATAAGAAATGGATTTTAAAATCGACCTTAATTTGTTTAATACAAATACGTAAATATCATACAAAGTGTGACACATAGCGCAAAAAAAAAAAAAAAAAGTTACAAAAACAAAACTCGCTCCTCGCAGTCTCCCGTTAGCGCGCTATGTGCCACAGAAGACTGGAGAACGGTAACATTTAGTCAACATGGAGCTCTCAAGTTACAAGTTTTCCAGCGCGGATACATTGAGAAAACAAACCAAGATCAACAAAACACCAAAATAAGTTGAGAAAACAAACAGATGTGAATTTAAATCAGCTTCTAGTAGCCTACTCGTTTTTAAAATATAAACTCTTACCCTGTCGAAATCATATATGGAAGACAGCACCGAAGCAGACATTTTCTATAGCGAGTTCCAGCTCAGAGGGGGAAAAGTTTTCGGACCAAGAAGGATCCTTGTGTTCTCAGAGAAATCCACGGCTGAACGGGGTTTGCGTCTTGAAACGGAGTCGGGGAAGGTCGCTGGTGTTCTTTGGAGTTGAGCCGCACAGGTTTTGGGGAGTGTCGTACATGGACAAAGTTTGCACATGTGTATAAATGCGTTGCAGCTGTTAAAGGGCGGAGCTCGACAAAGTTTCAACAGTGCGCTGCCCGAAGCCCCGCCTCTCCCGTCACGCGGGTTCGGTAACTCCCCCTCTAGACTTCAGCAGCCCTAGAGCTCACTGCGTGCCTCAAGACAATTCAACACAACTAAAATTGAACTCAGGTGCTTGAAATCGAATTCTCCTCTCCTCCTCCTGTAGCTCCCCACAAGAGGTCTGACAATAGATTATTGATTTCTCCATCTAAGGTACTTCCAAAATTGCACATTGCTATGTGCCATTGTTGTTTTACATAGCCAAATATAGTGGTTCTTAATCCTGGTTATGGAGGACCCCAGGCCCAGAACTGCACATTTTGGATGTCTCTTGACACATTTCAGGTCTTGCAACCTCTACATTGCCCCCTATATGTTAAAATGTGATGTGCCATTAAAATAAATTTGGCATTGCTTGGCAATAGGCCTGGATTTTTGTAACAGATTATTAACTCTTTTTATGTGCAACATAACAGACAGAAATTAAGATGTGCTATATGTCACTATATATCAGCGCTATTGGGGTACAGCATCGGCTGTGCAGTTTTAGGTGTCAAATCAGAAATAATCCATTGTGTCAGCTACAAAATTTACTCTACCAGAATCTCTACCATTCGAAGAAAGCTCTCTTAGCATCTCTTAAGCTCATAAAAGCTGATTTTATTTAATCAAAACTACAGTAAAAACATAGGCTACATATTACAATTATTAAAATTAAAAGAACTACTATATATATATATATATATATATATATATATATATATATATATATATATATATATATATATATTATAATTGTTATAAATATTATAAAATATTATAAAATGTTATTTATTCCTGTGATGGCAAAGCTGAATTTTCAGGATCGCTCCAGTCTTCAGTTTCAAATCCTTCAGAAATCATTCTTATATGCTGATTGATCAACACTAGTTTGACTAGGAAACACATTCTTTAGAAAATATATTCATACCTGTTTAAAATGTTGTCTGCCCAAATGGTTAAATGCATGCATTATTTCATTGAGTGGAAAAAGATTTGTTTCCACACTGAACGCATTGATTCATGAAAAGGAGAGCTGCCCAATACAGGCTCCGTCTGTGAGATCCTAGTTCAGTGGCTATTTAAGTTCAGTCCATGTGAAATTCCCATCATTTTTAAATAGGCAGTTTCTCTTAGCACTCCTCACCACAGTGGCATGATTAGATCCATATATTATGTAATATGTTACATGAGTTACAGGGACCATCTCATTTTGCGTGATTCAGTATTGGATAGGAAAGTGGCAGAACACTAATCAGATGCAGTTCTTGGCTACAAACCCTCAATTTAGAGCTTTAAATTACGCAGAGTGCAAGCCTTAGATCTGCCGTGGTTCACGGACAACTGAATCAACCCATCAAAAAATAAAAAGAAGAAGAAAACTCAAACAAAACTCTGTCCACAGAAACCACTCATCCATTACTCTGACTCCAGTTCTCGCTGAGCTGCTCCGATCATTCCAAAACATTACATCACTGCACAGAGAGGGAACATCACTACTATGGCCAGAGCGGCTGCCAAGGCGTCTGCACAGGACTGTACACTGACTTCTTTGTGATGTCCACAATGCGTATCCAAGGCGACCCCTAGAGAGGCCGGCCCATAAGGGAACGTTTCTTGTCTTCCACGACAACGCATGGTAATGTTGAACATTCTTTCTCTGACTGTACTGTTGCTGTGCCGAGTCACACTGACTAGGCTGTTATCGTTTGAAGATGCTGCTGATGTCTGCCGCAGATTCATATACAGTAGCCCCTCATTTCCTGTTTTATTTGCAGAGTAGTGCCATTGATCTCTCATTGAATATACAGACAGATTGGGGCCCCTGTTTTCGACCCAGGAACTTCCTTACAGGCCGTAGTGCATCCAGAAGCCATGTTTGAGGTCTGCTCAGCTTGTTTATGTACGGTTACACCCAGAGCTGAATTTAACCCCAGCTTCCATCTGCTGCAGCACCCAGGGCCCTGCACGGAGATGAGACCGGTTTGGGTCGGTCTGTGCCGCTCGCTTACTACTAAGCACAACTTGCTCCTATGTGTTATTATCGTCAGAGGCGTCTCCTTTGTGGCAATATTCTTTTTTAGCCAGGTTTTTTATGTGCTTACATTGACCTTAAGGTTCATTTAAGGTACTTTTTAACTGGATTTCATGTCAATTTTGTGGTATGAAATTATTTAAATAATAAATAAGGAAATATTTAACAAAGATAATAAAAAGGAGGAAAAGACATTGTAAAAAATATTAGTCATTTTGACTGATTTTCACTCATAAAACATTTTTTCATTAACATTTTATAGAATTTTTGTTTTTAGTTGGATTTCATGTACATTTTATGGTAAATGTGAAATTATTTAAATTAATAAATAAGGAAATATTTAATAAATAATAATAAAAGTAGGAAAACAAAAAATACATTTGTAACTGTAATTTTAACTCATAAATTTTTTTCTATTCGCATTTTATTGAATTTTGTTTTTAGCCAGAGTTCATGTAAATGTTATGGTTAATATACAAATATTTAAATAATAAATAATGAAATATATTCAAAAGGAGGAAAACATAAAATAAATACATTTTGACTGTCATTTTCACTCATAGGATCATTTTCTATCAGCATATACTTTTAGACAGATTTCATGTCAATTTTATGGAAAATATGAAATTATTTAAAAAAAATAAATAAGGAAATATTTAACAAAGAATATAAAAAAGGAGGTAAACACATTAAAAAAATTAATATATTTTGTCATTTTGACTGTAGTTTTCACTCTTAAGACAATTTTCTATTATCATTTTATCAATTTTTGTCAAATTTATTCTAATCTACTAATGTACCCGCCCTTGTTTTCAGATTACATTTTGGGAGTCTCTCCTAAACTGGTGCTGTTCCTCCCTCCATGTCATGCCACAGAGCTAGTATTCTGGGCTTCAGTGTGCCCTATTGGCCTCGCCACAGCCAGGCAGCCTTTCATTACACTAGCCGAAGGAGGTGCCCTGGACATCCCCATCGAAGACACCATCACCACACGTCCACACCCCAAAAGTGTGCTTAGCTCTTCGGTTCTCTGTATACGTCAACAAGAGAGATGAACAAAATAGACGCTCTGTATGCACATTGTTTGATTGTCAATGTAGCTGAATCACTTCTATATCTAAAGCTTGAGAGCTATCCTTGAGAGCATGATTTGATGATAGCCTATTAACTGGTGTCCTACTTATTTGACATGAAATCATTTTTATTGTGACAATTTGTGAGGTTTAATGAGAAAATAATAATATGCAATTAGCCTACTTTTATTGTCATTCACAATATCTTTTCAGCCTGACATGTATAGGCCTGTGTTGGACTGGCCATTCCTCCAGGGTGTTTCCATGTCTATGACGCTGGGCTCCGGCATCCCCACGACCCTGAAGAGGGCATGCGGTTTGGAAACTGGATGAATGAATGTCATGGCTGAAACTACAACGCCCTCTACTGATGAAATACAGCTTGCAAGGCAGTTCCTTCCTTTCACATCTCATAAGAGTATGTACTTCGTTAAAAAGATCATACATGTTATAAATTAATACTGTAATGAGTGAGACTATACCAGCTATTTCAGCTTTGTGGTATTATAATAATATATAATTGCCTACTATAAATAATAGGACGAATTAAAGTTGTAGAATTATAGAGATAAAGTGTGCCCGCAGCTAAAAGTTGACCATTTAACCCTAGTTGAATGATAAATATAAGGGTCAATGTGCCAGGTAGAGCTTGAATTTATTATTCATTTTAATCAAAATATTATATCTTTGATTCTGTTTTATCTGCATGCCAATATTATACTGGTCACCAGATGGCAGTATAGCACTTTTTACTTCAATGTGTGTGTGTGTGTGTGTGTGTGTGTGTGTGCGCGCGTGTGTGTGTGTACATGTTTTTTTTTATCCCGGACTTCAACCTGAATGCACACTGACTCATGGGGACTGGTGTCACCGTGGGGACCTAAATTGAGGTCCCCATGAGGAAATAAGCTTATAAATCATACAGAATGAGTTTTTGGGAAATGTAAAAATGCAGAAAGTTTTGTGTGATGGTTAGGTTTATGGTTGGGTTAGTGTAAGGGGATAGAATATACAGTTTATACAGTATAAAAACCATTAAGCCTATGGAGAGTCCCCACAATGATAGTGAAACCAGAGGCGTGTGAGTGTGTGTGTGTGGTCTAGGTGTGTGGTCCAGGTGTACCCTACGTTATGGGGACAAAATGTCATTTTTTGATCTGGAAAAGAGCTCATAAATCATACTACGTTATTTTTGGGGGAAAATGTAAAAATGCAGACAGTTTTCTGTGATAGAGTTATTTAGGATAGAATATACAGTTTGTACAGTATACAAATCATTATGTCTATGGAGAGTCCCCATAAAACATGAAAACACACATTTTAAAATACTACAATTTTCAATTTACTACCGCTATTACCATAGTGCAGAATCTGAAATATATTTATTAAATAATAAATAAAGCATAATAATATGAATGTATATTAATTTATAATAATATAATAATAATCTTTGTTTTATATTTTTCAAAATGCTGAAATTCAAAATTGTCTCAGAATTTTGCACGTTAGCATTTTTTGGTGTTGGTCATAAATGAGTTTGAAGAAACATCTCAAGTTGGTGTGAGCTACAGCTGAAAAATATCTCACAATATAAACAATTAAAAACAAGTAATACCGAAGCAAACCATGTTCACACAACTGCTTGCCCTGGCCTTAAAAGCAGTGACTATTTGCTGAGTATTCAGCACATAAAACTTTCATTCGACACATTAATGCTGCTGAGTGGATTAATGTGCAGGACGAGGGAGCTGGTTGGCCAAGGCGCACTAACGGACACTAGAAGTGAAAAGCTGTCTCATGCTTGCTTGGACCTGACCTCCTCGCAAACTCATGCAACCTGGCAGAGTGAACTCTGACCCCCGTCTGCGCCTAAGCTGTAGTGACACGGTCAAGGTGACATGGCAGAGCGGAGCTGACTGAGGGAAAGGCTGTGCGCTGGTCTGTAGCCCAATGTAGTCACATTAAGAGTCCACCAGTGAATAATTCAGACCGAGCAGTCGCAACAATGCAAACATGTTGTTATTAGTGTTTCGCTTCAATATTCATAGCTGCAAGGGGAAGTAGTGATGGAGGGTAGTGATGCGTTTATGCATGTGTGGTCTATATGCGGATTTATGTTTGTTGGATTAGGGGGTTTGCACAATGCCAGACCTTTTTCCTTCAAAGCCACTGGCACCTAACCCAGTTTAAAGAAATAGTCCAGGTTTAATTCAAGTTAAATGCAACTGACAGCATTTATGGTATAATGCTGATTACCAGAAAATAAATAATTTCTCACTTTAAAAATAATAAAATAAACGGTTTTGGCAAAGGCCAATTTTTGGAGGATTTTAAAAGCAGTATTCTGTAAAAGAAGGATAATTTGAGCTGTAATGCTGTTTAAAATAAGTTTTACAATTGTTTTAGGTTTATGCTAATGCATTGTCATGGTGACAAGGTTGTAAAATTGAAATTTGCACAGACAATGTTAGTAAGCGATTTGTGGCTGTACACTCTTAGAAGAAAAAGTTCTATATGGAACCTTGAAGGGTTCGATCAGGTGCTTCATATATAGATTTAGTTTTAATTAATTAATTTAGTTTTAATTAATTTTTAATTTTAACCACATTTTAAAGAGCTCATAAACATACTGTATCAATAAAACAATTTAATAACCTGTAAATAGCATGAAAGTAATATGTAATCATTTAAGACATTTCTCCTGATATTTATTTTGGCATAGGGTTATTTAAAATCAAGAAACATTTAGAATATATAGAAGGTTACATAGAATGTATAAGAGTGTACTATTGATGTTTTTTTTGTTTTTTTTTACATTTACAAATCTGCCCCATTTGCTTCCATTGCAAGTCCCTGCGACCCATTGTCCATATACTATCCATCCTAAATAGTATGCGAGATATTAGAATAAGTGTTACCCAAAGCATAGTATGTTGAAATGGATGCCAGAAGTACCCAGATGGTCTACTATTTCCAGTAGATTTTCAAAGTGTGGATCCGTGCTCACTATAAAGGCTAATATTGCCCACAAACCATTGCGCTTTGGAGGAGCATTCGGTTCAGAACTACAAAAATGTGTTACAAAACTACAAAATTGAACCCTATTTAACCCTTAATGTTTCTTTAATACACTGAGATTCCGAAGTCCAAAACTACATAAAAACAGGATTAAATTAAATAAAAACACAAAATAAATTCCCCCACTGCCATTTTCATGTCTATTATGCCATTTTGCTGTGCTCTAAATATGCTCTAACACATTCTTTAGCTAAGCTGTTGCCAAGCTGCTTAGGAAACACTACAAAACCATATACAATGTGTTATTTAACTTAAATATCATGGAAAGAATAATCTTTCCCAGATAAAGATCCAGTACATCTCAAATATAGATTAGGGAGTGTTTTTTTATGATGAAACTAGAGATATATCCAGTGCTCTGGATTCAGACATGCAGCATCCAGATCCCTTCATTTTTCCCTGAGCTTAAGTCTCAATCAAACTTGCTCTGTGCCTTATTTTTTTAATATAGAGCCTCAGCGGATTAATCGGGTTGCTGAACTGAGCATCAGCAGCTGCTCCTTATCCTTATCATTGCAGTAAAGACCGGCCAGCCGTCGCCTCCCGCAGAATCCTGCAGGGACCTGAATTAATACTCTGTATAATTCCACACAATCCCAAGAAAAAATCTCGTCCTGCTGCCAGGCCACTTGACTTGTGTGTTCCAGTGGGCTCTGGATGGCACCAGCAATCTCTGTAATCATTCAGTAAGCCTCTGCACTGCTCAGTTCAGCTGCTTCTTCAGAGCATTTAAAAAAAGAGCAGAGCTGGGGTACTTTGTGTGTCAAACATGTGTGTTTATCCTGTCCAGTAATTAAAATGGGGTCACTTGACATGGCTCCATATGTAAATACATGAATAGATGCAAACAAACACACATATGGACCATGATTACTAAAATGAGTTATGGACACCATGTCTTTCAAAACCATTTGAAGAATTAAACTCATCCATTAAGATGAGTCTGTTTTCATGTCAAAGAAAGTGTAAAGAAGAATAATATCTATTCATTTATTTGCATTTATTAAAAGATAATAAATACTATTATTGTTATGGCACAGAGACACAGAACCAGGGATGAATATAAAATGAGGTTTATTGACAAACTGGAATGAATGGAAAAGATACTGATGTGGAGAAGCAGGGCGAGGAGATCGTGGATGGCGAAGCTGGGCATCGGAGGAGCAGACACTGTGGTGTGGAAACCAGAGGATGGAGGAAGACGAGGAGAGGACGATGAGGAACCAACACGGAAGACAAAGGAGACACGGAGAATCAGGTAGGAGATCTGTTGCAGGTAACACAGGCTGGATCCAGGGAGTGGAGTCCTTACTCAAATGAGACCAGACAGTGAGTGAACGTGAGGTGTGTGCTTATATGTGTCCGTGCTGATGAGGTGCAGGTGCGGGTGATTAGTACTCTGGTGATCTGGAGTGTTGTGATTGGGTGGTGGTGGTGGAGCCTGGCTGATCTCTTAAGGCCGCTACATACTCCGCAAGAACAGAGAAAAAAGTTCTCGCTCCCAGGGCTGCGAGAACAAAATTACGTCATTTTGTTCTCGCAGCCCTGGTTTGGGAGTTCTCGCAGCTTGTTCTCGACACATCATCTGAGCAGAACTTTTTTTCTTGTGGGTGTCTGAGAACTATTGTGTGATTGGCCAGAAATTTAAGAACTTCAGAAACTTTTCTTTCTTCAAAACGTATGTAAGGGTGTAAGGAAATACTTCATACACTTTTAAGTGTGATTAACTGACCGAATACTTTTTAAGGCTACTGTATATTATGCCATATCTAATTCATATTCAAACACATAAACAAACATACACAATATATCTTAGGTACAACATACAAAACCAGAGCAAAATTAAGACTTTGTGGCAGCTTTCAAAACTATAAGCTCACCCATTAAAATGATTCTGTTTCCAAGTTAAACGATTTCAAATAAAGTGTGGGAAAATGTTAGATTTGAAAAAAACGTATCTGCTCACTTGCATTTATATTATCCCTTTAAAACTATAACTTGATCTGTGTGAATGTGCCACCATCAGGACTTCCCAGGGCCTGTTTACACCTGAGGAGTGAATGGGTAATGACGTCAGAACCCGGAAGACTTCCTTCAAGATTTTCCTATGGGGTTTTTCGATTTATGTGTAATATAAAGCCTGTGGTAAACAGAAATTGACTATACTTTGACGTTTTGTTCTACAACGTAAACACAACCATAGAGAAAAACTGCTTTTGAAGCAGTTATGTTCATTTTTGAAAACTAAAATTTTTAATAAGTAACTAGATGGCAGCTTGGGGTGTGTGTAGTGTAAATCAAAGTATCATCAAGTTACCTGTACCACAGGCTTTATTTTACTCATAAATTGAAAAACTTCATAATAAAAACCCAGAGGAAAATCTCGAAGGAACCAGTGGCGAATTATAGATTTCTGGGTTCTGATGTCATACCTGCTGCACTACTCTGTAGAGTGGTGCAGGTATGATGTAAATTTGGGTTTTTGGTTGTGTGGTGAACACAAGCTCAAGACACTTTCACGTTTTATTCTACAACATAAAATACATCAGTATGAATTTTTTTTAAGCTGTTGTCTTGAAAAATGCAGTTGTTAACAAGTGGCTAACTGGGACTACAGAAGCTGTCAGGGACATTAAACGTCATCACTCCGAACAGGTAAGCGCAGTCTGCTTTTACAGCCTTGTTAGGGCCCAAGCACCGATGGTGTGAGGACCATATTGTAATTGCTCAGTCTATTCTTCTTCTTCTCCAAAATGAATCACATTTTTGAGGGCCTAAACATGCTCAAAAACTCACGTCAGAAGTGGTGAAAATTTACATCTGATATGGGTTTCAGAATTAGGTGTGGCAAAATGGCTCGATAGCGCCACCTACAAAATTTAAATTAAGCACCGTTCGCGCTGTTTCACGTACGAGTATGAAATTCTGTAGGCACATGTAACAGCCCAATACCTACAAAAAATTATTCTGGTGCAAAATCTGAAAACCAACAGGCAGTGAGATATTTTGAATTTTCTTGGCAAAATATTTGCAAATTTTGCCATTTCCAGACGTTGTACTTTAACAAACTCCTCCTAGAGATTTAACCAGAACAACATCATATTAAGTCAGTCTAATCTTAAGGTCTTGGTGATGTTAAATTGTGAAGATCTTGAGTTTTCGCTGAAGGGCGTGTCCGTGGCGGCCTGACAAAGTCTAATGTTTCGCCATGACACAGAAAGCTGCTGTAAGTCAGGCATACAATGTCCAATCTGCCCAAACTTCACATGTTTGATAAGAGTCCTGGCCTGAAGACATCATACATGCCAATATTCAGTTAGTCATAGCGCCACCTGCTGGCAACAGGAAATGGCATGCTTTGCACTGTGACAGGAAGTGTGGCACATCAAATTACTTTGCTATTTTTCTCCAAATTTTACATGCTAAAATGAATGTCACCCACTGTTCACTGTAGTGGCGGTGGCCCCAGGTGCGAGGGCCCTTTCATCGCTGCTTGCAGATTTAATTATGCTTATAATTGTGCTCTTATAAACTATTCTAACTGAAACGTTATGAGAAAATGTTTTTAGATAAAAACTGAAAGATTGTCAGAAGCTTGGTGGTGGTGACATTGTATTCGTGGGACCGTGGTGTAGTTTGTTTATAGCCCACCTTTAGCTTTTTACTTCTGGCAACTGCATTTAGACTTTAAAATTCATACAAGATCTGTGAAAATCATCTTGATGGACCAAACTTTTGTTGATCACAGAGCTTGTTTTGTTGTTGCGATAATCCAAAAGCTTATGAAAAAATCCTATTGGGTTTTTGTCAAGGGAACCAGTGTGATGCTAACTGCCAGTTGGGCTACAAAGTGACGTCATATCTGCACCACTCAAATGCGTTTTGGTGTTACATTTGTATGGTGTGACAATATATTCGGTTCTTGAGATATTTGGTTCCATTGGGTGGTGGATGCATGAATATTCATGAGTTTCCATTGTTGTCCTTGAGAGAACGTGCAAACGAATATTATTGAAAATATTAGTAGATGCTCCTCAAATCGCAACTTGTTTAATGGATTATTTCGAAACGGTAATACAGTTTCAGTGTTAATCAGGGAAAAGAAGTAGCACATTGATCTGCCAGTCAATACTACGCGTGCCTATAGGCTGAACACGTAATACGTATGAGCATGACGTCACTGTTTTCACAATTTTTTATTTTTTTTTGTAGTTTACACAGAGACGATCACTGTATCGTAAAAAAAAAAAGACGTTTTCAAAAGTTTACGTTTTCAGGACCCCAAAATGCAGTTGTCATGTAAATGAATGGCCTTTGGGAACGTTTACATGACAACAATTTACTAAAAATGGAAATGTTTTTCCTTTACATTTTTCACAGAAAAATTGTCCCACGTGAAAATGACTAAAAATGCTGTATTATGCATGCCAGGCCAGTAGTTGGCGATGTCACTTAAAGAAACACAATGCGCCTATAGACTGAATACATAATATGCATGCACATGACGTCACCGTTTTCACAATTTTTTGTTCACATAGTTCCATGCAGTTTTTATTCTGTTTGGACTACGGGTGTAACGATACCCTCATGTTACGATTCGATAGATATCATGATACTGAACTCACGATACAATATTATTGCGATACTCCAAGACATATGGTTAAAGTTTAACAAAAAATGTACTGTTGATTAAATGCAAAATTTGGTATTATTGTACATTATATTCAACATTATAAGTAATGAAGTACTGGCACTAAAACACAGTAAACTTGATTTTTTTCTCACACAGTAATTTTCATTTTGGGTGAACATATACACAATACAGATTGTCACTATCCACGATACATATTGTTGCATTTTTGTATTGCGATATATTGTGACATGATATATTGTTACACTCTGTGTTTGGACCGTTTCAGTGAGTGTATATGTGCATTAGACAGCAGCTATATAGAGTTGTATGTGTGCATGGACAAACAGGCTATATCTGACCTAAATGTATGTCTCCTGTCAGGAGGAAGTGAAAATGAGAGTGTGGCTTTGTGTCTCGTCTCCGCTGTGACATAATCAGAGCCCCAGATTTATGAGCAACCAGATCCCTTCTGAGGCTTAGCACTGTAAACAACTTGGATCAGGCCACAGATTTAAGAACAAGTACCACTTGCACTTGGTACTTTTGGTCAAAGAAGATTAGGCATGACAATTTTTAATTTGTTTCTGAATCCGTTTTATAAGACGATAATGCCTCCACTGTCTTTTTATAGCATAGGGTCTGATATTCTTATAAGAAGAAGCCAAATCAGGGTTTGAGCAATCAGACATGAGAACCACAAGAGAAGAGGATCATGGGAATCACTGGCACTTTACAAATTAAACTGGTGCAAATTAAGAATCCTGCAACATTGCTGTTGTTGCTCAAATGAAACTTTAAATCTGTACCACACATAAATATTAACACCATCACACCGCTTGAAGCACACACACACACACACACACACACACACACACACACACACACACACACACACGTGTCTGGTTCATTATCTTTGTGGGGACTCTCCAGACGTAATGGTTTTTATACTGTAAAAACTGTATATTCTATACCCTTACACTAACCCTACCCCTAAACCTAACCATCACACAAAACTTGTTGCATTTTTACATTTTCAAAAAAACGAATTCTGTATGATTTGTATGTTTCCTGGGGACCTCAATTTAGGTCCCCACGGTTACACGATTCCCTATGAGTCAGTGCGCATTCAGGTTGAATGTTGTGAAAATACCTTCAGTTGATAATACCTAGAATATCAAAATCAACTGCAGGTGGTCGATCCTTTTCCTTTTTAACACCTAAACTCTGGAACAGTCTTCCTAGCATTGTTCGGAAAGCAGACACACTCTGTCAGTTTAAATCTAGACTAAAAACACATCTCTTTACTATGGCATAGCCTACACATAGAACATTATCAGTTTAGCCTATATTATTCAAATCAGTTAAATGATTGTTTTAGGCTGCATTAATGTCTGCCGGAACCGGGAACACTTCCCATAACACCTGATGTACTCATTACATCAAAAAAAGAATGGCATCTACGCTAATGTTAGTCTCTCTGTTTTTCCCGAGGTTTACTGTAGTCAGCTGGATCTGCTCCTAAACGCGACCAACGCAGCCCTGAAGTGTCTGCAGAGACCGTGTCAACTAGACTCTCCTCTGTGAAGGCCTCATTGACACGACATCCAGTGGCACTAATCCTGTCTCCTGCGTGATGACTCCGATTTTCAACCAGATGGAACTGGACCAATACTCTGAATGTTCCGATCTAATATGACTTCTGACCTGTAATGTTGCCTGAATCATAATCAATACACTGTTTGTTCGTTGGTCAGAGGAGAACTGGCCCCCCTACTGAGCGTCTCCATTCTGTCACCTGATGGAGTTTGGGTTCCATGTCACTGTCGCCTCTTAGTTGCTTGCTTAGTTGGGGACACTGAATAATCAGCTATATCACTGATCTGCCCGCATTGACACTATATGAGAACTGAACTGAACTGAGCTGGATGACATTACTGTTTTCTCCAGAGCGGCTGTACAACCAAATCAAATTCTGTTGCATTATTTTCCTGCTACCACTGTGAAGCTGCTTTGAAACAATCTGCATTGTAAAAAGCGCTATATAAATAAATGTGACTTGAATTGATCTGATATACACACACAAAATTATAAACTGCATGAAAAAGTTAAATTTAAGTATGAATTAAATGTCAAAAAACTATATGTAATATAATACTTCTTATATTTAAAATTGTTATTTTGAAATAATATTGCATATATACAATTTTAAAAATATAAAAACATTTGTGATATTTAATTCATATTTAAGATATAATATTAATCTATATAATTATATTAAATATACAGATAAAAAGTCAAGTCAAATTTATTTATATAGTGCTTTATACAATAAAGATTGTTTCAAAGCATCTTTACAGTTTTTCAGCTGAAATCAGTTCAGTGTTGATTCAGTTCCGTTGTAAAGATCATCAATTATTAAATTAGTTTCATCTATAAATCAGTTCTGCAGAAAACAGTGATGTCATCCTCTAGCTCTGTTCAGTTCTCATACAACAGTGTCAGTACAACTGTAAGATCAATAATATTGTTGAATATTAAGTGTCCCCAAATAAGCAAGCCAGAAGCGACAGTGGCAAGTAACCCAAACTCCCAACAGAATGGAGAAAAAAAGTTCTGAGCTCTAAGTTCTCAGCAGTTCTCCTCTTGCCAACGAATGAACATGGTGTGATTATGATTCAGGCTGCATCACAGGTCAGAATTTAGATCGGGATCGGCAATAGGGTCTGGACCTGTCTGGTTCTTGTAGTCTTTGCTGAATAATACACACACACACACACACACACCCACACACACACACACACACACACACATATATATATATATATATATATTTTTTTTTTTTTTTTTTTTTTACAATATTAACACACACACACTCTTTGGATATGACTGCACTGTTCAGGTTTCTGACGTTAAAGAACAGAATTCCACTGTGAGTGCAAGTACAGAGAGCAGAAGTGAGACTTCCGTCTGTGCAACCCTGTCCTGAGACGCCCGTGATAGCTTATCTTGTAAACTTGAATCTCTGATCCATGCAGACAGAATTATTCAGGCCTGGCATGTATTTAAACGTCACAAATCTCTCAGGGACCTTTCCCAGCTTTGCCCTCTGTCTCATAAACATTTTCTTATCCTGCATGAGCAGGAGCTGACATCCGATGAGTTTTTCATTAATAAGACCAGACTTAATCGCACTATAAACAGGAATAACACAAAACGACAATGACAATAATAATCATATTTCTGCAAGGATAAGGCAAGGAGAATAATCTTGGCGTGACACGGATGTAATCCCAGCTCTAGCACATTGTCTGTGAGGATCTAAAGCCCACACATGCACACAAAACCACCTTAATGCTGTGCAACAATTAAACTCTAATGAGAAAAAAAGTGTATGTCAGCTCCATTCAAATATGTGTTTCCATTAAAAATATTGGTTTCAAAATAAATAGTGTGCTGTATCCTTAATTAGTTCTCAGCCGAATGAAAGGAAAGTCCTCTCTTTAACCAACCCATCTGACAACATATTATAAGGCCTGGAAGGCAAACATAATTCAAACATCAAATAAAAGGCCCCAATCTGACAAAACATCTCGTCACGAGCCCTAATATCCGGGGTACTTCTGAATGGCTGTTGTCAGGAATGTTTTTGACCATTGCCTGGCAACCAAATACAACTGATGAGATGTTTAACCTTGCCATCTTGCACCAGAAATTGTACAACTAACAAAGACATGACTGCAGCTCCAGTGCAGATTTCCATTTTGGGTTAAATTAGAAAGGAGAGAGCCTTAAAGAAGAGGGGTTTCATAAAAACAAAATGGAAAACGTGAGACATTGTATACTGTTATCTTTATGGAAGGTAATTCTTCATTATAGCTGATGCAGATTCTGAAAATATGGATCATTTCTCATATCATTTAGGTGTATGTGTGTATGTAGTTCCCATCAACTCAAGCGAATCCTTGAATGATGATGGGATTATGATGGAGATCATTTGCATGGTGTTGTAACAGGCACTGTTTTACGGTGAGGAGCGGCACACTCTCTTGCTGTTGCATTCCCATTTATTATGCAAATGAAGCACTGCTTCTTTCTCCTGTCAGAACAATGAGAACGGACACAGAGGGGGGCATCATCTGGGTCATGCTGGGTATTAAAGCTCTCGCTTTTGTTTGCTTTTTGGCATGGTCTTGATCTATCAGAGGGTCATTAAACAGTAAAGTAGGACATGCTGGAGCTCCACCGCTGAGGAAGATGAACGGATCGCTGGAGCTCTGCCCAGGTGGTTGAGTGGATGGTTAGAGATCACCTCAATTAGCACATGCAGAAATTCATTTAAATCGGTGCTGACATTGTCAAAGAGCAGCATCGAGCGCTTTGTATGCGACCCTCTGAGCTGAGTGGGTGACGGTGCGTGTTCCTGACGTATGGAGGTGGCAGAATAGGCGCAGATGCTATTAACCCTCAGCCTGTGGGTTCGCAAGCCGCATCGGCGCGGGCTCCTCCTCAGTAATGCCCATTGCTGTGTCTGCGCACAAACTCCCACACACAAACACGCCCAGTGAGGCACATTAAACAAGGGTGACAGGTCTGCTGGTCGGCAGCCAGGCTAATAGCTACGCTGCCTGAGAACGCAATGCTTTGGCTCTATGTGGACTCGGAGTGTGTGAAATGCTCAAAACATTCTCCCATTACCATCTAAGTCGCAGTCACACAGAAGTGTTAAGACAGCCGAGCAGAAGGGATACGGCAGGCATGAACAGGAGAGCTTAGCAGAGTAGGCCTATATTATCATTTATCCATTCAGTTGTTCTGAAACAGCTTATATCATTTGATTAATAGCAAAATATTTGAAAATAAGCAATGAGACTTGCATGTTTGTAGTGACTCTTTATTTATAGTGAATTTTATGTAGGCCTATTTAAAGGGATAGTCCACCCCAAAAAAAGAAAATTCTGTCGTCATTTAGCCTACTCACCCTCATGTCGTTCCTAACCTGTATGATTTTTTTCTTCTTCTGTGGAACACAAAATAAATTTTAAAGAATGTTGGTAGCTAAACAGTTTCGATCTGTTATATTTTTGACCATACAATGAAAGTGAATGGGAATCAAAACTCCTGGTCACCACCAACATTCTTCAAAATATCTTCTTTTGTGTTCCAGAGAAGATACATCATACAGGTTTGTACAACATGAGGGTGAGTAAATGATGAAAGGATTTTCATTTTGGGGTGGGTTATCCCTTACATTATTATATAAGATTCGTTGATTATGATTAAATTGGTTTATTGTTGAAATATAAGAAAGACTTTACATGCTCTTGTGATTCTGCCTCCACAATAATTGTTGCTATTCAGGCATGCTCCTGCAGGGGGCAGAAGTGAACAAAAAACACTCTGTGGAGAAAAATGAAAACAAATAGGTCTTCACATCCCATTACACTAAATGAGTGGTTGACTTAGAGAAAGCATTAATAGGGCCAGCTTTTTAGCTAATGGTCAGTAAATGGGGTGCCTGACATTTAGAAAATGCTGTATGTCAGACTGAGGTAGAAAGCAAAATGTGGGACCTTTCTGAAAACATTTAAAATCCTGATGTGTGATTTTCTTCAATTAAATACATTCATACAAATACATAAAAATGACAAACCATGTATGAATGGATAAAAGGTTTAGCCTAAATTTAGCTAGTGCAGTGAAGGACAGCTTGTGTTGGACCAAATGTTGGTTTTCAGGTATGGATGAAATTATATTTATAACATGTTTTTGACCATTTTAATATACTTTTCCTATAATGTGTGTAAAAACTGAGAAAATGTATTGAAATAATTTACTTAAATTATGTTAAGTCACAATATTTATACATTAAAAAAAAAAAATATGGGGGAAATCATACATTAACATGAGCAAAATGTGGAGACAACATTTAAAAAAATAATTACGAATAATCGTTTTGATCCAATATATATATCAGTTCAACAGATTATAAATAATGACACTGATGTATGATTTTAATTGCTGATTTAATTGAGGAAAGTGCCCATATGGACCAAAACTAATTTACTGTGAATCAAGCGATTTAGTCTAAATGTTCTGACGAGACTCGATCACTTTATATGATGAACAGATTTAATTATAGGCTTTTATTCACATATAAACATTGACCAGCGAAACATAAACAGAAGCTCTCAGGAGTTCTCATGCGGAAGCTCAAACGTGCTGCGCAAAACAAGAATGAACATCATTGTTTTTTGCAAGTCAAGCGAACATGCTTGAGTTTCCGTTTACCACAACTGATGTGAGTTGATGAATGTTAATATGTGAATAAAAGTCTAAATTTAATCTGTTCAATACATATGGATTCGTTTTACGAACTTTTTATGAACTTTTTGAAGCGCCAAAGTGGTAGTTGCGTAGACCGTCAATGGAGGGACATTTTATCATTTGTGGTCTGAAGATGAACGAAAGTTTTACTGGTTTGGATCGACATGAGATTGAGTAAATGATGACAGAATTATCATTTTTGGGTGAAGTAACCCTTTAATAAACAACTGAAAAGTTAACCCTAAAGCCTATACATTATACATTCATAAAAACCGTTGAAATTATATTGTTAGTAATATTCCAAGATGAAACCTTACTGGACTGAAACAACTTAGGTTTACTTGATTATCCATCTTGTTTTTTATGTTTTGTTTTTAGTAAAATCATGTTAGAATGTGAGTATCAAACATCAGGCTTTTGAGGAACATTTATCTCATCATTGTATTGCATTGCATTATATGTATTTTTCCCCCCACAATAAAAAAGTACAGAGCTTTGATCATAAAACTTAGCATTTAAATATAATATTACTAAGATATTTTTGAGCGATATAACGTGACAGCTGATATTTATAGGAATTATAGTGTTATAAAGATGATTTACATTCCAAGCTATCAGAATTTCATCTTACTTTTTGGCATATAAATATCAGCAACTGCACAAATTTGCATGTTTTTGCTCAGTTTGGGAACGAAATTGAGGTGCTTTTCCCCCTTACATATGAACTCCATATTATTCTCCTATGTCATGAGCCATAAAGGATTGATGTATAAAATCAGAAAAACAGAAAAACACATGGAGACCTTATTTATTTTAATTAAAAATATATATATTTTGTCCAAAGTTTTAATAAAGTGTTAAATTAAAAAAAATCTATATATTTTTTTCTGACTATGATGCCACATACACTCACCTAAAGGATTATTAGGAACACCTGTTCAATTTCTCATTAATGCAATTATCTAATCAACCAATCACATGGCAGTTGCTTCAATGCATTTAGGGGTGTGGTCCTGGTCAAGACAATCTTCTGAACTCCAAACTGAATGTCAGAATGGGAAAGAAAGGTGATTTAAGCAATTTTGAGCGTGGCATGGTTGTTGGTGCCAGACGGGCCGGTCTGAGTATTTCACAATCTGCTCAGTTACTGGGATTTTCACGCACAACCATTTCTAGAGTTTACAAAGAATGGTGTGAAAAGGGAAAAACATCCAGTATGCGGCAGTCCTGTGGGCGAAAATGCCTTGTTGATGCTAGAGGTCAGAGGAGAATGGGCCGACTGATTCAAGCTGATAGAAGAGCAACTTTGACTGAAATAACCACTCGTTACAACCGAGGTACGCAGCAAAGCATTTGTGAAGCCACAACACGCACAACCTTGAGGCGGATGGGCTACAACAGCAGAAGACCCCACCGGGTACCACTCATCTCCACTACAAATAGGAAAAAGAGGCTACAATTTGCACGAGCTCACCAAAATTGGACAGTTGAAGACTGGAAAAATGTTGCCTGGTCTGATGAGTCTCGATTTCTGTTGAGACATTCAGATGGTAGAGTCAGAATTTGGTGTAAACAGAATGAGAACATGGATCCATCATGCCTTGTTACCACTGTGCAGGCTGGTGGTGGTGGTGTAATGGTGTGGGGGATGTTTTCTTGGCACACTTTAGGCCCCTTAGTGCCAATTGGGCATCGTTTAAATGCCTGAGAATTGTTTCTGACCATGTCCATCCCTTTATGACCACCATGTACCCATCCTCTGATGGCTACTTCCAGCAGGATAATGCACCATGTCACAAAGCTCGAATCATTTTAAATTGGTTTCTTGAACATGACAATGAGTTCACTGTACTAAAATGGACCCCACAGTCACCAGATCTCAACCCAATAGAGCATCTTTGGGATGTGGTGGAACGGGAGCTTCGTGCCCTGGATGTGCATCCCACAAATCTCCATCAACTGCAAGATGCTATCCTATCAATATGGGCCAACATTTCTAAAGAATGCTTTCAGCACCTTGTTGAATCAATGCCACGTAGAATTAAGGCAGTTCTGAAGGTGAAAGGGGGTCAAACACAGTATTAGTATGGTGTTCCTAATAATCCTTTAGGTGAGTGTATGTCAAACTTTACAGGGTTTTTTTCTTATTTTATTACTTCAGTTAATTTTTTTTAAATGATTGTAGAATAACTATCTTTTACACCAGTGTCCCTTTTAAGAATTTAAATGGCAACAGCCAAACTTACTGTTAATTGTTTCATCAGAAAATATGTTCATCATACACGCCACAAGGAGACTGAAGATGCCAAAGGGTAAGGTGTGAGATCAACCATACACTCATCACATCACTGGTCTACTGATTCACACCATTAAGTGAGTCTGGGTCCCACCAGCACACCCGAGATCAAGGCCTTCACACCGAGGGCCTCGCCTGAAGAAAATCCATAGGGTGGTGAATAAGTGCCCCTAGCCTTTGTAGCACAGAACCTAATGCATATGCAGCAGGGTCTATAGGCTATGGCTTCGGTCTGCTTCTTGTTCAAAATGCGAAACATTTTAATGTGCTTCCATGAACCTTGGTTCAAGCAAGTGCATACTCTGAGAGAGAGAGAGAACACTTGAGAGAGAGAGAAGCCTGCTAAACACTGATCTTTGGTGACTTAACATCTTACAGTCTGAATATTCAGCCTGCGGTGAATAAAAGATGAATTCGCTTTTATACTCTATGGTGCCGCTAAAATGTTTGGGGGGGGGGAAACAACTAGCAGTTGTACACAACATGCCCCTTCCAGATCTCAATGGACTGCCATCCATTCATTCACACGTTAACCTACGAAAGGGAAAGGATACTGACCTGGACCTTTACACCCCTGAATCAAGTTGTTGATTTCTTCCCGCCACTCCACAAATCAGCATTTCCTTCTCGGTTTGGCACAGTGCACTCTAAAAAAAAATACTTTTTTACTTAGTATTTTTGACTTGTTTTGCAGTATGAATTTCTAAACATTCTTAGATCAAGATACATTTACGTGACAAGTAAAACTACTCGGGTATTAAGTCTTGTTTTCTGGAAAAACATTTAAACTTTTAAAGTTTATACTAAAAGGGATAGTTCATCCAAAAATGAAAATTTTGTCAATAAATGGTATCCTTTTTTTTGAAGCCCAAAAAAGAGCATCCATCCATCCATCCCCAGTGGGTTAATAAAGGCCTTCAGAAACGAAGCGATGCATTTTTGTAAATAAAACATCCATATTTATAACTTTATAAACTATAATCACTGGCTTCCGGTAACGACTCTTCGGGAGTCTAGTTCCGGCGGAAGAGTGACCTCTGACCCGACGCATGACATATTGACTAACGCAGAATTTCAGAGGATAGAGCAAAACAAAACACCGGTCACGAATTAGAAGTCTAAGACTGATTTTTTTAAAGAGAAATGTTGAAGGCAGAAGTGTTTCATGAACGTTAAAAGAGAATGCATGGGAGCAAGAGAATGCATTTGATTCGTCTGAGAAAAAAAAGCAGATGGATTACTTTGGATGGATTACTTTGATGGATGGATGCACTTTTTTGGGCTTCAAAATCTCAGTTACTATTCACTCCCATTATAAAGCTTGGAAAAGCTAGGACATTTTTTTATATAACTTAGATTGTGTTTGGCTGAAAGATGAAAGTCATATACACCTAGGATGGCTTGAGGGTGAGTAAATTATGGGATATTTTTCATTTTTGGGAGAACTAACCCTTAGTTAGTGCACACACATTAGGAGTAGTGAGTAGTGAACACACACACTACAAGCTGTGGACACACACCCGGAGCAGCTATTCACTGCAGCACCCCGGGAGCAATTTGGGGATAGGTGCCCGTTCAAGGGCATCTAAGTTGTTGCTGGTATTGAGAACCGAACCCACGACCTTTGGGTTACAAGTCCGATTCTTACCATTAGGCCACAACTGTCCTATCACTTTAAAGTCGCCATGAAACAAAAGTTACAATAGTCTTTCCTATTGTGATGTATATAGAGTGAAATGGCTTCTTGAAAATGAAAAAATGTAGGGCGGGACTTCATTTTGTCCATCTGGAATTGATTGGATCTTTGTCGTTTGCTGTAGCTGTGATCTCATGTGAGTGACAGGTTGTCCCGCCCTCACGCCAGTAAACACGTCATCAAAGTATAGAGATGTCATTGCAAGAGTGAGATTAAAGATTACAAGGGCACATTAATAAAAAAAAATAATGATATGCATGGATAAAAAACAAGAATTGTTCAGTTTGATTTAATGCTGACTAAAATAGGGGAAAATAATTGCCAATGGGGTAAGTGAAAAAAAACTGTTATTGTTTTAAGCATAAAGTCACTTAAAAAAAAAATATTACAAAAAACAAGACTTTATATCTTATGTAATTTTGCTTCTCAAGTAAATGCAGATGGAATTAAGACAAAGACAAAAAACGACAAAAATACTCATATTTTGCAGTGTGAGGAGAACATGGAACAAGGGTGAATGAGAAAGGCTTTCACAAGGAACAAAGGCAGGGTGGGAAGTGTTGACTATCCATGTGCATGCTCTGTGTCACAATCAATGAAATAAACAAGCCTGCATGACTAAAGCCTCCAGCCTGCTTTGTTCACTCATTTGACGGCTCATCAAAATGCAGTTACCTCTCGAGGTCTCCAAGCAGGGCTGCCAACTGCACCTGTGGCAAGAAAAATTATAAAAACAAAACGACACGCTCACTCAATATTTAACGCTGTGTGGACGGCGTGCTTAATGCAAAGTGAATCCCCTCAAAGCGTTCAAAATTCACAAATAATTAAATCAGACTTTATCTATGAAGGAAGAGTGAGGGTCAAATGGAGTGTACAAAAGTCAGAAAGGGGTTAGACTGCCCATATGTATTGCACTATCTCCTCTGTAGGCTATACACACACGCAGTAATACATAATTAACCATGCATAATAGATGCATTAATGCAGACATTCACAAATATTTAAACATGATGTTGCTTTCAGGCAAAACTGTCCAGTCAGCAACAGCTGCATGATGTCACCAGCAATAATGTTCTAACTCTGCCTCAGGGGAATGGGAGTGTTGGAATGTTCCCTCGACTTTTATAACTCCTATAGTAATCGGACTGCGCAACTTGATATGTTTAATTATGTGTTTCATCATTTGCAGTTACTAACAGCTTAAGTTTTGACTCATGACATAAGGCTCTGGGTATTTTCCTCTATACAGAGTACAGTCCTAACACTGCAAAAAATTAATTTCTTCCTCAATATTTTCTTCCTTTTGTCTTGTTTTTCAGTACAAATACCTAAATATTCTTAAATCAAAATGCAATTACTTGAGAAGCGAAAGATGTAAAATAACTAGTCTTGTTTTCTAAAAAATAAAAAAAATTAAAGGTGTAGTGTGTAGTATTTATGAGGATCTATTGACAGAAATGCAATGTTTTCAGTGGTGTAAAAAGACCTTACATAATGTACAGTTATGTTTTTATTACCTTAGAATGAGCCATTTCTATCTACATACACCACGGGTCCCCTTACAGTGAAATCGCCCTTTTGCGCTGCCATGTTTCTACAGTAGCCCTAAATGGACAACTTCTCTACAGAGCACTAGTCACTCTCTGCTCTCTCTCCGATGACCTTTTTGTCCTGTGTCGGCTCCTGTAGCTTCTCTATGTGCTTCTAAGGCCCTGTCCCAAATGGCACACTTCATGTGCACTTTCGGTCTTGTGGACAATGGCCGCTGCGTGCGCGTGTCCGTTAAGTCCACAAGACTGTAGGGTGTCCCATTCGTCATTTAAGCTTAAAGAAGGGTGCTCGATGCGCACTTCAGCTGAGCCCACAAGTTCGCGAGCTAAGTAGAGGACTTTTACCCGGCAGTCAAAGCGGCATTACGTCGTGAAAGTACGGACTCAGAGGAAGACCGTGAGGGTTTAGGGTGCCATTTGGGACAGGGCCAAAAGGGAGGGGTGATTGCAATTCACAACCTCACTGCTAGATGCTGCTAAAATTCACACACTTACTTATTTAAGTAAAAACTATCTGCCAGTGCGGTAAAAACAACAACAACTTGTTTTCATTTTAAATTAGAAAAAAATGTCTTACCCAATTGGCAGTTTTAAGCACAAAAGACTTAATACTTAATATCTTAGTAATTATATAATTTTGCTTGTTTAGACATTTGTATTGGGAAAACAAGAAAAAAATACTGAGGAACTAAAACTCCCTCCAACTCTTTTTTCAGTGAAAGAGAACAGCTGCCAGTGACCACTTGATGGTGCTGTCAAGCAGCCAATGGTGGTCTGTACTTTCAGAACTTGATAAAAGATTCATAAAACAGCATAGGGACACCTAACCATTCAGCTCTCAAGACATTAAGGCATTTGTGTTTCCGTGTCTCTGGACGGTTAACCATAACATGATGTGAATACAAAGAGCAAGTGCATCTACAAGAAGCACTGAGGTAGTGTTTCATGAAGGTTGAAAGAGAATGCATGGGTTCTGGAGCCAGAGCAATAGGAAATTGGGCACTGTATTTGGTTATACCTTGGACCCATGGCTCTTTATTGACATTCAGCAATCTGACACTTGCACCATATGACATTCATCTTGCTCAAAAGCTGCTATTTATTTGTCAAAAATGCATTTTACTTAGTTGGATCAAGAATAATCCCTCTGATTCATTTGAGAAGATCTTCTAAATGCTTTCTATTTGAGAGAATCAGTGCTTCACTTAAAAGGGAATATAGATACTATATCTTAAGACATATTTGGTCACTTTTTGTTTCCTAAACAGTGTTTGTTTGTTTTAATTGTATCCTTAATTTAAGTCTGCATGATGACCTTAGCCTACTGTTTACTGTTAAAAACAAATAAAGATTCATAAAAAAATAAAGACTGCATCCATTGTTCTCTACTTTCTATAATGATAATTTACTCCTAGCTACATTTAATTTACCCATACATTTGAAGTCAGATGCATTGACATCATTGTTTAGACTTCTTTGTAAAGAATGATACAATCAACAAGTAAAAGTGAATAATAATAATATTATATATATATATATATATATATATATATATATATATATATATATATATATATATATAAAATATATAAAGTTTGTTATCTAAAACTATACAAGCATACATACATATACAAGTCACTAAAAGTTTTTTTTAATGTTTTTGAAAGAAGTCTGTTATGCTCACAACAGCTGCATTTGATTGATTAAAAATACAGTAAAAAAACTTACTCTAGTCTTCAGAGTCACATAATTCTTCAGAAATCACTCTAATATTCTGATTTGGTTCTCAATAAACATTTCTTCTTATTATCAATGTTGAAAACAGTTAATATTTAATATTTGTTCTGGTTAATATTTTTATGAAATGATACTTTTTTTTTTCAGGATTCTTTGATAAATAGAAAGTTCAAAAGAACAGCATTTATTAAGAAAATAAATATTTACTCTCACTTTTAATTTATTCTTGCTGAATAAAAATTGGCCTACTAAAAAACGGTTAACACAAAATTATTAAGCAGCACAGCTGTTTTTTTTGTGTGTGTTTTTTAAATATTGATTATGATAAAGAATGTTTCTTGAGCAGCTAATCGGTATATTAGAATGATTTTTGAATGATTAAATGACGATTGGAATATTATTGCAGAAAATTCAGTTTTACATCACAGGAATAAATGACGTTTTAAAATATATTCAAATAGAAAACAGTTATTTTAATTTGTAATAATATTTCACAATATTATTTTTACTATTGTGTTTACTGCATTTTTGATCCAATAAATGCAGCCGTGGTGAGCATAAGATACGTAAGAGACCAAACTCAAATCCAAACTTTTGAACGGTAGTGTATATTAAACAATATTGTATATAATAAATGATATATAACTAGCCTACTACCTACTGCTGGCTTAGTGCTGTAATTAAAGCACATCGTCCCAACTGTGACCCACGCGTCACCCTCGAGATGGATCGAGACACTCAGCATGACAAACTGCGATGCGTTTTGTGCGTAATGTAAACTACTGTTCAAGCGTCATAACGGTAAATGACAAGACGAAAGCCAATCAAATCGTGGGATTGGCCATCTGTAGTCTTTGCTGTCAGCAAAATAATCCAATTAGCAAACACGCCTTGTGGAGTTTTGGCCAATCATCGAGCCACTTGAAGAAACGATCCCTCCCCTCCATCAAGACGCACAAGACTCTGAACCAAAGGATATCTTGGCCTCCCTACAGAAGCTGATTATTCGGATCTATGTAATGATTTATCCCACACCATGATTCCATATTGATACGAAACTTAGAAAGATTTAGTCAATAAGTGGATAGACTTGTTCAGGGACATCTGCGTTGGCGTCAAACATGCGCAAAAATTCACGCTATCAAAGCAGAGAATCACCGTAAACGGAATGATCGTTTCTCACGTGAAGTCACCCTGATTGTTTGTTTTTAAAGGAAGCGGCAAGCATATCGACTCCGAAAATATCCGCAAACAAGAGACCGACGTGGGAACGAACGCTGACATCCTCAGTATATCTGGAAATGTAAGTATGGGGACGTGTGGGCCTCGGGTTTGTTCGACGAGGACTCGTGCTAAGCTAACCAGCGCGAGCCTGCGCGTGATTTCATTGCTAAGTATGAGGCTTGTTGTGTAACGAGCGAGCTGACACACAAGCGCAGCTATAACGATATTTGACTGACATTACCGCCCACTTTCCGTTAGGCTACAACAAAGAACCACTGTTGTTGTTATTGTGTGTAGGTTTCGAGTTTTATTGCTTTTGTTTGTCCAGTAGCAGCGACAAACAAGCGCGCGTCACAAATAATCCTATCGGCTCGTGCTCACTGTTAGTAAGAATTCAGTGCATTATGTAATCAACCTCGGCTCATGTCGGCTTTCCTTCTGTTTCTCTGACATGTTTAAAGCATTTCTCACTCAAATTTGACGCTTCATTTGTCCTCTAACCCTAAAATGCGTTGGCTCACATTTCCCCTTGGTTTCTTGCTTACCATAGCTGGTTACGTTTGCCTTACTGGGTGTTTGCAAGGACGGCCTGATATATGCTAAAATTTTTGCAGTTTAGCTCTGGCAAGGCCTTTAAAATATTTATATTATTAACGTATATTATTTGCGTAGCTTGTTTTCCTGTAATACAACATGTGATTCATGCTTTAGATAGTGTTGGTATTATTTCTCCTAACTGAGAAACTTTTTTTTTTTTTTTTTATAAGTCTCTGATACAATTTTAAGTGTCATTTCTGATTAGAAATCTGTCAAATCGTAATTGCGTAATACATCTTAATTAATAATACCTCACCTAGGTCTAAGCATTGTGGATACATGCTTCAAAATGTATAGTTTAGTGGCCTCTTGCTGTCTTTTGCAAGTGCCTTTTCATATCTAATGTGGGATGACTTGGATGTGTAATCTTTTCCTTGACTGAGTTTAACTATGCATTGGTCATAACTTTTAAAGTTTCAGAATGTGTTCTCTTAGACACTACCATTCAAAAGTTTGGGGTCAGTAAGATTTAAAAAAAAAAGATTCAGCAAGGATGCATTAAATTGATTAAAAGTGACTGTAAAGCCATTTATAATGTTAGAGTAACTGAAACTTTGACACACTGCTCACCTGCAAAGAGATTAAAGGTCTGATTATAACTGTAGATAAAGGGCTTTGGTCATCACTTGTTAACCCAATCGGTATCGCTGTGGACTGTAGACATGACGACAGCAGTTAACGCACTTTCTTTATCATGATTGAACACTGTGTGAAACTTTGACCAAGCCTGCTGTTCAGAGAGAGTGCAGAGTTTGCAGTTTTTCATCTGATGCTGATTGCTAAATGTGTGGGGAGGACAGTGTAAGAAATGCTGATGAGAGGACCCCTTTCTTTCCTCAGTGGCTTTCTTAAAGTCTGTCCAGTTTGGTGACAAGCACAGAAGTATTGGCAGGAAACGAAGCATGTGTCTGACATGCAGGTTTCTTGTGATGGCGAGCTCCTTGGAAAAATACTCAGGCACTGAGGGTGTGTGTGAATATTAAAAAATAAAAATTAAAAAAACGAATGAGAAATTAGTAATAAAAAAAAAAGAAAAGAAACATTATATGTAACAGAGCAAGTGGCAGGTCTTTTGTATTTATACACTTTAAATGGATAGTTAACCCTAAAAATGAAAATTAGCTCATGATTTACTCAGCTTCAAGCCATCCTAGGTGTAAATGACATTCTTCTTTCAGACGAATACAATCAGAGGTATATTAAAAAATGTCCTGGCTAATCCAAGCATTATAATGGCACTGAATGACAGCCCAAATTTTGAAGCCCAAAAAAGTGAGCTCATAAAAAATCCATTATAAAAGTAATCCACACAGCTCTGGGGGGTTAAAGGGATAGTTCACCCAAAAATGAAAATTAGCCTAATGATTTACTCACCCTCAAGTCATCCTAGATATATGTATATGACATTCTTCTTTCAGACGGGGTGTAACGGACGGGATGCGTTTGTGTAAGAAAAATATCCATATTTAAAACTTTACAAACTGTAATCTCTAATTCTGCTAACTGTCGTACGCGCGTTCACGAGAGATTGGCGTTCCGACGTAGGACGCTCCGGTGAGAATATGCTTCTAAGTTTGTTGACATCGAAGGACATCCATGTGAAGAATTTAATTGTTTGAGCTATATTCTACATTTTATTTTAGTTATTTGATATTTGATTTATATATCTCGAAATCCTCCGACCTTTTTCTTTAAACACCCTCGTTTTAAGGCCAATTAACACCGCACAGACAAATGCCAACAAACACATCTGTTGGAGTTTGTTGGATTAGTGTGATACCCCATCGGTGTTTGTTGGCGATGGTCGGGGTTTGTTTTCTCCCGACTGAACATGTTCAATCAGCATTTGTTGGGTTGTGAATGTCTGAGCAGTGTGGTATGAATTTCCAACAAACGACAACGAACGCTGACGTAATCTGACCTGGACACGAACCGTTGCCATGGCAATGAGGCAAGTACCTTGCAAAGTCTGCATGTAGGCACTGGGCGTGCTTAGTAAATGATCCTTGTAGTGAAAAAGGCAGGTTTCTGGGCAAATCAGAAGACAATTCTAGAGAAAGAACAAGGAGATATTCGCGAGAGCACACTGGACAAAGTTTGAGCGCATGCGTATAATCAGAGCGAGAGCAGAGCTGTATTTGAAAGCGTGCGGCCAGTAAGTTTTGTGCTAGAGTGAAAGAAATATGCCTGCAAGCGGAGAGATTCATGGATGCACTCTCATGCTACAAAAATGCGCTATCAACATTTAACGCCATAGAAACGGCCTCAAATTAACTATAAAATGTCTCTGAAAGCTGCAATCTTTTATTTTTATTGGTTAAATTTAATGGAGAATATCTCATGTTTTTCCGTGGGTTCTCGAGTTTGTCGTGTCTGTTGGGGCAGTGTGAACATGACATTTATTTTTAATAAAATTCTAATTCTAAATCCAACGACCAACTTGTTTGTTGGCGTTTGTCTGTGCAGTGTGAATTGGCCTTTATAGACTTAATTTGCGACCAGTGTTTTGTTTTGCTCTATCCTCTGTGCTTCCATGTTCGTCACCGAAACTTGCACTACTCCTGCGTCATACACTGGAACGCCAGTCTCTCATGAACGCATGTACGACAGTTAGCGAAAGTTAAAGATTACAGTTTGTAAAGATTTAAATATGGATATTTTTCTTACACAAATGCATCGCTTCGCTTCAGAAGGCCTTTATTAACCCCCCGGAGCCGTGTGGATTACTTTCATCTGAAAGAAGAATGTCTCATACACCTAGTATGGCTTTAGGGTGAATAAATCATGGGATAATTTTCATTTTTGGGTGAACTATCCCTGTAATAAAGGCCTTCTGAAGTGAATTGGGGTTTGTGTAAGAAAAATCCCCATATTTAAAACTTTAAAATATCTAGCTTCCGCCAGTCCACCTTCCGTATTTAACTTATGAAGAAAGTGTAACACCTCTCGCAGTTCAAAACGCTTACGCTACGTCCGATGCCATGCGTTGCAAGGTATTGTTTTTTCGTAAGTTAAATACGGAAGGCAGTTTGTTGGAAGCTAGATATTTTACATGTTATTAGATATGGTATGTTAAATATGGATATCTTTCTTACATTGCAATTTAAGATTCAATCCTACATTTAAATATGGTTGTCACTCCAGAAACTTTTCAATGTGTACTTACCAAAATATGATTGGGTTATATACAGAAAGTGAGCAAAGAGTGATCCATTTATATTCAATGAAGCTGATATTACTTCAGTTTTGCTGCAGCACATAACTCCCATTTTTTTCCATATATATCCCATTATAACATTGTTATATCAAGATATCGTGATATAAAAATGTGACCATATGTATCATTGATGTAAACGATATGCTTTGTGATAGTTAGTTTTATCCAAGACTCAGCTTACTGTATTTATAAGGTATAATTCACCCCAAAATGTAAATTGTCATGTACTCGCCCTCATGTCGTTTCCTATAAGATTTTCATTCCATTTCCAAACACAAATTAAGATTTAATTTTTTTTTATGAAACCTGAGAGATTTCCTTCCCTCCTTTTAAAGTCCATTCCTCTAAAACTTAAAAGATCCAAAAAATGTCATAAAGGCATCGTAAAAATAATCAATGGAGTAGTCTGATCCAAGTCTTCTAAAGAGATATGTCTTTGAGGAACAGATTTACAAGGACGCGCATGAACACGGATGTTCAAATGCTTGCATGATCTAAGAAAACAACATGAGAGTGAACGTTTCAAAGTGTTTTAGATGGTTTATTCTTGTATGTATAGTGCATTAATAGCGGGAGAGGCGGGACATAGCTAGTACTGGGAGAGTCTGTGTGCGCGCGCTACTTGTCTGTGTACGAACTGTGACGTGTATCTTTAAACCCCTACCCATTATAATAAAAAAAACAATCGGCCTATACTGTGCAATAAATATTATTATTATTATTATTATTATTATTATTATTATTATTTTTATTATTATTATTTTTTTTTTTATATTTCAATCACTAAAACAGACGGACATTCTGAAACCTTCTAAAATGTGTTTTTTTAATGTAACTGTCTTACTATATTAATTCTTAGTACAACCTTTTGCCTTTCAGCTGGGCGTTCTTATAAGCGGTACTGCAGAAAATCTGGTGCCATTATGTTTTTAATATTTGCTTAAGTATTGACCGATACCAAATAGGGCTGGGTAAATATATCGAGATGAACAAAGTCTCCGATTTAAAATTCCGTAAATTTTATTATGAAATTCTACCAATAAATACCATTTTGACATTCTTTAATGTGGCATGACATTGATGGCCTCAGTTCAAGCGAAGCGACAGCGCTAAGCGATCAGTGTTTCAATTGCGAAAAGACACAAATAAAACCGCTTTTAAACAATATCAAACAACGCTCAGAAAAGCCATTCAGTGATCATAAACTTGTTAGTCAGTTAGAAAAATGAACTCTAGAAAGGTGCATTTTGGTAAATAAATTTGGTATATTTTATTACTGTTCTTCAATATTTAATGTTTGAATATGTTTTTGTGACCGCCACCATTTAAATGTTCATATTTAAAAAAAATAAAAAATAAAATTTGAGTAGAAACATAATTATCTAATTAAAGGTTGTATTATAACTTCCTTGTGAGTAGTTTGTTTATATACAAATCATTACATGGCAGCAGACAGAAGTGGTGCAAAAAAAGTTAAGAATTAGATCAGATGTTGTCATCTTGATGTTTATTACTGGACTGAGACTATGTAGAGTATAATTTTAAATGCTGTTTAAATATGCAGCATCATAATGACAGTCGCAGGTAGCGCTCCTAATTTTCTTGGCATGCTCTTAATATGCGTATGGGTCACAATCAGGTCGTGTAGATCACCCTCTTATTGCTGTCATCGTGCTGTCACCGCTGAACCAGCTTTCCAGTTCACAGACTAACGTCAGGGGATTAATGTCAAGAGGCCCGAATAGGTGGTGTGTGAGGACCACGACAGTGTAAAAACATGGAAGATGTTTCCAATGCTTTGAGAGTATTTGTATGTTTTATGGGTTTGGCAGGGTGGTGTTCAGAATGACTCAGGATTAACTCTTTCCTCACCACTTCCCTGCATGTGGGTGTGTGAGAGGCGTCTGACGTAAAGGAGTCTAAAAAATGCATTCATCTTACAGTAACGTTCAAAAGTTTGCAGTCAGTAAGTTATTATATTTTTTACATTTAGAAATGTATTAAAATAGAAAAGTTATTTTAAATGTTAATTTCATAGTAGGCTATTACTATTTTTACTGTTTTCTCAAATATTGACACTAGTGTAGATTTGTAATCTTTTTGCTTTAGCTTGAATTTGACTATCAATTGGTCATAACTTCATTTTAAGTGGTTAACTTAAACCAGTGGTTCATTTTTACTTGCCCTGCCAAAATTTCACTGGCCCAAAAAGTAATAAATAAATAAAATCAAATAAAATGGGCCTAGTTATTGTTTTAGTAGTTTTTGATCCATGTAACTTTAATAAATAAGGCTATGACACCAAAACTACTAGCCTAACTCATATAAATTTTAATATTGTTAAAGACAGTCAGTAATAAAATAAGAACAAATAATCAAATTACAATCAATAGCACAAATAAGTACAACAAAACAAACGTATACAAATGAAATAAACAGTTCTATTTAGGTTTTTGATGTAGGTCTAAACTAGATTTTCAGGTACAGAAATAGTAATCAAATGTAAAACATCACTGTATAAATATAGATGAACCCTTATTACAGTTATTCAGTCAAGAGCTGTGAGCAATTATTCTTTTTTGTTTGATTTACAAAAAAACAGACAGCAGCAGGAATATTAGACTGCTGTCACTTTAAGAGTTGCACGGATCCAATATACTGTTACACATGCGTTTTCTCTCACATGTTTACGCTCCCTAAAGACATAACTGACTGACAAGACGGGCATTTTGACAATTTTGTGTGAAAAATGTCCGTTCAAGTTCAGAAAAACGTGAAGGAATAGTCGCGTGCGGTGTGACCGCGTTCTGGGCATGCGCTTTGGTTGTGTGTTGCTGCACACACAAAACTTATCACACAGTGCACGCGGGTACTTTCACGTCTAATTGCGCTTGTATATTTGATTTGGCAAGGCTTAAAAACACATGCAAATTATCAACTTGCGTGAAGATGCAGCACTGGCGCAATCGGGCAAGTGACCGTTCCGTCGAGCCCTGGATTGTATTTGTCACTGAAACTGTAACATAAGAATACAAGGTAAAAACTTCTGCCTTGTTTGCTGGTTGGATTTCAGATGGCTTGGTCCATTGCTTTACACCATAATGGAATCCACCAGCTGTGTTTTGATAGCCGGAGGTTGTGGATTATTTCTGAGTTGGCTCTATGGGGGTTCAGTAAAAGCGATAGCTCAGGTAGCTATAAAAAGCAAGTTCATGCACCCTGCCTTTGATATGCAATGATGGTAAATTCACTAATGGATGTTAAGTAGCCTAACCATATTTGAAATCAATAATCATTTCTTATGCAGATTATTTGATTCATAGCAATGCTACTACAGTGTTTATCCCGGTTGATAATACTTTTATTGAATGTAACAGTTCTGCTTTGTCTTAAGTAGTTTGTATAGACTTGTGAAGTTGATATTTTTGCAGGTAACAGCAGGTTTGCTTGGTTGAAAATCAGTCAGATGCCAGGCATGTGAACAGTTTTTCATTAGACCTTGATATTTCAGAAGCTACTTTGGGTACTAAGATAATGTCTCTTCACATTCGCTTGGCTTCTCTTAGTAGATCTATACACCTTTAATAGATAGTTCACCCAAAACTGGAAACTCGTCGTTAATTATTTGCTCACCCTCATGTCTTTTTAAATTTGAATGATTCTGTGGAACATAAAAAAAACCCATCTATTTCTCAAAATATATTGTCTGTACAATGGAAGTCAATAGTAACCTGTTTGTTTGCCAAGATCGTAAACTAGGGGTGTAACGATACCCTCATGTTACGATTCGATAGATATCACGATACTGAACTCATGATACAATATTATTGCAATACTCCAACACATATGGTTAAAGGTTAACAAAAAATGTACTGTTGATTAAATTTACTATTAGATTGTAACCCAATGCACAGGACAAGGCTGACACCAGAATAAAAATATTCATGATTCTGAAGCTGAAAATGCAGAATTATTTTAGACGAATACGCTTGCGCAGTCTAAAAATAATGAAGGCTACTTTTTACTGATAACATAAGACATTTGGCATTATCAGGAAGGACCCACAAATATTCCCCATTGTTATTATACAATTATACATTATATTCAACATTTTATATATAGTAGTTTAATGTAGTACTAAAACTCTGTAAACTTGATTTTGGGTGAACCGTACACAATACACATTTCACACAACATATTGTTACACCCCCATTATAAACCTTCCTTTATCTCTTTGTCTACCATTTTATTTGACAGTGGTTGAAATTATTATGAATATTATGATGAAATATTGCCTTTACAAGCAGTAGATCACTGCAGTGCTTATTATAGAAGGGAAGCATCACTGGTTTTGGATGTTTATGATGGTGTCTTCATGACTTCTTTGAGGATCTTAAATGGTCTTGTCTATCGTGCAAACAAAGTTTCACTTTCTTCATTCTTACAGCACAAAGTTTTCTGCTTTTCTGTTCATGTTGTCTTTTTATTCCCCAGCAAACCATTTGGTTCACATAGCAACTTCTTCTTTGCGTGCCTGAGCACCACCATTGTGGCGAAGGAAACAAGCGTCTGCTGTGAGTGTGTTTGAAAGATTCAGAAGGTGCAGAGTTTTGAGGGAATTTGGGGATGCCATGTTTTGAACTTAAACTACTTAGAGGTCTTATCAGCCATATTTGTTCACATCGCAAAATCAGTTTGTGTCCCAAATGGCACCTCTGTTTGCACTGCCACTGCACCAACTTGCTTTGGCTGACTTACCATTTTGTGTGGCGAATATCAAAGACATTTAGTGAAGTAAAAGCCTAAGAAAGCTGTGTTTTAAAGAAGTGTTGCATTTAAAAAAAATCTGTAGCACTGCTAGGTGCCTGTTTCTGCTCTTACTGTAGTCTAACCCTCAGGCGTCACGCCCACAGATCGTCTGATGCATATTGCATACAAAAATGGCAAGTGCTCGTCACTACCAATCTTGATTGGCTTCTGCCCAATTTCTAGGAGCGAATGTGAGCCGATAGATGGAAATCTTTCTACGTGAAACTTAACAGTACTGAGGTCAGTGAACACCATAAAAATGAAAAGCACATGTGGTGAATATGCAATTGCAAAAGAAAAGTAAATTTTTGAAGCAAAAAAATGTCACGACTTGAATGTTTTTTGAATCATAGGTACAAAGTTTGCATTTCATTTTATCTCAAATGTCTCCAGCTCCTACTTAAATATGTGTTGCTTTGCTGAAACATCAGCGGGACTCAGTATTGCATGTTTGTTGTACTTCTATATACCTTTTTGTTCACATGCTGTGATCGCAACTGCTGCTTCTGCAGATAGCAGCGATTCCAACAAGATGATGCTCTTCTCAAGTCTTTCAATGGAAGATTTCAAATAAAACCATGTTTTGCTGAATCTCCAGTTGTGTTGTACCTTGTACAAAAGAGTTTCAGGTAGTTAATTGTCATTCATTTTGAACTTTTCCTTTTTTTTTGTTACTCTCGGTTGTGTCTTATTCTCCTTGCACAGACCTTTTAGCGAGCAGACTGTCAGCTCACACCCTCAGTGGTTGTGTAAGCCTGCCAAAATCCACTTCCCTCTTACGCCGATACAATGTTTTTTTGGCTGCGTTTGTGCAGTACAGGGCTGTGCTTCAGGTTTCACCGTGTGGTTTTGATACAAATGACTGGCCAGTGACAACAGTTTCGAGGGGAAAGATGGCGAGAGTTTGCGGTTCCAACTGTGATAGGGCGGTGTGGGAGTTACAGTGTGCCTGTGAGGGGGCGGATAATTCGTACAGTAGATGTGAGAGCTCTTCTGTGCTTTACATGTGTGCATGGGGAGAGGAACCCGACATTGCATCTTTCATCCTGCCTCCAGAAGAGCAGAGGCCACATATGGTGTGAATGATAGAAGAGGGGTAGGTTGTCTTTCTCCAAACTCTGTGTTTACTCAGCTGAGGCTAGCTGGACCGATATAGCTCTCTCCATACAGGGCCTCGTTGCGCTTCTTTTGTTTTGGTGCCTTGGTAATGCAACACATCTTCCTTTAGCTAAGGGAGTGCCCTGAAACTGTATTATCTGGTCCTTTGTTGCACTCTAACCACAGATACACCTCTTTGTAACGGTTCTTGTGTGCTATCTTTAAACTTTTGTCAGAACTGGCCCATGTCTTCCCTGACTTGATAACCAAACAATGATGTAACTGACTTTCTTACTACATAACCTGCCTATAAATACACATCATAGTCTGTTTATGAACCTTTCATAATTTGAATATGAAATGTTATTTTAGTTGGACAGGGAACATAAAGTAGCTGGAGCCACTGTACAGCACTACATACAGAGCAGGGGCGAGACCAGAAATGTTTAAGTGCGTGGGCCTTTTATAAAACAGGGTGGGCAAAGTGTAGAGTATGAGAACTGCACGGCAAATTGTCAAGAAACAATATAATTACGGGAGTGAATCCTCTACATTGTTCCGTGAATTGCTCCTGAAATTGCTATGATTGACAGTGATAACCGTAGTGATGGAACAAAACATTTGCTGAAATAGACCTGTGCATTTAGTGCTGTAGTGTAGCTAGAATATCTGCAATTGATCATGGAAACATGCATTTAATCATTCTTTTAACTAAATGAATAAAGTTATAGTGTCATTTAAGATGTTTATTAAATTATTTCATACATCTATTTGGAAAATGACCAACTTTTGATTGGGTGGGCCACAATTCAAAGTCAAAGGACTACATAGAGGACATTTACATTATTCATTTTAAGGGCATTGGTCTAGTTTTGTGTCAGTCCAGCCAGTCTAAATTTGTGGTCACATTTACCTTTTTTGCCTGCAAAATTGTTAATTTTTAGATAGTGTAGAGATGTATAAGCACAGCTTTTGCATTTGAGCGCTATAAATGCATGTAGTGCATGTTTCATTCGTACTGCATTCTGTAGGGTGCCCTCTTGCAGAACGTCCGAATATGCCTTACAGAAGTAATACAACTTATGACTCCCCAGGAAATCCCTAATATGGTCAAAGGCATCCAGCTATCGCTGTAGCTGAATAAAAAGAAGATAGAAACGCTTTGACTGATTAAACATGAAGACAATAAACATGTCTGTGACAATTAGTTTTGTTTTGGCCAATCTCTTTCCGGACTTGCGCACAAACTGCATTGCGATCATTTCCAAAAATTACATTTGTGTGGAAACATTACAGTCTGTAAACAGGACATTAACACGGGCCAGGAAAGCGGCATGCTGAAGACGGAAGCAAAGAAGAGAACCCAGCAGTGCCAACAGAGCAAATACTGTACCAGGCACAGCAAGCTCACTCTTCGCGATGCTCGAAATATATCTCTACCATCTCTGAAAGGAACTGACTGTCTTCAGAAAAGTTTTGTTAGCATTTCGATGGTAACTTTTTTTTTTTTTTTTTTTTTTTTTGAAACGTTGAATCGGTGTCAGGCCGTCAGTGAGAGAGAACTCTGATTGGCTTTTCAGTTTAGCTAACGAGTCAGTGCCGGTTTTATCGGTGTTGTCACACGACGATTAACCAGTGGGAAAATTTCCTCACCGTTACATCCCTATTTTATATCATTCAGTAGTAGTTGGGAGCTCTTTGAGAGGTGGTTTTCTTTGCTCTCATAACAACGCACACACAAGCTACCTGTAAAGAGCTTGCACATTCCAAATTGAACTGTTTTTCCTTAAACGGTCAAATACACAAAATGTCAAAATCAATATTTGGTGGAATAATCCTGATTTCCAATCACAGCTTTCATGCGTCTTGGCATGCTCCCTATCAATTGGTCACATTGCTGTTGGGCGACTTTATGCCACTCCTGGCAAAAAATTCAAGCAGCTTGGCTTTATTTAATGGCTGGTGACCCTCTTGTTTACATTCCAGAGGTTTTCAGTGGGGTTCAGGTCTGGAGATTGTGATGGCCATGACAGGGTCTTGATCTGGTGGTCCTCTATCCACACCTTGATTGACCTGGCTGTGTGGATTGGAGGATTGTCCTGAAACAATGTTGGGGAACATTGTCAGAGCAGAAGGAAGCATGTTTTCTTCCAGGATAACCTTGTACATGGCTTGAGTCACGTGTCCTTCACAAAGACAGACAGATCTGCTGGATTCTGATCTTCTCTGATAAGTCCAATTTTCAGCTTTGCCTAACACCTGGTCGTCTAATGGTTAGATGGAGACCTGGAGAGGCCTACAACCCACAGTCTCTCACTGTGTAATTTGGTGGAGGATTGGTGATGATCTGGTGGTTCTTCAGTAAAGCTAGAATCGGGCAGATATGTCTTTTGCAAAGGATGCATAACTCAAGCCACGTACAAGATTATCCTGAAAGAAAAATTGCTTCCATCTGCTTTGACCGCATTCAAGCAAAAGAATATGCAAAAGAGAAACCAATTCGGAACACTCAGGCTTTCTTCTGACTGCGCTCATTTCAGTTCTCTTTCTCATCTATTTGTGCCTGAATGGACGCATACACTAGCCTGGTCCTACATTTCATTTGTACAGAGAGTCTGGCCACTCTCCATTGACAAGCGTTAACTTCCTTGAAAGTGGGTACTCCTGTTGAAGTTTAAAACTATTGGATCTTCCCAGAGCCACTCTGGATCTGCCATAACCAATCGCTAACGTTTGGTCATGACATATGTCATGCGTATGTTTTGTCATGGTAACTCCTTTACCACTAACGGAACAAGCTGGAAAATCAAACTTTTCCCGAACCCCATGGGGAGGAGGGCCACAACCTAAACTCAGCAAAGATTGTTCTTGCTCCGGCTTTAACTTCTGGATATTCGGCAGCGGTGCCACAACGAACCGAATGGCTTCGCTCGCATCTTTCTCTGCCGCCATTACTGAACTACAACTCAAACTAGCGCACAACGCCAACACCAACGTCATCGTTCTCAGCCACTCCCTCTGTTCGCTGATTGGACCATTTAAAATTTGGCCGGAGAAAACCAGCGAATATACCGCAAACCCAGACGACATACTGAAGGAAAATGAAAATTGAGCGCAAGTACTTAGGAGTGCGGAGCCAGGTTACACGTACGCCTCAAAATTGTCAAAATGCCAGTCTTTGCGAGTATCCTCATTGCTTATGTCTGAAGTGATAACATTTTCTGTCGTAAACCTACTGTTACAAAAGCTTTTTTTGTTATTAATCCTCTGTTGATCCGACTGTCCATGGGTGGGGATACAAAAATGTGGAGTTGTAATCTGTAGTTTTCACGAAAGCTCTGAAGCTGTCAAAAGTCCAAATAAATTTGAATTTCATTTACACGTCCTGCCGACATTGTAACAATACAAAGTGGGTTGAAAATCGTCAAACTTGCACAACTCTTTTTAACATTATGTGTGTCCCGCTTTATCTACTACGTCTATATTTGCACACCGTGATACCAATAGACTAGGGATGTAATGATTCACTCAACTTGTGATGCGATACGATTCATGATACTAATTTCACGATAGGATTTTCTCACAATTTTTTTAACAAAATGCAATTTAAGACAAATTATAAAATAAGTGTCCTTTTATTTTTCAGACAAAATTCTGCATATTTCTTTGTAAAATTTAAATATATATTTGATGTCAAATAATAACTCAATTGAAATTTTAAAACACATCCTTAAGTCCCTTCAAGGAGATCTTCCAATGTTTTCTTGGCTGGAGGTTGTTTCAGCTTCTTCACCCTCATCCTGCACTGAGGAATAGCAGAAATAAAAAGACTACAACAGTGATAGGGGTTTCACATTGTTATAAAGGCAAGATTTCAATTATAATTTGTATCATTACACTTGCAAGAGTAAGAAAAACAGAACACACTTAGATAAATATGCCATAATAATCCAAAAATTATTGAAAGTCAAAATGCCGCCACACCTCCGATTTGAATGAGTCAACGTAAACTACGCGCTTGCCGTTGCCATGCTTCTGTTTGATGGCGCGTGCACACGGATGCGCTCGCGGCCAACTTTCATATGAATGAACTGAAAACATTTGTTTATTTCACTCTTCTTCGCGCCAGTGTGCACACACAGTCCATACTTGCTCATTGCTATCGTGCCTGTAAAGTGAGGTCACCGTTTATGGTTTCAGCGCCCCTGCTGTTTAAAACGTGTATCGCGATTTGTTTTAACATCTCAACCGACTAAGTCGTCACACATCTGTATAAATTTTCAACAGACTCCGACAGAATCGTTACATCCCTACGATAGACACTTTATTGTGTCACCACGATAGCCTATACCTGTATATCATCATACCGCCCAGCCCTAGGCTCTGCACAGTTTCATATGCATTAGGGATGGGCAACAGTGGTCGAGTACTCAAACGTTGTTGTTAAGGCAAGAGCGCAAATGTGAGTTTCCCTTTTAAACCATAGCCTGTAAAAACGATCACTGCCAAGTTCACGTGCGCATTCGCGTCCTTTTGTGCTGATGTAGGCTACCTAACATATCTGCTTAATCTCATATAGGATGCGTTTGGTTGAGTTTATTAACCCGCTAGCAAAGCTCTGCAGGGTGGTGTTTATTTACAGTTTCAGCTCAAATGCAATGCCCGATATTATTGACTGGGTTATTTGAGACGGTTATTTTGTTTTTAAATGTTTCTTTTTCAAAAACATTTATGCATCATAATCTAGCAGTTATTTTTTTCTAGTCATGTGTTCATGTTTTAATAGACATGTCATGTTTGTATTTGTCAACATTAATTTTCGTATTAAAATAGTTTCATATCTCCATGATGGAGACGCCCCGCCTCTCGCACAAGCCCCGTCCCCGAGTACTCGAGTACTCGTTTTTTGAGACCTATCGATGATCGAAATGAGAAATTGACAAAAATTCCCATCCCTAATATGCATTAGTGTGCAGGTACTCAGAAAACTGGCAAATACTGTCAACTTGGTGGTGAATTTTAGACACACAGGCATAATTAACACATTTGTGTAATGTCATGACACCATAAATAAGATATTTACTGCTCAACAAAGCATTGTTCGTCAAATCAAAACAGAAAGCCAAGTGGTTTAGCCAGAATCCTATCAGTAGCTTACTCTATAACAGCGGTTAAGCTCAAAGACCGTTTTCATGCAGAGCCAAAGCGGAAATGTGTGGGGGTCATCTCATGTCCCAAGAAGATGCAGAGCTTGCAGCTAGGTCACTGAATGAAGCTAAGCCTCCTGTTTAAAGCACGGCACTGGAGTTGCATGGTGACACCACAGTGTTTACTTTATATTTAGAATGGAGTCTTGTAAAGAAAATGGGGGGTTTAAGTCATAATTGTGCCGCAAGATGAGGGTTGGAGGATATGACATCAATTTGGACCTTTTTTGAAGAATGTCCATGTACTTGTATATAGACTAGATCTATTTGGATCCTTATTGTGTGCTTCAGCATTTCCTACATAATTCTGTTTTTAATGCTTATGTGTGGGTTTGTTTTTATATACACAACATGTAATTACTCAGATTATAGTTTTATGATGCTTCAGTAGGACTGAGTAAAAATATTTTCTAATTAGTTCAGCTCTCTTTTTAAAATGTCATGATTGTTTTACTGTATTTTCAGTGGTTTTGCAAAAATGTATTTGTGTATGCATCTTGTCCTGCCGATGTCTACTGAACTATGACTCGACTGCATAGTTTGGCTTTGTAAATGTTTTTAAATTAATATTTTCGTTATCCATGTTGGGAGGTTCCCTTTGCATTAGTGTTTTCTGCACCACTTTTTAGCAGCTTTTTTTCAGGGCCATGGTAAGAGAAATCATATTTTACTTTGTGTTGTTAATTTGAATTCTTCACTGAAAAGCCTGTGTGCCACATAAGGCAAGAAACAATTATGACAAACAGTTGCTGGAGTTGAATCGAGACCTTGTGAATCAATGTAATCAAATGAGGAAATCCGTATACCCACAGATTACTAGGGGTGGGAATCGCCAGAGGCCCCACGATATGATGTTCTGCTCATGATACTTAAGCCACGATATGATATTATTGTGATTTTTAAACCTTTTGCGATATGCTGAGTATTGCGGTAACATTGCGATTTATCTTTTTTTTTTTTTTTCAGCTGCAAATGTCCCCAAAAGAATTCTTTGTCCCTTTCATGTTCAATATTTTCCTTTCTCATATTTTAGACACATTTCAGTGCTCCAGACAAAAATATCAATTAAAGGAGCCATTGGCTCCTATAAGGGAAAAAGTTAGGCGCCAAATTAATTTTTTCAAGTGCCACAAAAGAATAAATGCGTTTTAATTTTTCACGTGCAATCATATGGGTGGTGTTGAATTAAATTTTTAGCTCCTTCCATTCTTTCTCATGAATACAACAGTTTAAGTAAAAATATAAGGATTATGTGATAGTGCATATATTTAGCAAAATATAGTTATTTTTCTCGTTTCTGACTAACGAGTTTGAGCATTGAATGGCTTTTCTGAGGTAAATTTGAAGTTACGTGACAAGATTGTTCTTAAGCCATTTTATACAATCTCTTTCCAAGGTCGAAATGCTGATTGAGTGATCTGTCAGGCCACATTAAAGAGCTCCAAAAAGTTTAAAGTTTGTTAATTGTTTACTAAAATTAACAAACAAGTTAAGTGACATTTAAAGGTGACAGTTATGTACAAATCTTCCTGCGATTATGGATGGCTGCGCTACAAATTCAGGCAGTAACAGAAAACGGCAAAGATTAAAACCGATTAGTTTATGTCCACACAGCTGTCATGTTTATCTGTTGTGGTTAACCACTTTGTGTGCACGAAATAGACACTGCCGCCTTGCACTTTTACAGTACCTGGGTGTTCATTCATTGACACGTCTCCATCGTTTTCTCTCTCTCTCATGCTGGCACAGCCGTCAACGTTGTTGCTCAATAGAGATGATCGAGGGCTTTGAAAAAGCCTGATGTTTTCTGTTTTGACATGCTTTTCTGACGCGTATTTTGGAGCTCAGACTCTGTGCTCAGTGAGGTTTTCTTCACTGTAACTTTGCTGCGCATCGTCTCATTTTATTACGTCAACACAACAAAAGATGTGATGAGCTACTCCTCACAGAACATGCTGGTAAAAAGGCATGCCATTTTTAATCATAACATGTAAATTTATATGATCTCAGCAAAAATATCACACGCAAATATTTTCGCAGTCTGGAGCCCTGATTTAAAAAAAAAAAATGTAAATTACAGTTACAGTTGTCAAATCACTTTTTTTTGCACCTTTCAGTGTTTTCAATTCAGTCTTTGTTTTTACACTAAATATTGTTTTAAGCATTTTTACAAAGAGCAAGTAGAAGGTGACAGTATTCAGTTTAGGGATGAGCATTTTTCAAAAATATTGTATTTAAATATTTGGGCTCAGAAAACAACTATTTGAATATTCGTTTATTTAAATGAAGTTTAACAAGAAAGATATATTTTTTTTTTTTAATCATTACTTTTTTTTGATTTTTTTCTCATTTCTGAACACTCTATACTGTTCTATACTATTTCACATGTTTATGTTGAGGGAAAAAAAAATAATATCCACATGCTCGGGTGAAAGATACACTCGTGTCACGATTTTGAGGAGTGTTTGTGCTTCAGATGACCAGTGCAATCAATCACAGTTCTAATCGCATGAAAGCATGTCAAAATGACACTTCCCGAACTGTAAATGGTTAGTTCATCCAGCAATTTTAAGTTCTGCATTTACCCATTTTCTCATGTTGTTTTTGCGTGTCACGCAATCATTTGAACGTCCAAGTTTACTACAGTATGCTCGTCATTGTAAATCAGTTCATCATATAAAGCCATCGTGTCTCTTCAGAAGACCTGAATTTAGTTTAGTCAACTTGAATATTTTTAGTGCTATGACATTTTTTTTTTTTTGGATCTTTTATGTTTTAAAATGGACTTTAAATGGAGGGACAAAAATCTTTAAAGTTTCATTTAAAAAAAAAAAAAAGTAACTTAATTTGTGTTTGGAAGTTGATCGCAAATCTTACAGGAAATGACATGAGGGCGAGTATGTGACAATTGCCTTTGGGTGAATTATACCTTGTAAATGCAGTAAGCTGAGTCTTGGATAAAACTAACTCTGTATCACGAATCATATAGTTTACATCAACAATACATATCATCGCATTTTTTATATTGCGATATCTCGATATAACGATGTATCATTACACCCCTGTTGTTTAATTTTGCCTTTAGTGTGTGGTGAGGAAATAAAAGTAAACTGTCCTGTTTCAACCATCCCTTCCTCAGGTCCATATCAAGCCACCTTTCCAAACCCCCCTCATTTCCTGCTGTTGTGCCTGTTTATTAACGTTTGATCTGATACGCTCGTGCGTTTACCGCACCTGGTCTTGTGCTCTTGTTTTGAAGCCCGAGCATTAACAAAGCTTCCTCTCGAGTGTATCTGCCATGCTAATGGCAGGGTTTGATCAAAGCGAGCGCTGCATGATGGATCAACCCATTTACCGCTGACAGAGATCATCCTAGCCTCAAGGCCTTGGAAAGAATAGGATCTGACAAGGATGTCTGAACATTAATGTTGGGAAGAAGCCCCGTTACCCTGCATGAATGACAGCCATAAGGATGCAGCACTTTGCCCCTTGCCCACTTTCAGAAGCAAGTAACCCAATCTGGGTTCGAAAGGATATAAATAGAGCCATGCTCAGAGGGGGAGGACCTGCCAAACCGACAGCCTGGCCAGCCGAGCCATGACACTGCACAACAACTTGTTCCCTCATCCAACCACACATACACACACTCCAGCTCCCAACCGCCTTTTTTGGTCACATGCCTTCCATGCCTGTCGTGTGTGGAGTAGTGAGCAAAAAGCTGGCTGTGGACACCACCCTTCTGGGTAAGTCTAGTTTTAGTCCCTGATGGGTCACATGGTCTGGTTTGGACGAGACCATGATCCTCTGAATGCTGGAACTTTCACTGGATCTCTGCCCTGCTGACTGCTGCCAGTTCTAACTCTCCCAATGGATAAACGGACCTGCGAAGAGGGACGCTTCAAGAGAGTTGAGAGAAACTGTAATTTGACCTCTCCCATGACCCTGCTTGTAATATTTATTGGCAAACCTTGACTTACTGCTAGTTAGTAGCCTACTGTCTTTTTTGGGTTTGCTAGGTCAAGGTCCCAAGCTGTGATCACATAGCTTACGAGGCGGCTCTCGTTCCATTTGTCTAATGGCTTATTTGGGCTTGTAATACATTTCAGTGGCTATTCCTGGAGTCATGTAATGGTCTTATGGTTGGGGTTTGCCCAAAGCGGCTTAAAGCTGCTCCACACTTTCTAATCCTGCATTCAGATGGGGAATCAGACTTATGAAAAATACATTTAGCCTTCTGTCTTGGTAGTAATCAATAATACATTTTTCCTCTGGCCTTGTAAGTTCTGCTAAGCTCATTTAAAGAGGGTTTTGCGTACATGCGGTGGTTGTGCAGTGCATACATGTGTTTGATGTCTGTGTGTGTGCTTGTCTTGAGGATAGCCAAAGCCAGTTTGTTTTTTCGTTTTTTTTTTTTTTTTTTTTCCAAGCGTGGTTCATGGTAGAGATGACACTCGAGATGAAATGTGAAGCAGGAGCTTGAGTTACCGTCCAGACACACCCCATCTGTCTGTGTAGCTTATGTGTCCAGAAGCCTTTTTTGACATCCTTATGCTTTTAGCACTGCTTCTCTTATAATACTGTGAGGAGTTAGATCCAGCTTTTGACAGGAAACTTTCATTCATGCTATTTCTCTGAGCTGCCCCTTCACTGAAATCCTACAGTCATGCTCACAACTTGTTGTTTGAGAATGAAGATTGACCAATATTGTGTATCCAGTAACCGATATGCAGAACCACTATTTCAGTCAATCAATTAATCATATTTAAATGATTTTGGAACTTAAGTTTGTGTGAGATTGGAGTAATGGCAGCTGAACTTTAAGCTTTGCCATCATAGGAATAAATTACTTTTTAAAATATATTAGAATCATTAATGGTTATCCAAAATTTGTTTCCCAATAATTCAGTTTTTAGTGTATTTTAATCACATAAATGCAACCTTGGTGAGCAGAAGACCTTAAAAAAAAAAAATCTTTCTGACCCCAACTTTTCTCCTTTTGAACACACGCCTGCTCCATGTCAACAAATTTTACATTGCATAGCAAATAGTAGTTCCCTGGTGCCTTTTCGTGTTGGGTAATGCTGACAAATGGGTCTAGTTAACCAGTGACAAAAGTCAATACTTTCCAATTCTGCAAAGAATTTCTCATTTAGCGTCATGCTAAATGTTTCAAATATATGCTATTTAATGTTATGTTGTTGTTTTTTTGCTGCCAACTCTGTGAATTCTGACTGATTTAGTCCTCTAATGCTTGTATGCTCATATTCAATCAGTTTTGATGATAATAATTGCTGATGCTTATTTGAAATATTTTGTTGCTTTTGAGCTTTGGCAGTTTGTCTGTTATTATCTTCTGTTACAGTAGCCTTTAGATCACATCAAGATCTGTCAGTAAATCCGTAGGCAGTTGTCCCTTTCATAGCCTTCCTTCTCATACGTTTATACATGCACCGTTTGATGACTTTGTGTAATCCTAAAGAACATTGTTGTCAGCGCTACAGCTTTGTTGGTGTGCTCAAGTGTTTGTTTGGCTGATGTCCTAAAAAAGCCCAACCCGTGTTTATGGATTAAATTGCCATTAACACATTTAAAATAACATAACATGATATTGTTAAAGGGTTAGTTCAGCTAAAATGAAAATTCTATCCTCATTTACTCCTATGTCATCTTTAAAACACAAATTAAGATATTTTAAATGAAACCTTGTTTCTTTAAAAATATCTTAATTAGTTTTTTTTTACGATTACCCAAAGTCTTAATGGAACGACATAAGGGTAAGTAAATGATGACAGTTTTAACTTTTGGGTAAACTATGCCTTTAACCTCTCATAATGCACTTTGTTGTTGTAAGACTTAAGAATCATAAGTTGCTTGTTGTCATGTAAAACAGCTTAGCATCACTCCTTCTCTTGCAGACGGTGTCCTGAGCCATGGGGGCCTTCTTGGACAAACCGAAGACAGAGAAACACAATGCTCATGGGGCGGGCAACGGTCTGCGCTTTGGCCTGAGCAGCATGCAGGGCTGGCGGGTAGAGATGGAGGACGCACACACTGCCGTAGTGGGTCTGCCGCACGGCCTGGACGACTGGTCCTTCTTCGCAGTGTATGACGGTCACGCTGGCTCCCGCGTGGCCAACTATTGCTCCAAACACCTGCTGGAGCACATCATAACCAGCAGTGAGGACTTCCGTTCGGGCCCCGACTCTGTGGAGGGTGTTAAGATTGGCATTCGTTCTGGCTTCCTGAAGATCGACGAGTACATGCGCAACTTCTCGGATCTACGTAACGGCATGGACCGTAGTGGCTCCACGGCGGTCGGCGTGCTGATGTCTCCCGAGCACCTCTATTTCATCAACTGTGGAGACTCCCGTGCCGTGCTAAGCCGTGCCGGACAGGTCCGGTTCTCCACACAAGACCACAAGCCGTGCAACCCACGTGAAAAAGAGCGCATTCAGAACGCAGGAGGTTCTGTAATGATCCAAAGGGTGAATGGTTCTCTGGCTGTGTCCCGCGCTCTGGGGGACTATGACTACAAGTGTGTGGATGGAAAGGGCCCCACTGAGCAGCTGGTATCTCCGGAACCGGAGGTGTTTGAAATCCCACGCGTTTCAGACGAGGATGAATTCGTGGTGCTCGCCTGCGATGGCATCTGGGACGTGATGAGCAATGAGGAGCTGTGTGATTTTGTGCGCTCTCGGCTGGAGGTGTGGGATGATTTGGAGAAAGTCTGCAACTCTGTGGTGGACACCTGTTTACATAAGGTGAGGAGATCACAACAGATGTCTTTTAAAGGATAGTTTATACAAACTGTTAATTTACTCACCCTCTTTAACTTTTACTTGCCTTAAACATTTAGGAGCCAAATGACTTGTTTTATTTGTTAAAGGGTACATAACACACACAGCTTCTGCCAGTCTCATGTTAACCTATAGAGAAGAATTGCATCCTTCATATCTCCGAAGAGTCTTTAGTTTTATCATTACTCCGTCATACGTCCAACTAGCATGAGAATCCAACTCTTCAACATTGTAAAGTCAGAATGCATGAAATAGCAAACCGCTTAATTTTTTACAACAAAACAATGTTGTGATTACACATTATCATATGATCAGCCAGTTAGTAAATACATTTATATTTGTATGTCTCATGGTAATGTTAATTTTATTTATTTCTAATTGGACAGGTGAGTCAGTTGTGTCTCTGAATGATACACTGACTATTATGCAAGCAATCAAAAAAGAAAACTGTTCAGACAAGTCTTTTTTTCTCTCTCTCTCTCTAATCGGACATCATGGCTTGCACTATAATTCAAACTGCTTACTTGCAAGCAAGTTTGAGGCTGTTACTTGAATCTTTTTGACTGACCCATTAAAAAAATGTTTGACAAGCAGTTTGCTGTGTGTCAAATAATTACATTTTACCCCCCCAAGTCTTGTTTTTACTCTAATAATGTACCCTATTAGTCTATTTGTTCTGTTTTACATTAATTGTACAACTTCATGAAGTTGAATCATCGAGTCTTTACATAATCGCTATAGCCCTGCTAGTCTCATTAGACTGACCAGCTGTGTATAACCCGTGATTCTATAAAAACGATCCCCACTCCCCTTTTCCACTCTGCATTTAAGCGTTTAATTTTTTCCCCCCGTCTCATGACATTTCAAGAATCCAAAATCCCTCCATTTACCCTTTTCAAAAAATACATGAGCCCTCTGCCTGTTGACACCAGCTCTCCAGATGATCAGACAGAGCCAGAGACCTAGTGAGTGAGGTCACAGCTCTGGATCTGGCATGGATTTGCTCAAGTTGATGTCAGGGCTTTCCGAATTAGTCTGTAACCTTCTTTTATACTTTTTGTTTTATTTTTATGATGTATGGCTCATATATACATTGGAAACTTAGCTCCCCCCCCATCCACTTGGAAGATGTTTCTCTACGATGGTCTGCTTAGTGTCTAAGTATGAATAGATGTCACGCATATCCATCTGAGGTAAATATTGGCAAAATTGGAAGCGGTCTAGATTTATAGTGGTTTATAATAGAAGCTTGTGGTGTTATAAGCACTTGCTTGACAGGTTGGACTTTTGTCCAGTGAACTGCCTTTTTTTTTTTTTTTTTACCTACCATCTCTCTTTTTTTTTTTCTAACCAGGGAAGCCGTGACAACATGAGTGTTGTTCTAGTATGTTTCCCCAATGCACCGAAGGTATCAGAGGAGGCTGTCAAGAGAGAGGCCGAGTTGGACAAGTTCCTGGAGGCTCGTGTTGAAGGTAAGTGGCGGCACCTGTTCATTTGTCAGCTAGTTTTTTGGATTGTCCATCGAGCGTTGTGGAAATGGCCATCTCGTTATTCAAAAAAATGTCCTAATACCAAGACCTTAGCATCAGCCATGTGTTTGAAAATGCTCGCTGTGTAAGTGTTGTTTATATTGCAGTCCTCTTCTTCTCCCTCTGTTTCTTCTCTTTCAACATTCTGGCATGTTCTGAACTGTCTGGAGGCTAGTATGATCTTTCCTGGATGGGGAATATATAAATTCTGAACAACATTCATGTATTTTCCACTAGATATTAGTCAGGACAGCTGTGATGAAACCTGTTTGGCGTTCTTTCTCCAGCTGGATGTTATTTTTCTCACACTGCGTCTATAAGTAGGATGGCTTATCCAATGCCTACACCTTTTTCACAGCGGTAGTCATGGTGGAAGAAATGCTCCAGGCTTCCATTAGCACACTCTTCCATTATTCCACATTTGTAATGTAATTGTCTCTCTGCAGAAATCATGGAGAAGTCAGGGGAGGAAGGCATCCCAGATCTAAGCCACATCATGCACAACCTCCGCCCTGAGAGCATCCCCAACCTGCCACCGGGAGGTGGTCTCGCTAGCAAGTACGGTTCCAAAATTAATACATTTTCTTATTGTAAACATATGTTAGACGTATGGTTACAATAAGTCATAACATAACATATCAGTCATAACATAACATAATTATTGGTATCATCCAGAATTGTATATTAACTAAACGATAAATGTAAAAATTCTGTAATATTTTATAATGTTGCTGTTATATAATTATATAGTATATCAAATTATTTTAATGTGATTTATTTTAAATTAATTAAATGTATTGATTCTTGGTGTGAGAATACAGCTGTATAAGAATCGAGTAAAAATATTGCAATGCTTAATGTCTTATTACCCTCGTTTATAATGTGTAAATAAAGTGATTTATGCTAAAATTAAACATCTGAAGTTCTGTCTAATCTCTTTTCTCTTTTCTTCCAGACGTAGTGTAATTGAAGCCGTTTACAACAGGCTAAACCCACACAGAGAAGAAGATGGGGTGAGTGTTTCCTCACCTTTTTGTTCGTATAAGAATTAAAAAACGAAAGGTCACTTGAGTCTTCTTGCTTAGACTTAAGTCCATTCATTTACTCATCATCTTATAATACTTTTAATGCATCACACCAGCAAATATTTTGACTTTAATGTAGGTCTTGCTGACGCAACCTCTTTTTGCATACATTTACTCCCTTGATCATAAGAAGTGATACATTTAGTAAGTGATTAGCAAATGTCCTACTTAGGCAAGTGTAACTGGTACTTTCGAGATTTTTATATATAGGTCAGATTAAACATCCAATCATCACTATCTTTAAGAGCAGTGCCTCTGCATTTAATATGTAAATGCAAGGCTTTTTTGCAGGCCTTGGCTTTGTTTGTCCGTCTATGCTTGTGCCACTCTGTAATGTTTGTATTTGTGTGTTCGCATCTTGGTAATGCTACTTCAGCAAGTTTATCGCTCCTAAGACTTGTGAGAAGAGACTTGGTTGACAAGCTCCTGCATCTTTTGTACACTCGCTCGTACACACAGACGAACACACATTCGCCACCACTTACAGCTTATTTTGTCGCTCCTCAAGCGTGCTTCTTTCTAAATGAAAGGGCAGTGTAAGGTCATGGGCAGGTGGCCCGCTCTTTAAGCGGGGTCTCTTAACCTGCTCTGTCCACTGACACTGGCGTCTTGCACCAGGACAGCCAGGGGGGAGCAGCCGGCGGTGAGGAGGAAGGCAGCTCTGCCGCCGCTCAACTGCTGGAGGCGCTACGACAGTTCCGGCTCAGTCACCGAGGCGAATACCGCCAAGTGCTGGAGCAGGCGCTCTCCACTTACCGGCTGTCCTGCGGGACAGGTGCCACGACACGGACCGACCCACAGGAGGAACCTCGCTCACCCCCACCGTCCCCGGCCACTGAACCCCTCAGCTCTGAGGAGGGACAGGACGAAGCCGCCACGTCACCATCTCTGGACGAGCTCTCTGACGCCCCCATTGCATGACCCTAATTAGGACCCACTAAACCCAGCCTTGCTATCAAACCCTTTTTACCCAGATTGCTAGGTTGCTTTTGGCAATGTTCCTCAGAGCAGTTTCAGTGCAGGTTTTTGGTTGTCTTTATGGTTTTCAAATAGCACTTTGGGTGTTTTTTTTTTTTTGGTTTGTTTAGAGAGCTCTGCACACAGTAAAAGTCGCATACAAAGGAAGTTTTGCGCAAAATTCTTATCTCTAAAAACCTGCTCTGCAACTACAAGTGAGGTTAACCTTGGCATATCCCAGCTCTGTCTGCAGTAAGCACTTTCTTGTATCTCTGCCCTTAGTCTAGTGTTTTTAAAATTAGACCTGGATGAGTAATCTATTGAAGGACTGAAAGATAGTTCATCCAAGTGTGAAAATTGTCATTTACTCACTTTCATATCATTCCAAACCTGTGTGACTTTCTTCTACGGAACAGTGTTTCGTTTTGTCTAGTTTTTGTTTCGATTTTATGTGCGTGTCGATTTTTTTTGTTTTGTCCACATTTTTTTCGAGTTCTGCAAAGTCATACAGGTTTATAATGACTTCAGTAGGTCAGGTCAGTAGATGAGTTTTCATTTTTGGGTGAACTGTCAGTTTAAGGACATTTGATTACTGTCACACACACCTGAATTATTTGACCATCACTGTTTCACACCCAACGAGTTTACCCATATAATTAGTTGTGAGTGGGAATGGTTTAAGTGGACAATCTGGGCTGTGCCAAGGATACACACAACTGTTTGCTCTCGTGCCATGCAATGCATGTGTACACCTTATCCTGGATTGTCTTGTGGTTGATCGTAGTTCTAGGATATTAATGTACTGTAGTTAACATCAGGTACAGCTTGATTTATGCTCTTTATCTAGTGTGTGTGTGTGTGAATCAAATGTTATGCAAGATGATTGATTAACTGATCAAAAGCAATTCTTTCACCATTTAAAAGGGAACTCTAATGCTGTGCGTGTATGTGTATATCTTCTCTCTCCATATCTTTCATATCGGTTTATAATTAGAGCTGACCTCTTAAATATGATTGTCCTGTGTCTGCTCCTTTAGTGTTCAGTTATCCAGGTGTTTCCTTGAGGAAAAAGCACAAAATGGAAATGCACTGGCTTTATAAGCATGGACCATATGAGATTACAGAAGCTTACACACTCATATGTTCTCGTGAACACTCTATTCAGTCAATGACATTACATTTGCAATATAAAAGTCATTTGTTGAAGGGGACAATACAGACTGCATTACCTTTAGGAGAACTCTACACATTAGGCAACACTGCTACATGATCATTCATGAATATCTGTACTCTGCAGTATTTGCACAGGGCTTCTTATTGCACTTACCTTATTCTTATGACCCAGGATTTTTGGACGTGGATTGTCATATCACAAGAAATCTGTTCCAAACTGCTTCTGTGATCTGTTTTCTTTGGCTGATTTATCAAGCCATTTCAAGCTGATTACTTTATTGATTTGGAAGTTAATGCATAATACAAACGGTGTAATCTTCTTCACAGTTAGAGTAAGTGCATGCATAATGCTGCCATTGTTATATTAAACTCATGTTACTAATATATCCTCTCAGCAGTATCGAAGAGCTTTACTTAATTGTCCATAGAGCAGTATTTCCAGGGCAAAGGTTTATATTTGTTTTGTTTCACGCTGAAGTTCTTTGAACAAAATAATCAAAATAAATCAAATTCAACAATTGATATCTGTCTTGGCTGCCATTTATTAAATCTCATCACTGTAGTGGAGATGGTACACCACATACAGTCTCATGAATGCTTTTTATGGCTCTTAAAAGAACTTGTGCACTTAACTATCATTCATACTCCGATATTTTCATATGTACTCCTATATGGCTAATGTTCTTACTCATGAGCTCAGTGGAAGTTTGAGGCTTGAGGTAAGTGAGCTTCAAATGTGCATTAATCAGTCTTCAGGCTGGGGAAAATTAGTTTTCTTTTTAGATGGAAATGCATCTTTTAAAAAGAAAAAAAGAAAAATGCTGGCCGGGCCTTGCAGGTCTTTTCCCACCCATTTAGTTTGTAATTGTTTTACATTTTATTAGCTTTTATTATTATTATTATTATTATTATTAGTGTATTATGTTTAAGAGTTTTTTTTATGAATGAATGCTACTACTCCTCCTATTCTGGTTTTATGCAGATTTTGTGTTATTTGTAAGCTCTTTTTTTTTTTCTTTTTTTTTTTCTTCTTTTTTGTCCTCTGCCTACATTGGAGTCACCTGTAGGTTAGAAGGCACCTACACTTACTGTTCAAAAGTTTGAGGTCTGTAAGATTTGATAATGTATTGAAAGAAGTCTCTTATATTCACCAAGGGTGCATTTATTTGATCAAACATTATTATTGTGTAACTTTTATTACAATTTAAAATAAATGTTTTCTAATTTAATTAGTCACGATTCCTCGATTAAATTCGAGTACTGTTGTTGTTGTTTTTTGTTAGTGTTTATCTATAAAACTATACTATGATTACTTGATTGATACTTTATTTGAAACAATTATTATTGCCTCATTGTTATTATATACGTAATTTAATAAAATTAAGTAATTTTAAGGGCTGTTTGCTTAGGTCTGTTTTTATTACTCAATTAAACGTAAAAATAATCGACCGATTACCAAAATAATCGTTAGTGACCAGTCCTAATTTTAATATATTTTCAAATGTAATTAGTTGTGATGGCAAAGCTGAATTTTCAGCAGCCATTAGTCCAGTTTTTAGTGTCACATGATCCTTCAGAAATCATTCTATGTTGTTTTGTTGCTGAAGAAACATTTGCTATCCATCAACTGCTTATTATTTTTGTGGAAACTGAGATAAAATATTCAGGTGTTTTTGATGAATAGAAATCTCAAAAGAACATTTTATAAATGTATTTACTGTCATTTTTGATCATATTAATGCATCCTTATGATAATAAAAGTAATATTAAAAAAAAAACTTTTGAACAGGGGTGTATTTTCTATGAGAAGTATGTATAACTGCTTAGTTGGTGGGTAACTAAGATCAAAAATGAATAAATCTTCCTTTCTCTCCTGTTCTTGCCTTTCATACCCTCACACATTTCATTCTGTTTCTTTTACTTCCCCGATTCTCACTAGTGAGTGCTCTACCCTTTTTAATTTTTCTCTGTTTGCTCATTTCTTTCCCTTTCTTGTTTTCTCCCTGTCGCAGAGTGGAGGTGACCTGGACGACCCCTGGTAGCCCGAGCAGCCGACGGCTTCTGAATCCACACGAGAATGTCCTCAGTTCACACAAGAAAACCCTTGCTCACACACTTTTTTTGGTTTCGATTCGGAGAGCGTCATAGGAAATGTTAAACAACGAGTCTGGGAATACATACGCTTGTTTTTAAAGATGAGAAAACTACATAAAATGTTAAGTTGTTTTTTTTTTTTTTTTTTTTAGAACTGCATTGTATGGTAGAGAGATTTATTTTTACTTCCCCCATCCCCCTCCCTCCTGAAATCTGTATCGATTACGAGCAGCGACGAGACTGCTTGAGCAAAAGTTGCTGGATGCTAATTTGGAGGCATGAACTCTGAACTCAGCTGGAGGAGGGCGGGGCCAGCGGGCTCTGAGAGGGACAGGGACCCTCGTTCAGACACGGCTCTCTTTTAACCCCTTCACACCACGCATGTTGCAGCTTTTTGGAGGCATGATCTCAGTTTCTTGTTCACCGTTTCCGCCGCCATCTACTTTAACCCTGCGAATCTTACAGGCTCTACCCGACCAGCTGGACACAGAAAAATAATGTATCTGTTGTGGATTTTTCTTTTTCTCTTCTTGGGGCAGAGGCGACTTTCTTCTTGTGTCATTCATTTTGGTGCTTGCTGTTAAAACGAAAATGTAAAACAAAAAAAAGGACACTCATATTGACAGCAGGAGATTATGGCAAACCCAGATTGGAGGAACTTGTCACGGTGACTTCCTTATAGTCGTCCCAGAGGGGAAAAAAAGCTGAACTCCTCTTCTTCTGCTCCGTACTCTCAGCCCCCAGCTCTCCCCACCGAGTTTCTCCCATCAGCTTGCCTTCTGGTTTGTGGTTTTCTCTAACAAAATTCTCAAATTTAGAATAGTTTCCCCCTCTATCATTTTGACTCTTTGATTTTTAATTTTTTTATTACAGATTATATGGCGTAATTGGTATTGTTTGATTGCACTCGCATTTGCTTATGAAAAACAAAAAATACTAAAAACTATATGAAAGAGAAGGTAGAGTATTTCTAAAGTGAAACTGCAGAAATATGTATGTGTATATAGCTATATTTTTTTTCTTCTTTAACAGCAGAGTGAAAGAGTGGGAGGGGACGCTCTCTCCTCAGACTGGCTGATAGGTACTTGAATATTCATAATGAGTGGTTCTGAATATTTTTTTTTTTTTTTTTAATCCTTAATGTAGGATTGTTTTTGAACCGTGCCTGTAAAAGGTGAACCATGCTGTAAGGGTGTACTTGCAGGACAGTCGGCTATGGATGAATGTACCCCTTATTTCACACTGATACACATTACATATACCTTCACACACCCATTTGTACATGCTCATGCATAACACTTTCATATGTGCATTTATCGTTTGATTAGCTTCATCGTATACATTCACGTTCTTACTCCATTTACTTCACATGCAAGTTTTTTCCTGCCCTGTCTGTACATCTGACACAGACATGCTTTGGAGGCCTTCTTTTCTTCCTCCCTTTTTTGTTGTTGTTTATTCATCGACTTCACCTGCTCTGGTGTGTAGCTTTAAAATGAGTGTGTAATTGAATTTTATGAGATGATTGTTTATGTATGTATATATATTTTTGCAGTTTTCCCCTCTTCTGGTACACACAATTTGTAGCCATATGCTGGAAAGCTTAATTTTAAATGAATAGATCGAGTCTGTTTCCAGATGGTAAAGAGATATATTTTGTGCTGTGAGTGCTCAAGGACATTCATTTGCATTGTATATATCAACAATTATTGTTGCATAGAATAATTGAGACTAAGTATTTTATTTATTCCAAGTCTGTTGGCTTAAGAGAGGGTTTCACCAGAGGGGGAAACTACTGTCCCGTGTATTTTGGAGAGTGCGATCAAATTCTCTTGCTCTCACATCCTTCCTCTATTTCTCTCTGATTCTTTCTAACCACCCGACAAGCCCATGTAATGAACGTCCCCAGTATGATGTTGTGATGTTTCAGTAGCAAACAGTGAATATGATCTGTTCTCCTCAATAAAGGATTGCTAAAGTTTGATGTTAACACAATGACTTGCTTGTGTTTACAATTGTGTTATCTTGCAATATTCCAGGAGGGGAATGAAGGATTCACACCATGAATCATTTAGTGAAAGGGTTTTTTTTTTTCTTTTTTTTTTTTCTTCTTCTCCTCTCAGGAAACCTCTAGCCACCTTATTTTCAACGCAGAAGCTGTTTTCTATGAAAGTGCAAGTCTTCCGATTAATTGGCTGTCGTTGAGTGCAACAGTGTTCTTCCACTTTTTTCAGCAGCCTTGGTTCCTGAATTTGATATTTTCCTATAGGGATTTATAAAGTCTTTGAAAGTTAAGCCATCGGCCAAACTAACCAGCTACCAGGTGATTCATAGCATTGCAAACTCTTGAAGCAAAAAAGTATTTAAAAATCGAACAAAAAGACAAAGGTACAAGACTGCTTAGCGGCTTTATTGCGAGAAATAACTACTATTGATGGTATGTTTATTGCAAAATATGCTTTTATTTATATATATAATAAATATATATATATATATATATATATATATATAAAGTAGCTTGAGAGTAGGTGGCACAAGTAGGTGGTTTGGTTCTTTTGGCACAATTTGTTGAGATTCTCTAATTGGTGGACATTTCTTTGCAGAATTATGAGTAATGTAGGTTTTCACCTGGAATTAATTCATTAAAAAAAAGAAATAAAGAAATATAGGCTGGTGGCTTCAACAAATGCATACACTCCTGGGCTAAGCCAAAAATGGCAAAATATTTAGTGGTCTTTTAATGGTCTTAAACATTTTAATCACAAAGGAAAGGAAATAATTGCACAGATATTGTAGATAAAGTAACTTGTCACAGAATAACCTTCCCCAGCTTGCAGACAGCTTTTTCAGAAAGAGTCAGTGTTGTTCCACTCAATGTTAAAGTTCATGAGTTAAATAATGTCTCCCAGTTTGAGTTTAATGTGAGACCAAATATTCACTATGGTTCAAATCTGGACACTGACCAGGCCAAAACATGAGCCTGATGGACTTGTTCTCAAGCCGCCACTTGGTTGTCTTTGCAATTTTGGGCAGGAGCATTATCTTGTTGGAAAATAACATCTGCTCATTCCTCTTTAGATAAATGTCCATTTGTGGGACGCAAGCAATTCTACAGTATGCTCCTGTACTCCAAAGCATTAAATGACTTTTCACAGTGAAGCAGCTCACCAATAACCAAAAAAGCTCTCCAAACAATGACATCTCATCCTCCATACTTCACTGTGGTAGAGATGCATTTATTATATTTCTCAGCAGAATTTTGAACACACTGCTCTGGAGCATCACCATGCAACTCTACCACACTTTCATCGTGATTCATCACTCCACACACAACTTCCCATGATCTGCCAAAAACTTCATTCTGTTTTTCTGAGACAGCAATGGCTTTTTAAGTGCATTTGCTTAAATTTAGCTAATTTCCTGACCAATAAATTGTGGTTACGACAATTAAAAGCTAAGTGTTTAGCCATTTTGGTCTTAGACCATTTAAAAAAAATAAAAACTATACCATTAATTAGCAACCCTCAGTAGCCCTGTCTTTAGAGGTTTAGAAGTTATCGTTACAAATCACTTCCCCTGATCAAATGAATGCCATTTTACTTATGGAACACAACTGTTGCACTCTAAATAGAAGAATAAAGTGCAGTAAGCTATTTGCACTACAAACCAGTGTGTTTGTTTACGATAATGAATTAAAATAATATAACAAATAGCGATTTGCAATATCAAACAGCATAACGGAGTGTTTTTGAACCACTAAAATAACGAAGTGGCTGACACCGGAACATTCACGTAAATGAGGTGAATTAAACTGATGTGTTAAACGCTATTTTGAGGTGTGAACGGTTATATCAGTGGATTGACACAAGAGGGCGTGATAACTGAGTTGAAGTCAGACTTTCATTAGAGTAGATGAGTAAGAAAGCATGCTGTGATCCAACGAGTTCCTTGAGCAGTATCTAGTTTCTTGGAAATGTTCGGTCTTTTCTTTGTGCCAAAGCTATTAAAAATAAGTTGACTTAATTATAGAACAAGAAACTGTGGTTTAGGTTTAGAGGGACAGCAGTGTGTATTTCCTCCTGGCGAAAAACAAGTCTTTTTAAAGCTGAAAAGATTCTGTTTCATTAAGAGGATGTATGTCACTTTAGCCTTGTATCTGTGTGAATGACATGATGAGGAACAGTGTGCATTACACCACAGCTGATTGCACATGCTCACCTGACTGTAGGCTGTTAAAGGGTCGTCACCTCTCACCTCTTCTGCTAATCAACAGCCTCTGAGCTGAGACATCCTGAACTGGCTTTTTAACATCTGTACCTCATTACAATGTCTCCCACTGCAAAGCCTAAATCCTCTTAATGATCTAGTATAGACCCACCCCCATCTAAAAAGTGTCCCTGCATGGTTACACAGTATTATTTCCCATGGATCAGGATGCCAAACGTGTGGATTAAGGTAATCCATACTCTTCAGGCTGAAGCGGTGGGGAACTTGACTAGATTGCGCAGAACCTCTCAGGTTTGTGGATTGGGAGATTAAGGCAGGTTAGATGATGGCTAAATGGTTTGAAACAGGTTATAGGGAGGATAGTTTAGTTAAAACACCTGTTGACTGAGGGGCAGAATTTTTTTTTATTACATACAGTGAAAACGATGTTAAATGCCTGGTGTGGTGCTAAGCAAGAAGTACCAATATTTTTTTTTTATTTTTTTTTTATTGTCTGTGCAATAAAACTCAATAAAGACCAATGTTGTTTTGGACCCCATTGACTTTCATTATATGGGCAAAAGAGTTGAAACATTCAAAATATCATGTTTTTGTTGCTTACACTATATTTTAAGGTGCCATTGTTACAGTGTAATTATTCAGATACTTGATATAATTTTTACTAGTGGGTGCAGGACACTATAGTTTATTTTTGTAATTGAGGATAGCAAAATAAAGTGAACTGTGACATAATATGCCCCAAAAATTCTTCATACAGTGGACTACCAGTAAAATTGATACAAATTTGGGACCTAAAATTATTCAGACACTTTGACCTGACCATGTTTTGCTGAAGTGTTTTTTCTTTAATTGCAAATGTGACGTTTTACACCACAGACTGAACAAAACCAAGCATTGCTTGGTAATTGGTTGACCTAAATTGGAATTATCTAATTGTGTACTTAAATTTAACAGCTGACAGCTGATTGGTTGATTGTACTCCATTACATACCTTTCTATCAAAGTTAACTGACATTATCAAAATTAATTAGTTCTGACACAGTTTAACTTTGAGTTCTTGTCATATTTTATTACCATTTTCTAAACTGTTGAAAATGTTGAAGGTGTCTAAATAAATGTAGGTTTGACTGTATATTTAAGTACTGAGTAATATTAATTAACAACATGTACTTACTATAGGGTTAGAGTAGGGTTTGGTTGAGAGTTAGATGCATAATAATGCATCATTTACTATTATTACTATGGTAAGTACATGTAACATGTAACAAGGATACTGTAAAATAAAGTGTTCCTTTTTTGTTTTTAAAAACAATGGAAAAGTGGGATGCAAAAACATTCTGTCTGAACACGTCTCACAGAACATGTTTTTGTGGTTAAAAACATAAGATGCAGGGCAGTGGAATGGGAAAAAAACTTTTGATTTTAACGAGCACCTTGTTTTTAGAAAGCTCCAAAAGACACAAGATGTGAGCACAATGGTCAAATACGTCCGTTTCCATAGAAAAAGAATGGAAAAGCCGTGCAGTGGAATGGAAAAACACGTTCTGTGTGAACGGCCGCTAACTAAATCAAACACCTAGCAGCTCTGTTCCAGACGCAAATCTCATTTGAGAAGATTCACGCTAGAAAAACAAACAGATAACTGGTGTAGCAGATGATTTAGCTGTTTAGCTAACATTGCCTTTAATTGTTTAGCTCACCTCTGCATTGATTACTTGTGCTCTTTCAAACATCCAGTATATAAAGCTATATATATATGTATATAAGGCATCATCGTTTGTAACGGCCTGCTAAAATACCTTAGCTCGTGTGTATAGAGTTAGCAGTGGGGGTCTGAGCGGTTGATCGGGAGGGTGGGCGTGGGGGGTGTTAGGGATTACCCTCTTTTCCAAAGCCTAGTTACATTGCAGAAGTAAATGAGCTGTTGAAAGAATGCATCCAGGGCAGGAACAGCCGTACGTCCTGGGGGCCGAAGCTTAACCGCCGCCCGATTGGTGGGATTACAGAGGAAATGAGAGGACAGAGCAGGGGCCCGAGAGCCAGGTAATTCAGCACTAATTAACCACATTCACCGACCTGCATGTATTCTTCCCCACCTTTTCTTCATTCCTGCAGGATTTGTTCCTACCTGTTGAGACATACTGTTGCCCTGTGCATTCTCAGACATCATTGTTTGGGAGCCGAATGCTGCACGTTTGGATTGAGGCAAGTTCACTTTATCTCGTTCCGCAGGTCACCGTCAAAGATCGTAGCTCTTGCGAGCAGCAGGTGTTGTACGGCTAATGTATTTGTGTGATAAACTTTCTCAGTCTCATCTGACTTCGTATTTGTCAAGCGACATTAATTACGACTCTCCCCTGCTATGTCTTTCTCTGTTTCTCCCTCTCTGAGCTGTCACCTCTGTGTCAGTGGATATCCCTGAGTCTCAGCATGCAGCGTCCATTGGAGCTGAATGCGCCCTCCCTCTCAGCCACCGGCCCACCAGCCGGCGCTGTCCTGACATGACAGCCCATTGTGTTTGTCCAGCCAGGCCGAAACCCCTGGCCGCAGGAAGGAATTAAGAAAGGATAGGAGGGGAGAAGTAATTATGTTTAGTCACTGAATTCTGTAGATCCCTGTGTTAATTATGCGATTCACCACAAAACACTGTCAAGTCAAGTGAAAAGAGCAGGAATGCCGGTGAGAGCGGATCAGAACATGACACCTCGGAGCCCCTGTGAGGTCAGGGCAGGACCGTGTGTTTGTAAGGGTAGGATAAGCCGCTCACGTACACCAGTCTCCAATTACAGGCCTGCCCATTCACATGCATCTCTGCTCGGCTCGTCTGGTTTGTCAGCAATTTTTTTGCAATTAATAGGGCGTGAGAATCAATATGCTGTAACATGCGTCTGCAGAGTAAAAGACAGACTGTGTGTTGTGTAACCGCTCTACAGTACATTAAACTAGATCAGGACACCCCAGTGCTCTCTGCAACTTGTTTGTAAGAGTCTCTGTAGTACTGTAGTCTAGGGGTTTTCAAGTTGTGGCCCAGGGACCCACTATGGTGTCTGCAGAAAATGTGGCATAAAAAAGACCACATAGCCTACAGTATATCAGTCATTTTAAATCAGTAAGAAAGGCAAACCAAATTTATATTTATAATATAAATGTATATATTAATGTAAGTTATTAATATATTGTGTATGTATAAAATAAATACATATAAATAAATATATAAACACACACACACACACACATATACATATATATATATATATATATATATATATATATATATTTACGTGTGTGTGTGTATATATATATATATATATATATATATGTTGGAAATATATATTATATTATATGTGTGTGTATGTATACATATATGTGTATTTATATTTGTATGTATTTACAATTTACAATTATATATAGAATTAGAATTGCGCTTAGAATTATATATAATTATATGATTATAATTATATATAATTTATGGCACCATAAGTTATATCTACTTGAATATACATAGCTGCTTTTTTAGGAAGAGGATCTTTGGTTTCAAAAAGTTTGAAAAGGCATGCTGTAATCATCCTATAGTATCAGTGAACATGCTATTGTATAAAATGTGTTTATACTCTCCTTCACAGATGTGCTGTAGCCTGGGGAACCAGACCAATGTGCTTCTAATATCTGTCTCCGTATTATGGCTTCTCTTTTGTAAGTGAGGAGAGAGAGGCAGATACGATCAGGTGCGGGAGCCTTGGTCTGCGGGCTAGACCAGGCACTGGAGGAGACAGGAGAGAAGAGAAGGAAGTCATTTATGGGTTGAGCATGTTTCATGCCTCAGAAGTCATGTTGAATTAAATAGAGTAATCACTGCTTGAGGCCACCCTCTCTCTGGTTCACTCTCCCTTTCGCTCTTTGTACCTCATTTGCGGCTGAGAGGAGTGGATTATCACTAGATCACCGCAGAGGCCAGCCAAACAAGCGCGCACACACTTTACTTCGCCACAACGTGTTTAGAGACACTGAGGCCTGGTCTACTTTACTTTTAAAGTTTTTTTTCACTTACTTTTGTTTAGCCAATCAAAAGCTTGCAATCAAGTTTCACTGCGTTTGATTTGCCAACCAACCTGTTAGTCATTTGACCCTGTGTCCTCCAGCAAAACGAAGAAGAAGAACCACAAGGTCAGAGAGATAAAAATAGTTTTGATTCAGATCAACTGAAGCGTTTAATCTGGAGGTGCCCTCGGGCCACTTCCGTGAATGCTCTTAATCCACTTCTATAATGCACATTGCCCAATTGTGTATGTGCATTATCTGGACGCAATGTGCGCTCCTTTGGGCGGTCATTGTGAAACACAATGCTGAGTGTCTCCCGTGAGCCATATGAATTTAGACGATGACAGCTGAGCATGGAGACAAGGCCATATATCTTATTTATGGGGCGGAGGGAAAGGTAACAACAGGACATGGGTGTCATATTGAGAGGCTGATGAGGAAGCAGAGAGAATGACTGTGAACTGCTTCCGCCAGCATAAGGTAGATGCCAAAGAATGGCAGAGTAGGTATGGTTGTAACACTATATTTTTTTTTACAGTTAGTAGCTCAATGTTTTTTGTCCGGTTGGATCTAATCTTCCCATGCTCATTTGATACCAATTACAGGTTGTTTAAATCTAAAACTTATTCCTAAACTCTATAAATTCCCGTCAAGTAGGCCTACAACAATTGCTGTCGTTCAGTCTATCACATACAGGGCTGGGTGTCAATTTGAAATTTCTACATGTTTATTTGTTTAAGGTGCATATGCAGCTTTTTTTGTTTAAAATTAAACAAATTTAAATAGTCAATACACCATCAATCCTTCTTCCAAACGTGTTTGTCTTAAGGCCAAAGTATTCTTCACTTTTTACGCGTACACGAGGGTCAGCGTGATGCCAATTTTGTCATCAGAAGAGTATGCGCGTACTAAACGTGCACCGTCGGATTTTTGTAACCACGCATACTTTCTACACACAGGTTGCACATGCGCATTTAATTTTTTTGCAGTATTTACATGGGTTGTAATTCGTGGCAAGATTGCTCAAAACACATACGATTCAAAAGTATACTTTCGGCTTAACCCTGATTCACTATGGTAAGTCAGTTAAAAGTGTTTATATTTTAGACCAGGATGCTTTTCACACGATTACATCACTCGTGCATGTCTCTTCATATCCGTAGAGATAAAACAGAGAAAAGCAACAGAGCTCGTAATAAAACGAGAATCAACATTATAGTTTTTTCAAAAAATATCAAGCAGCACACTTGCTTTCAACGATGATATGTTTCTTTAGCAACAAATCAGCATATTAGAATGATTTCTGAATGATTTCATGTGACACTGAAGACTGGAGTAATAATGCTGAAAATTCAGCTTTGCCATATATATATATATATATATATATATATATATATATATATATATATATATATATATATAATTTTTTTTTTTTTTTTTTTTTTTGGGCCAGACTATGGAAGTCAATGGGGCCCCATCAACTGTTTGGTTTACTCATATTCTTCAAAATATCTTCTTTCGTGTTAAGCAGAAGAAAGAAATTCATACAGGTTTGGAACAATTTAAGGGTGAGTATTGATGATGGTGAATGATTTTTGGGTGAACTATCCCTTTAACATGATCACAAATAAAAAAAATATAAGTGAAAAGTTGTTGTTCCTATCTCACAATTGTTTTTTGCCCTGTAAATCCTTTTATATTTGTACAGAGACTTCAGGAGGATGGTGGAAACCCTGTACCTCATTTAAACGGTTGGAGTTACAATGTTACAACTATATCCACCCTCCCCTACTTTTAGACCAGCGAAAATGGTATCCATTACATATAGAACCATGTACAACCAACCTCACACTTTAGTTTCAGCTTTGAAATGTCTACCATAAATTTAATCTAGTCCTATGTGAACGGCAGTACTGCACCAGCACTCATATCTCTATTTACACAATTGGATTGGCCACAGTAAGCAGTGTTAATTGCACTTACCAGTAGCCTGTGGGCGTCATGGGGATTATCGACTGAATCATATTAGCGAAGCCTCCCAATGATCGGGACATTTACAGATCTGTGGCTTTGATTGTTTTATCCTGCTGTACTGTTCAGTGTGGAATGTTTTAATCCAATAACAGACACTATATGCTGACAGAAGTACAGACTGCAGTGCTGCCTCACCGTGTGCCACCAGTGGGTGGCAGCAGTCTCCACTTTTTGCATGGGGAGCTTATTTAGGGGGTTCTCTGGTCTTTGAGAACCTGACAGCGCCTGTCAGTAAGTGTCCTGCAAACATGCAACATTCAGAGCTTCTAATTTAGGCTTTTAGCTGCGAGCTCATTTGCAGGGTGCCTCGGAGCAAAAGCAATCTCGTCAGGAGAAAGTTTACTTTAAGACTGAGGCGCAAAACACACTTATCGAATTACCAAGGGACTGTTAATGTGAGTATTTATGTGTGCATCTGATTTAAGGGACAGTTTATAAAAAATGTAAAAAAAATTCATCATGTCATTTACTCAACCTCTTGTCATTCCAAACCTGTATGACTTACTCTTTTTTTGTAGAACATGTAATATATCTTATTTTCTTATCTTATTTTCCATACAATAAAAAGCCAATGGGGTCCAAAACAGCATTGAATTCTATTGTCTTTCATTGTAAGGGGAGAGGAAAAAAACACTTTAAACCGTTCATTACACTTTTTATGCAAAGATGATTGCAACGATTGACATACAAACATGTCAAATATTTTCCTTATATTGTAATAATTATCACAAGCTGTAGTAATTGCCTCACATGTACATTCTTGTGGTTTCTAACATGTGGTTTAGTAACCACATAATCTGTATTTTTTTAGCTGTATATTACTGACATTTATTTATTTAAAATTTGTATTTATATTTTAAATATGTTCTGTTGTGTTCCTCAGAAGAAAGTAAGTCAGACAGGTTTGGAACAACATGAGAGTAAGTAAATGATTTTCATTTTCATTAAGTTTCTGTACTGTGGTGGACGGTGGCAGGCACTACTGAATAACCAGATGACTGAAGGGTTGTTAATGCATATGGAAGTAATACTAAAGCCCTCTACTCTCAGACCTGTTCACACAGCACTCAAGAGGGGATTTATAACTCCTCGCATCCTCTCACAGTCCTCATCACCATTCCACCTGTTACCTTCTCTTTCTCGCTTTAATCCCTGAACTTTGTCACCTTCCAAAATCTCCATCTCCCCTTCTTCTCCACTCTCCTCTGCTCTCTTCTTCCCTCAGATACACCTGTGGCGGTCTTATCTGCGTCTGTGCTGTGTGGTATTATGAGATTAAGGATGGAGCTCTGATGATCGGATGCAGGTCTTAATTGGAGTGGAAGGTGTGCTTGGCTCCAGACTCAGGGATATGACAGTCGAGTAGAGCTCAGGGCACTGATATGGGACCTGGTTGGTGGAAGGATGTCAATATAATAATCATTTCTGATTGGTCCAGGGAGCTTGGTTGGGATAGAGGAATGGGTAAGGAGAATGACTCCCTGCTCTCTTGTGTTTCAATGTCTTAGCAGTCTCTCCGTATCCACAAGCTTAATGGCCGGCTGTCCATCATAATGCAATCATAACTGAAAGGTGTTCCCAATCAGGATTGTGGATTAAGAGATTACGCTCGCATTGTCGCTGCCTATTGTGAGGGGTCAAGCCTGTGTAATTTCAGTGATGGAGGACTGGTGTGTTTCCGTGCGGCATTACCCAGGTCACCCTGACGGCTTGTGGCAGGTGTGACCTCTCTAATGACAAAAGACCATATTGATATAATTGCTCACTTTTTGTGATTAATTTCATATTGTAATGGGACAGGATTTAGCAAAGCTCTCCCCAAAACTCCCAAGTTTCTCATTACAGGAAGAACTCTGTCGTAGCATCTCACTGCGATGTTAATATAGGCCATTGTAGTAAATGAGCGCCCATTAGGTTATTGAATTTCATTTGTCTTTTAGAGGTGGACCAAAACAGCCCAAATTGGGATAAAGGCCCGTTCACACCAACAATGATAACTGACTATAACGTTTTGTTAATCATTCTAATTCTATGAGAACAGGGAAGTCCACAACACACCATAATAAACAATAACGATAATGACAATGGAAAGATATCATTAAAATCAGAATCCCCCTGATGTTAAAGAGCACATGCTTATAATATACAGAATGTTATCATGATTTGGTGTGGCTGCTAATATAGTTATCTTTATAATTATCGTTTTTGGCCCTTAAGAGCCTCATGGGAAGATTAAAAACCACTCATCACTTCTGCATGCACAACAAGTCCCCGGTTGATGCGTTCAGAGACTCGGGGACCGTATCGAGCAGGTGTTCATACTGCACAGATTGGATTTGCTGCAGGGCATCCTGCGAGCATCCGCGGCTGCCTCTAAAAGCCTGAATTAGAGCTTCTGAATATTACATGCATGTAATGGGGTTTTAATTTTGGAGATCGCCAGTATTGTTCATTATTCAACGGGGCATTTTACACTAGCGATCGCAGCCAAGTTCCACCTGAGGATAAAAAGCCCTGCAGGTAAAAATTGGATCGTAATTACAGCGTGACCTCCTATCAGCTGGTCAATCCCATTCACTTGGCCATGTGGATTGTGAAAGCACGGGGCATTGTGAGTTTGGGAGGCCGTTAACTGAAATGGCCTTTGACAAGACCCCCCTTGTCACCACGCACCGCTTATTGGGCCTTTTTTGCCCTGTGCGTCACGCTTTCCTCCATTGCTCTCCATTCATTCCTCCCTCCTCAGCAGGCCTTCATAAAGAAACAGGCCCAGCCGTTGACCCCGCCATTCAGACCGGGGCTCTCTGCTGTGCCCAGCATGCCGTCTAACAGGCATTCTCAGTGCCCCATTTCTGATGGCTAGAATTGCACGGGACCCTCTGTGTCAAATTTGGGCTTGGCATATGCCCCTAAATCTCACCAGCGTGGAGTAGGAACACCTCTAAAATGAGTTTTCTACTTTCCAGAGTTTTAAGAGCACTTTTCAATTAATCTAGATGGGATGAACTGAGCTAATCGCAGAAGGATCTACTAATGAAAGCGCGTAAAACAACGACCGTCATTTTTTAAAAGAAGTTCTGCGCTCTGTCAAAGCCAAGACGTGCCTGTTGCGTCCCTTCAAAAAGACGCTGTGTGAAGACATTACTCAATTATTGCTCTTAAGTACCTCTTAAAATTTAAGTGCTTCGCTGTCTGTCAAGCTGCCATTATGTTTAAAGGCTGTTCCCCTTGTGTCTGTTCATCTTATCAGTTTTAGGGCAATTTCATAACGGAGCAATTTAATCCACTGTGTGGTTTCAATCCATCGAGTTCTCCAGCGGTATCACTGGAAGTGTACACACATATGCACACTGGCAGCAAAGCAGGAGAACACAGTGTTTTCCACAGTATGTTGATGGCCGGTGAGGTCACTCTCTCACTCTCTCTGATAGTGAAGAGTGGAAGATGAGCAGGTCTCTGTGGAGTGAATAAATGTGTAAATGCAGGTCGTTCTTCTCTAATCCACAGAGGTGGAAAAGCACTGAGCCGTTAAATAAGCAGAGAGCTGAGCCGCTTTGCTCTTCGCCTGCATATTGACCAGAGACTTAAGATGATTAATGCAGCACTTTAGCACTGCAGAGAAGAGTGTGTGTGTGTGTCTGTGTGTGTCTGTGTGTGTCTGTGTGTGTCTGTGTGTGTGTGTGTGTGTGTGTGTGTGTGTGTGTGAAAGACAGAGAGATGGACAGTGAGAAAGAATAGAGATTTTAATTGTTCTGTTTTAACAATAATGACTGCATGAAGTCTGAGATGATAGATTTGCCATGTCTTGTTCCTGTAAACATATTTAAAAATCTTGAAAACTATATCAATTTACTTGAAACTCAATTATGTAAGATAATAAGATTTAAGCATAAATGTGAACCTGGACCACAAAACCAGTCATAAGTTGCACGCTTTTATACCATTTTATAATATACTTTTATAATATACCATTTGTGGCAATAGCCAACAATACATTGTATGGGTCAAAATTATAAATTTTTCTTTTATGCCAAAAATCATTAGGATATTAAGTAAAGATAATGTTCCATGAAGATATTTTGTAAATTTCCTACCCTAAATATATATATATTTTAAATGTATTATTAGTAGTAATATGCATTGCTAAGGACTTAATTTGGACAACTTTAAATGCGATTTTCTCAATATTTCTATTTTTTTTGCACCCTCAGATTCCAGATTTTCAAATAGTTGTATCTTGGCCAAATATTCCTATCATAACAAACCATACATAAATGGAAAGCCTATTTATTCAGCTTTCAGATGGAAAAAAAAGACCCTTATGACTGGTTTTGTGGTCCAGGGTCACAAATCTAATAAGGCTTATTAAAAACACAAGAAAATTACGTAAGAAAAATAAATGACATTTTCATTCATTATACATTCTCAAAAATTACACATACTTGTTTAGCAATAAAATATATAAAAATTTTCAAAGCAAGATCAATTTACGTTTAAGTTTTAATCAATTAAAATATAAGTTTATTTCTCTCATATCTTTGCAAATAATTATTTCTTTGTTTTAAGCATGGTTTAAGCAGGGGTGTTTATACTTAAAAATGCAAGGAAAAACAATTTGCCAATAATGTAAGAATCCAATTCAAGATATTATATTTTATAACATTTATATTTTATATATATATATATATATATATATATATATATATATATATATATATATATATATATATATATATATATTGTTTAATTTATACGTTTTATATAAATAAATTAAATTGCATTTGTATTGTTTAGATTACTGTAAAACAAGACACTCATACTGATTAAGATTTTTTTAGTTTTTTTGTGCAATGCACAGCAAAAACCGTGAAAGACTCATTGCCATAAAATTCACTGGTTGTCAGCACATACCTAAATAGCGAACAATTCCCCAGATTGTGAGATGAGAGAAATGACAAGTAAACCGTGCAAACAGGTTTTACATAGCTTTATCTGAATTCAAGAAGTTGCGCTTGACATCCCAATCCCAAGGTTGCACCGCGTTCGCAGAGAGGGGTTGTAATTGGCTACTGACAGCAGGGTGAAAGGTCAGATGCAATCGGGACTCAGGTAATTTACTGGTGGAAGTGATTTACGTGTGTGTTTGTTTTTCATATTCACTACTCCATGAGAAATTGCATTTTTAACAGGGCGGGAGGGAATGCAGAACAGTTGGATGCTGATTGCAGATATTCTGCATGTGCTGTGTGTGTGGGTGAGTGTGTTTTCTATGTGCATATTTATGCGGTCACTTAGTTGCTCTCCCCTCTAACACAACCGTACAGAAAAAGCGTGTGGACTTTTGCACTGCATAAAAATCTGAATATGTAGCAGTATGATGCTTTTTGTGCAAAAAGATATTCAAATCAGAAATACTCAGCAAAGAGGGTAAAAGAATAGCCATGTAAAGCTTTGATAACAGGCTTTTCATTGCAATGGACTCTGCTGAACAGTGCATGTAGAAAGAAACTGTCCTTTCATGTAGCTGCATGTCACAATAGGCCAAAAGGTGAATGCCAGCAGCTATAGACTGAACCAAATAGGCAACGTCAGATCTCGCAAAGCAATAAACCTTTTATAATACAGGGGTCATCTTTCTCTCCATAGATTACCTGTACGGCTGCAGATCCATTAACCTTGAGTGGAACACATGACCGTTCTCTGAGCTTTCTGGTTAGGAAGCCAAATCAAAGTTGTAAGAGAGAAAATGGGAGTGAATATAGAGCTGTGAAATCATGGGAAAGGATCTAAAAATGGCCTTCTTATATTGTTCGATCACCCACAGATTGTGAAAGAATCAGATGTGCAAATGTTGCGGAGGTATTTCCGCATGCCAGTGCTCAGGACCTTTATTTGAGTGGCTTAACAAAAGTCTCAATTGTAGTTGTAAATGGACTAAGGAATCCTGTTCTGTTCCCTTTTGCTCATCTTGAAAAAGTAAGAGTACAGTTTTGACATACGGATGCCAAAAGAAACATGAATCTTGGGAAAACAGGTTGAGACTTCTCAACTGTGTAATGTTGCCTTCTGGCTGTTTGGAAGTAAACCTTTATGATGGAAACATTAAACATCTATTTTATTCTAAGACTGTATTTGCTTACTAATTGAGCTCTTGCTTTGGGAAAAAGTGTTTTTAATTGAAATTAGGTTTTTCTCTTAACACAGTCTTAAAGGAACACTCCACTTTTTTTGAAAATAGGCTCATTTTCCAACTCCCCTAGAGTTAAACAGTTGAGTTTTGACGTTTTCAAATCCATTCAGCCGATCTACGGATCTGCTGGTAGCACTTTTAGCATAGACCATTTGCATCTCTGCGTAATAATCAAGGAACTTTGCTGCCGTACCATGGGTGCAGAAGGCGCAATGATATTACACAGCGCCTGAAAATAGTCCCCAGCACACTTCCTGTGGAAGCAGGTTGTCACGTTGGTTATGTTGACAGAAGTAGGGATGAAACGGTATGAAAATTTCATATCACGATAATAGTAACCCAAATTATCACGATTATCAATATTATCACGGTTTTGTTCAAATGAGATGAAAGTGTTCAAAAAGAACTGATGCACACACTGAAAACATTTCAGCAAGTTTTATATTTGAAAATCACCAAACAACAAATAAAACAAGCAGCTCTATGCACTTTTTAAAGCAATATTCTATTCTGTGGGATTTCCTTCCTTATAATGGCGGTCGTCAACGCATTATAACAGCGTACATCCACGCATCACATCGGACACGCGCTCTCATTTCATTTAAATGCGTCTTGTGTCTCTGTTTGTGATATATTGAAAATGAAATCAGAGGACTTTACTATTAATACTACTATAATTATTACTATAACTTCTTGTGATCATCTTGTCTGGTCGATTGTTTTGTACACTGTACAAAATGGATTTATAAACGGGTAAGATTTAAAACATTAATCTCAATTCAATATGTCCCCTTAATTATTTATGTGGTAAAGAAAATCTGTGTAATAAGTGTACAATGAATATACATTATTATGCCTTAATTGTCACTCTAGTCTTGTCTGAACTTGTTCGTTCACCTTTGGCTCAAGCTTCACGTTATTATTTCCCAGACGTAGTTTTAGTATCGAGGTCAAAGTCCACTTGCCTTGCGTTCGCAGATTTGAAGTGTTTCCCCCTATTGCAGCGACTTTCTTCTTGTATATTCTGCAGACAGGGTGACCATCCTCGATTGAGTTTCCCCCACGACTTTTGTAAAAGCCAAAATATGACCACACCTCAGATTTGGTCCTTTTAGAAGACTGAAAAATCTCCCGGCGCTGTCACTGCCTTCTGCCATTTCTTCTCGTTCAAAAAACAACGTTGCACGCTGCCTTTGCGCCAGACTGATGCTGGCTGGACAGAATTTACAGCGAGTTTTCAAAATCGTGATAATCAAACACGGTTTTAATGATAATTAAATTTTAAACGATATTACTAACCGTCCGTACATTTTATCATGGTTTATCATGAAACCGGTAATCGTTACATCCCTAGACAGAAGTTAGCCTATTTTCAGGCGCTGCGTAATATCATTGCACCGCTGCACCCATGGTACGGCAGCAAAGTTCCTTGATTATTACGCAGGAATGAGAGTATAGTTCCTAGCCATATCGGCCTAGAAAATGTCAACTTTTCATTCACACAGTGTAACTACAGAAGAGTCGAGTTTTAAATAGGAAAAATATCTAAAGTCTTTGGTCATTTTTGAGATTGAGATCAGATTCAATGATTTATTCTCTGCTATGCTAAAAGTTCTAACACCAGACCCGGAGATTGGCTGAATGGATTTGAAAACGGTAAAACTCAACTGTTTAACTCTAGGGGAGATGGAAAATGAGCCTATTTTCAAAAAAAGTGGAGTGTTCCTTTAACAACATTTTTTTACATTTGTGAATTTACATTCACATTCATGGAAGAGCCAGGACATTTTTTTTTATATAACTCCGATAGTATTCGTCTGAAAGAAGAATGTCCAACACGATCACATAAGAATGCGTATCAATAGTACGAGTGTGGAATGTATGTGCATATGGTACGCCATTTTTAAACGTGCATATGATACGCACTTTATGGCGTGTATATGACACGCTCTTGGGTAGGATGAGTGTGGGGGGGTGGGTGGTTCGTGCGTATAATATGCCATAAAGTGCGTATCATATGCACGCGAAAAACGGCGTACCATATGCACATACATTCCACGACATTGCACACTCGTACTATTGATACGCATTTTTGTGAGACCAGGTTCGAATGTCATATACACCTAGGATAACTTGAGGGTGAGTAATTCATGGGCTAATTTTCTTTTTTGGGTGAACTATCACTTTAATATAGCTTAATTATGTTAATATCTACATATACATTTTTAACATTTCAAATGATATAAATAACCTTATGAACATGAATTACCAATGAAAATATTTGTATAATTGAATTAACATTAAACTACGTGACACTAATGGATTATCTAATGTTAATGAATTAAACCTTATTGCAAGTGTTTCTCGGTAGCCACCAAATGATGTGATTGTTTAAATTGACATCTTTCTTATATCAATGACAACTGTTACGCTACAAGTTAGCTACACTTACAGTCATGCAAGTTTCTGTGCCAATTGTGTCTCCTGTAATTAGAGGTGTACGGAAGTGGAAAATTGTGAATGTTGGAGTGCCAGGCAGTGATGAAGAAGCGTCTTTGGGGAATAGCTGGAAAGAATAGGCAGGAAAATGCAAAGTGCTCGAGGGTCCCTGGGAGCCATTTCAGCACTCTCACGAAATCATTTCTCAAGATAAAATATTCAAAAAAGCAGTTATGTTTTCATTTAAAACATCATGTCCTCTGTAAGTTCTATTTAATGTCAAACCAAGCACTTGGGTTTATCTCAGACTTTCGTTTGTGTTTTTGTAGCCGCTTGTTCACTATCCATTTTAACAGTTGGGGAAAAAAATAAATGGTCTTAAATGGTCTTAAAAGAACCATTTTTCTTTATTAAAAATAAGGATTATTTACTGGCATCTATGTTGAACATCCACTGAAACTTTCCATTTCAAAAATTGTTCAGACTATTCAAATTAAATAGTCTTAACTAAGAAAAAAAATATTTTAAGAACTGTTCACTGAAAGGTTCAGTGGGGAACCAAAAATGTTGGTTCTATGGCATCACTGTGAACAAAGAACCATTGGTAGCACTTTTTTTTACAGTCCTGTTCCGCATGTCCATACTATGTACTTATTATAGCAATTACAATAACTGGGTTATAACTACCTTCAATCTACCCCTAAACCTAACCTTAACCTTAAGTACACTGTAAATACACATACTGTAAAATAAAGTGTAACCGAACCATTTGTGCAATGGTAAAATTCTTCAAGGTTTTTTTATGGAACCTTGACAAAACAAAAAAAACATTTAAGAATGTTTATTTTTAAGAATATGTATTGCTATTGTTAAAAAAACAAAAAACAAATACCTTTATTCCTTAACGTTGGAAGCAGGATATTTTAACAAGATCGATTATTACCTTTTGGCTAATTTGTTTTTTCATCTTGGAAGATATTTTGGAATTAATTTTGGTATGAAATAGATTAGCCTTCATTCCCTCAAATTTTACATGTAATTCTTCTAAGTATATGACTGTACAAACTAGAGAAATTAGACAAAAGTAGTCAAAAATAAGTAAAAAAAAAAAAAAAAAAAAAAAGAGTAATATTCTCTCCCAGTTGCCTTGCGCTTCTGTCAAATGGTAATTGGGGCCAGTAATTACTGTAAGTGGAGGGTTAACAGGCAATTAACCTGAAAGAAACAGTAGAGAATGTAAAAGATCAAGAGAAAGGGAGAGACAATGCATGATGAGTCCAACTAGAGTAACACATTTCCTTTCAATATTCTGATCTTTGCCTCCCCTGTCAGCCAAAGGCCGGCTTTGTCATACAAAAAGAGAGCTTTAAATCATAAAGGCAGTCATCAGTGCTCAGAAAAAACTGGACAAGGTCAAGTCAAAAAGGACTGAAAATTTGTTTTTACTGTGATGTTGAAGAGGTGAGTACAGCTGCACTGCCGGCTGATTTGCTTTAGTGCGTTTCTTTCGACAGTAGTTGAATGTGCACTGTGCCATCTCAAAACACTTTGAGAAACGGTTCTTTGTCTGACCTTTAAAGAAGATTAGCCCTCTTAAATGAGTGCTCGGAGATGTTCTGATTCGAACCTTGCAGGTCTGGTAGGTCAACTAGTAAAATTAAGTTAAGTAAAGTCCACTTTGACTCTACAGGAAGTGGAGATGGGCCTGTCCGTCCGTCTCAGGGATATGTTCCTGGATTGAGCCCCTGAGGTCTCTGACACTCCACACAGCTTTAAAAACCTTAACCTAAGCTGATGTGAACGATCTCCCCTCGGCTCCTCTGAGAGGGTGCGTGTGCGACGGGGAAGGGGGGGCGGTTGGTTTATTGAAGCTGAAATGATTTTAGCCTACCTCTATGTAAGGATGTGCTTTGCCAAGCAGACTGGCTGAAGCTCAGCTTACTTTTTTCCTCAATGCATTTACATCCCCAACACCTGCATCACTTATTTTTTTCTTAACTGCTTCCCACCCACTTTTTTTGCTCCATTAAACCCCCTCATTTGAATATGGCGTGCTGGAGATACTGTATATTGCTCTGCCGAAAGCTCCTCCATAATCAGGGACGCTACAGACCTCTCTGAGCTTTGTGTGCGGCTGTGCAGGTTCATGAGGTTCTGTAATCGCACACATTCAGCGCGGAGCTCCTCACCTGTTCCCTCTCTCCGCTATCAGAAACTCATCCATCAGTAACCTGGACAGTGTTAGAGGGCCTTTAATGTATCTCCTGTGGCTTATTGTCCTTCCAGCTTTGCCCCTCAAGTCCAGTGAAGTGTGGAGCAATCACGGGCCTCTGTGGAGAACGGAGCAATTTTTTTTCAGAAAAGGGGAGGGGGGGAGGGGGGGTTACAGTAGTTTGTGCATGCACATTTCCAGAGTAGCAATCTTCCCTTCCTTTTTCCGCTCTGAATAAAGGTGATGAAATCCCTCTCGCTGCCACTAATCTTGAGCTGACAGAGAGGGCTGCTATACAAGACTCTCTCTATCTGTTGTGAGAGGCAGTGGACGCCTGCTTGTAAGCCGCTTATGATATTGACTGCCTGCTTCCTTTCCTTTTCAGTGTGGCCCAGCCACTTATGGATATACACACACTCACACAGTCTGCCATGTGTCGTCATGAGGAAACTCTTATTTTGTCCTTCATGACTCAAACTGTGTGAAAGTTGAGAAAGCTATGAGAATGTTTCTTTAGGGAAACATAGGGAATAGATAGAGAATCGAGAATGGGTTCTTATTCAGAATCGATTCCAGTAAAAAGTAATAATAATAATAAAACACTCTGGAAATGAATGACACATTATTTATTCAACAATTCTGCAAATTGCAATACCGCAACTATACTCTAAATCTATAACTCACAACAGATGTCTGACTCCCAAAGAAATGACTGGTCTTTTTAGTGAATCCAAAATATACAATGCATCTAGTGTTATTCAATTTCCCCAAAGAATAATTCTTATGAATATTTTCTGTTTTGTGAATCAAAAGACTCCCGAACAAATGACTATTATGAATTGGTTCTTTTTAGTGAATCAAACCCATATTGCGCAACTAGTGTAGTCCGATTCCCGAACGAATGACTCTTTTACGTGTCAACTCTTTTAGTGAATCCAAAACATACAACGCAACTAGTGTAGTCTGATTCCTGAAAGTATGAATCTTATTGGTTCCTTTTTGTATCAAACCCATACAACTAGTGTGCTGATTGCTGAAAGAATAAATATGTAAACCCTATAATGCTCAAAATTAATTGGTTTGAGTAGGGTAAACTTAAATTGAATCAAACTAACTTGTATGAGTATTTAGAGCTTTTTTTTCTTTTGAGTTCACACATTTTAAGTAATTGGAATTGTTTTATTGTTTTGAGTTTTATGAACTTGTTTCTTTTAATTTAGACAAACTTAAATTTAACTGAAACTGGGCTGGAATTTCTATTTCCTAGCAAGCTTTGTCATGACACTCAAAAGGGAGAGTAAATGCTAAAATTAAGTGTTATGTGATGATTTTTCTGCAAGATTAATGTTAAATGGGAGATTTAGTGGTGACGAGTGGAGCATCAGCTTAGTTTGAGAACAGATATGTGTTAAATATTCTGTATTGCTATACTCTTTTTGCGATTGCTATGCTAAGCTAAAGCTATCAAAGCTTTGTGTTACCAATTAGCAAGTTAGCATTTATTGAATTAACTAGTTAAACCTAGCCAAGTTTCCACTACAAAAAATATTTGTTGAGATTACATGATATTTTTAAGTTAAATGTATGAATTAGTTTACTCAAATATTTCAAGTTAAGAGCAATTAAAATGTATAAGTACAAAATAAAAATGCCAGTTCTGCTTACTTAAACTTTGAATTTCTTAACGTAAAAATTTTGATGTAACTGATTACCTCAAATTTGTTGAGGTTTGCCAACTACAGAGTGTATGAACAGTGTGTATGAACCAGCTTTTAGTGAATCATCGAGCTTACAACTAACTTTGAGACTTAAATCAATACTGACAGTTACTATTTTTGATATTACAGCGTTTAGTTAAGAATACACATTATGCATTTTCCAGCAGTATTTTATAAATATTAGCAAATTAATTTTGTTTTATTTGTTTAGTATTGTTTAATATGAAGTTCTAGACCAGTTATTGGATTGCACTTACCTTTAAAAAAGATAAAAGAAAGAGATTAAGGTTGTGTAAACACATCTTTTGCAATAATTATTTTTTTTTAAATCCTTGGAAATCATTTCATTATTTGGCAATGGATTTCTTTTTTTCCAAAAATTAATTACAAAGTACTAAAAGAAGCATTGATGGAGCCGTTAAAGAACCTGAATCATTGAATTCTTTACTATTCCCATCCCTGTACTACCAGCTGAAGGTCAGGCCAGCATTGTTGCTCTGATAATTTGTTCAGATGAACCATGGTGAAAAGTTCTCTTGGCGTGGTGTTGTGCTTTTATAACATGTGGCTATTCCATCAGACTGAGTGAGGACAAATAGATAGCTGTCACTCATCCTTTGTCCTGAATGTCTTGTACAACTCAAAGGCCTGCACTATAGGCAATCTCACAATGTCATACAGTGGCTGCTTTGGCATTGAATTGTTCAAATCGTATAGTAAAAGAACAGAAAAGGACAAAGATGAAATTTTGGTTGTGATGATGACAGCTAGAAAAGGGCGAGGTAAATTGTCAGTGAAGGAGAAGGGAAGGAGGGGGGGACTAGAGACTGAGAGGAAGAGAGCAGGTTCATAAAACACAATCAATCCACTTTGGCCTGGGCTCAATTATCCCAATCAAGGTTAATTCTTTTGAACCTGGGCACTGCTAAAGGGCACGAATACAAAGGCGAGAGTAGAATGTAAAGAGGATTTACTAGGGAAAAAGGGACACATTTATAGAAGACCATAAATCAATGATTTCTATTCAGAGGCACTCATATCAACGTTTTGCTGAGAAGGGCTATCTGGAATTGTGACACCGATTGCGCCAGAGCTATTGATTGACACATTTAGTTTTTAATCTTCCAGTGTTCATGAGTGTCAGTACACATAAAATCATTCAGCCCATCATTCAGTGAGTGAAAACTTTTGTTTTCATTTTGCTTTATAAAGGCAACTTAGAAGGTTGTAAAGCGCAGTGACGTCCAAAAGTCTGAAAGCACAGAAAATTCACTTAAACTTGGACATAAAAAAAGTGAGAGGATTTAGATTTTTTCCTAAAATCTAATTATTGTAAGAATTGTTGAAGATTCTGCACTATTTCTATAGGTTAAACTTTTCAGTTCATGCGCGTTGTATACTAAAAAAATTCTTATTTTTTTTCTATTCAACTTTTTATTGAAATTGATATGCTGATTTGTAATGAAAAATGCTGTATGCAAAAATTGTTTTTGTTGTATATGATACAATTGTCACACATTTGATCTTTGACTCATTTATTATATTCCAGGTCTGTGCATAGTTAATTGACATTTTTGTCCCCTTTTTAGTGACAATGTAGAGTAAAAAATGAGCACCTGCAAAAACCTCATAAATTGCCCATGTGCTGATATTAATCCAGGATCCTTCCTGAATTCCGTCCCCTGCCCACACACACCCACACACCTCTATAAACACCAGTATAAAGAGGCCAATTGCTGTCGTGCAAAGTTACATGAAGGACATCAGACAGGCCGAGCGAGCCGATGGCAGAGTGACAGCCCGTGCGATGGCTCTGACTGATAAACGCTAACCTGCAAATGAAAGGCTCTTCAGTCCCCATCATCCCCTGTCACAATGCAATTACTTTACAGGGCGATAGCAAGATAGAGGCTCGCAGGCAAGCAGATAATAAAGCTATTGACTGATGTGACTTAATGATTAGAATGTAAGAAAAAAAGAACATAAGGACAGAAAAGCGCTGCCAGATTGTCAGCATTTGTGACTGTTTTTCCTCACCGACACAGATACAGTTCAAGCCAGATGAACAATCCTATCGGAGCATCTGAATATGTCCTGCTGCACTGAGCTGAATTTGAGTGAGCCAGATACTGAGGGCGAAAAAATACGTTGGACTTGAGGATCTGTGTTTAAGTGTTTCATTGTGTCCTTCAGAGAGCTTTTGACTTTGAACTGTTCAACAGCGCTCCTCCTCTTCCTCCACTCCCTCCTTGTCATGTATTTACACTCAGAGGAGAGATTGAAGACGTAAACGTGTAATTAGTCTCCATTGTTGTCTTTGCAGATTAGGAGCACCGTCGGAGCATGTCGTTTGAGGGGGCCGTAAGTTTGCAGCGTGATTGGCTGAAGGGGGGCTGGTCCAGGCACCCTGCCGTGGGCAGAAATAGTGTTTCCCCCAGGCGTAATTTTAGTGTAGTGAGTGTGAATAACGAGTGATTATTAATCAGAGCCCGGCA